>CAOKZL010000777.1:0-125000 GCA_948472985.1 Iguana delicatissima
ATTTGTTCTGTTCAGATGGAGGAGAATTTTGTGTCAATTTATTTTTGAAGAATGTACCAATAGTTACAAATTTCTTCATATTCAAGGAGGGAGGAACTTGAAATTGTTTTTTTTTTTAACTGAACCTAGAACACAGGGATTGTGACAAATGTATCCATTGCTAGTGCTGCCTTTTACTTTAGGACAACATAAACTGTCCATTCTCCCATTCAATGTTGCTTTGCATGTAACAATTGTTACATGGTTAATTCACCTTTTTATCAACCAGTTGTAATTGCCTTGTAGCCAACTGCATCATGACAATGGAAAATATGACATATAAATAAATAATAAATAATCCCACCAAATCGGTCCCCCTTTGGGTCTGTTAGGACTAATGTGCAGGAAACTGCAATGACCTCACATAAAATATAGCTTTATGAAATAATGCAAATCAAAGAGTTCCCGTGTAGACTTCTCCATAAGAGGATGTAAAAGCCACATCCTGATAGAAGGGCTGCTTCTTGCATACGTAGAGTTACACTTTCTTGAACCTTAGTCACTGAGCTTATCATGCTTTCTGATGAGCACAGATGGAAGGAGTAGTCCCACAATGAGAATGTCTCAATATGTTGAGGAACACTGTCAAAAAATTGTCAACTGCCATGAGATCTTCTTACGTTTTTAAGGTTTTTGCGGTTTTTTGTTTTGTTTTGTTTTTGCAAAAAATCTATAAAAAATTTCTCTCACACAAAATATTTTTTATATATATAGGGGGGAGAAAGAGAGAGAGAGAGAGGGAGGGATCTTCTTGTCTGGATATCTTAAAAAGAGTCAGGACAGCTACCTACTAGGGATGCTCTAGCTGGAGACCCTGCATTGAGCAGGAGGTTGGAAAAGACGGCCCATGAAGCTCCTTCCAACTCTAGCATTCTGTGATTTCAGACAACAATTCCTGTTATCTCACCCAGAGAGGAGAAAGTGGTTTTTTGCATGAGAAAATGAATCAAGTAAATATCTACATTCCTAATGATAAACTAGCTATTCAGAAACTATTTCCCCCTTTTCATTGTAGGTTGTAGGGGCTTTCAGATGAGGGAAGCCTAGAACTACTCAGCAAAGTACACAGAACAGCTATTGCATTTTTTCGTTGTTACCATATTTTTTTGCAGAAAGAAAAACATCGGGAAAAGTGGTTTGAAAACATGAGAGAGCTGAAAGTGGAAAGTGACAACATTTAATCCAGGAATGTGAAGATCAGTCTGGTTTTCCATACATTTTTCAGAATCCCAGCATTTTCACCCTGTCCCAATGTAATACTTTTTATTCTAATATGGAAATTCATGTCTATTTTGATATGAACTTTTTCATAGGGCACATGTTCATTTTTTTTCATATATTGCTGAATTTCCATGAGGAAAGAGAGAATATGGAACTTTGATAGGGCCTTTCCATCAAGTAAAGCATGTTTCAGTACATTTGTTAAAATACGTGCATTTTTATTAATGCACTTTTACTTGCAGGAAGGAGCCAGTATAGTGTGCAGTGCCTGCATGGCATAATGATTTGAGCATGGGACTATGACTTTGGGGACCAAGGCTTGAATCCCTAATCACCCATGGAAACCCACTGAGTGATCATGAGCAAATCACATTTTCTCAGCCTCAGAGGAAGGTAAAGGTAAACCCCCACTGAACAAATCTTGTCAAGAGAACCTCATATAGGTTCACCATAGGGTTGCCATAAGCTGAAAATGCCTTGAAGGCACGTAACAATAACATAATTAAAAAAAAAGAATCTGAGACTTATGTTTTCCTTCTTATAACAGAAATCTGAAAGATATGTTCACGCATTCATTGCGAGGTTGCAGACCATGAATGGGATACTTTTTTTGGGGGGGGGGATGGTTACTGTGAAGGGTTTTTGTCTGTTTTTATGAACTCTTCCTAATATTCTGTGAATGAGACAGAGCAATTTTACAAGGAAGGCCTCATATACAAATACCCTCAGCCAAACCATTCATTTGTCTATCTACCAAGATATTTTTTAAAAGTAGTTTCTGGCTGATTTAGGTTCTATGCTGTTCAGTCATCTAACAGCCAATAATGAGTCCTCTTTTGCACCTCCTTGTGGTATCATTTCCCATCAACTTGCTTGCCATGCCATCTTTTCCCCCACTCAATTCCTTTTGCAGTCAGTAGCTGGAATAATTATTACGGTCATCAACTAGCGCATGCAAAGTTAGCATAATTCATGCTATTATTCAGTTTGTTCCAAATCCTAGATACACAATGAAAGATAACTCCAGTAATATCCCAATGACGGTTCCGGCAGTGATCAATTGCAAATTATCTGATTAGCAGTCAGCTGCTGATTCCCAGTTTAATTAATCCTGATGGGCTATTGATGCACTGCAACTGTTTGTCCTAATAATGAGTTTTGATATTAGACTGCAGCAAGCCATTTAGACAGCTGCCAAGAAAAATAATCATTTTGCTACAGGACCAATGAAGACAACAGAGAAGGAATGGCTGCAATTTGACAGAAAATTCACATGGCTGCGTCACATGTGTTTTATTTTTACATTTGGAACGCATTAAATGAACCAGCCATAAGTGGTGACTTGCAAGGAGTATAACTAGCTTTACAATTAAGAATGTTACTTCTCATCAGTATACAAGAGCCAAACATGAAACATGAAGTGTGTTAATGGCAGAATATATGTAGCAGCAGACCACTGCACAATTTAGGTCAGTTCCTTGCAATGTTTAATTAGACTAATATATCTGTTTGCAATTAATAGCAGATGTGACAAGCTAATGTGTCCATGTACTGACAAATTAACCTTTGCCCATCAGCTGCTTGGATCTGTGAGAAAAGTGCCATGTTTTGCCTATGTTGAAGTGAACCCAACTAAAACAGCAGGATAATTATGAACACAAATGTTAATAGAAGAGGCATTTCATGGGAAATCCAGTCCAAAGTAAGCTATTTCCCAGCCACATCATTGCTCCACAATATGATAGCAGGAGAGAGAAAGGTTTATTTTCAAAAATATCATTTGCGATCAGTAAAATGAAGCATTTGTTAAAGGGTGATGGATTGGCAATAATGCAGGAAATTACTGTCCTTTGAAGGTCCATGGAAGAAACACAACTGATGGAAGCTTAACCAGGACAGCAGAAAGAAAACATGGCATGAATTTCATTCCTCAGAATTATCCTTTGCACATCCTGATGCTGCTTGTTCTCCAGAACTTTACCAAATTCTTAGGAGTGTCCCAAATCTTTACCAATTATTGAATATCAGTATTTGGATTTACACTTCAATTGGATCACATTTACATATTTGATATGTGAGTGTTATCGCCGCAGCATCAGCCATCATACCATTGACAAGAAATAATAATATTAATATTATAAATAATAAATAATGAATAAATTATAATGAATATAAATAATGAATATAACTGCTTACAAAGATATAATATTTATAATTTTAATACTGATTATTGTTTTTATTGTCGTTACTGTTTTTATTGGCTAGAATCCTTTTGGGCAGTTATGAATGTGCACCCTAGAGATATGCATTCATTGACTATTTCATATTCAAGATCTCTATGTAGACCCTAGTTTAGGTGCTATGTAAGGATTATGAAAGTTCCTCACTCTGTACTTATCAGGAAGCAGCCACTGCAATTGGTGGGGTTCTATTCCTCTGTTAATTGGAAAGCAGCTGGCTGATGGTCCCCCCAACCATGTAAGCAATCTCTAGTGCAAGGGTGAATTGTGATGGGGTCCTTTTCTGTCTGTCAGACTGGAGATCATCGTAGAAGGGGACTAGACTGTTAGTTAGATGTTTCCTGATCAACAGGGGAACAGACCCCTGTCAATCACAATGGCTGCTTCCTGCTAAGTGGGAATTGGGAGGATCAGGATGGGATTCATTGTGTAGCATCGCAACTATAGTGTTTATGCATATGTAAATCTCCAGCAAGATTCTGGTCATTGTTATTATTTACAAGATTGACTGCCCCAGGTCTCCTTCAAGGAAACCTCCTTCTTGCAGGGGTTTCAGGGATGTGTTTTAAGGAAAATACTGTCAAACATCAAAAATCAGGACTGATTGATCGATTGATCGATTGATCGATTGATTTGGAATGCTCCCTTCAAGCTTTCCTGTTGTTTCCATGTTTAAATTATTTGGACTAAATAAAACAAAGTAAAAGAAAAACACAACTCCTGACTGATCTACAGCAAATCACTCAGGGATGTGACATGTGTTCTGCCTATCCCTGTTCTAGGGCACATAATAAGTTCAGTTGGACACTATCTGTTGCATACTAGAGAAGAATTCCAAAAGACACGATATTTCTCTTCTAGGTGAAGACTCCAGAAATTTGCAACCCGGCTGCATGTTTTTTTGGCAAACTTGTCTATCTTTACTGAGCTTCTTACTGAGGCATCAAAGAAGACTTTTTGAATACTATTGGCAGTGACACTTGGTGGGTTCCATATCACCATAGTAGTGAATCTGTTCTGGAGTTTGATCTGGCTTTTGAAGGATCTCTCCAAGGTGCTCAACCCTATCCCCAAAATAGTTTCAGAAGGCATGGGAACCCCCAGTCACCACTGACCCTTGGTATATCATGTTGATTTTATTAGCCCAGAACACACTGGACTTTCTCAAGGAAGCTTGCACTAAATATTTTCTGACCCCATTGAAATGTCAGTGTATTAAAGTCAGAAGTAGTAGGGTTACTATTTTGGGTAAAGTTTAGGTTAAAGATATATTTTAATGGGCCTCTTTGAATTCATTAAGAACTCCAACATACCCCACCCCCCAAAATGGGACCAAGCTACTGACAACCAGAACATGTCATTCATGGCTCTTGGTAACATGCTTCACTGAAAAAGGAATTTAAAAAAACATACAATATGTAAATTGGCTTAGGAAAAAAATACACCAATGCTCAATAGATTTATTGGGATAGATTTGTGCCAGCAATTTCTTTGTTTAAAAAAAATGGCAAGAGCCTGAAATAGGGGAATGTTCACACTGCTTTAATAGCAACACAATGTGATTGTGAAGGATTAAATCATCTCTTCCATCCTGGTACGTGAGGATCAAGTTGATTTGCTACTTTATACTGCTGTCAAGAGAACCTCCATGGTGTAGTGGTTTGAGCAACTCTGGAGATGAGGGTTCGAATCCTTGCTCAGCCAGGGAACCCCACTTGATGATGTTGGGCAAGTCACGCTCTCTTAGCCTCAGAGGAAGGCAAAGGCCATCCTCCTCTGAACAAATCTTGCTTAGAAAACTCCATGATAGATTTGCTTTAGGGTTGCCATCAGTGGAAATGACTTGAAGGCACACAACAACAAGCTGCTGTCAAAGCAGGATACAAGAAAAATGGATAAATATCCCTTCCAAAAAAAAAAAAAAATTGCATACAGGCTGATAGTATTTAACAGTGTTTAATGTCAAATTTGCTGAAATCAAAATAGTCCAAAGACTGTTAACTGCAAAAATATTTCCTTAAAATGCATTCTCCGACTGGGTGCATTCCAGACTTTTGCATTCAGCCAGTAGGGCGACTTGGTTGAGAGAAACTGCCTTATAGACCCCATTAACAGTAGTGCAGCTATCTGGCTGAAGGATTTATAAGGTTTACTTGAATGATTTTTTTTTCTTAAAGAAAACATTAACAAAAATAGCTTGAGTTGGAGAGAGGCCTCTGGTGGCCATTGAGAATCTACTGTGGAAAGAGGGAAGTAAAAATCTGTCAATCTCATTCTCAATTTGTTTCTCAGTATCTCACTGGCATTCTCATTCCATCCTGGTTCCATGTTGGATTGGAAGACTTTTTCCTCATCTCCTTGCAAGAAAATGTGTGCATCTCTGCATTCCTTCCCCCCACCCCCAGAATGGATGCATTGTTAATCATGCACGTTTATCAAATAGGTGCATGATTTTACATAGACTATTTCTTCCCCATAACCCATCAGGAGCATCAGAAATGTACATATTTTCAAGACAAGATGTGCTCTGTTTGGTTGCTACTCTCTGGAAGTATGAAATAGATATTTCTAAAGTACTGTGTTGTTGTTGTGTGCCCGCAAGTCATTTCTGACTTATGGCAAGCTTAAGGCGAACCTATCATGGGGTTTTCTGGGGCTGAGAGTATGTGCTGTACCCAAGGTCACCCAATAGATTTCTATGGCTGAGTGGAGAATTGAATCCTGGTCTCCAGAATCATACTCCAATAGTAAAATGCTTCACCACTCTGGCTCTCTTCTAAAATGAGCATGCACCAAATTTCTTTTCCATTCCTATTTCATAAGTGACCTGAGGATTTCACAGTAAGTTTCCCATGATCCTTATATTAGTATGTTTCCATTATGTAGTCCAGAATCCAATATTTGTACAAGCATCCTTTCTGTGTAAACCAACATGTCCCTTTTATTATCAAAGTATCGCTTAGAATTATTTTGCAAAAAGGCTTTTAAAAACCGAAACAGACTTCAACAGTATGAAAATGTTTTTCACTATTGATAAAGATTCCAGGCTTACCTATTCATCAAACCAGTTCTGATGTGAGCTCCCTGAATTTATTTATTATCGAAATGCTCCTGCCTGCAGTTGTATACACTAACATGTCATCAGCATTCAGCACCATTGGAATCGAATAAAGGGAGAAAAATCAGCCACATAAAAAGGAGAGATAAAAAGAAAACTGCAAGCAGAAAAGAACATGCCCCAAGTCTGCACTGCAGACTCCCTGCTCCCATTCCACTTATCGATCCTTCGCCTCATCATTCTCAATCAAGCATTTGTCACTGAGTGAAATCTATGGATAAGCACATAGGGCATACAAATATCTCTAAATATGAAGCCAACGGTGCAGAGTGAAAACTCAAAAGAGCTTATCAGAACAAAGTGTTGAGAGGTAAAGTTGGATCAGCTCACTGACACTGATTTCACCACTTCAGAAAACATCCAGTGGATTCTCCACATTTCCTCCCACTCTAAAGTTCCAACACAAGACTTAATGAGAACTTGGAGAACTGGGATAGAAATACCACCCTGCCATGCTGAGTGTTTCCAGTTATACCTGATTCTGGAAGCTAAGGCGACTGGGCCTGCTTATTACTAGATGGAGGGATAGCACCAGATAGTGGTAGGTATACTGGGATTGGTGGACCAAGGATCTAACTCACCATAAAACAACTTCGTATTATTCACTTCTTATTTATTTATTTTATATCCTGCCTTTCCCCTGGTCAGAGACCCACGGCAGCATGCATAAATGCTAAAAAAAGATAAAACTCTAATAATAATTTTTTTAAAAATATTGATGCAAGACATTAGATTAAAATGTCATTGTATTTTTAAAAGTGTAAAATCATTTTAAAGGTAACAATAAAATTTAAAACAAAGCATATGCACCCCAGAAAAAGAACTTCCTGAAACCAAGTAATCATTAAATGTCTGCTTCAATAAAAAGGTCTTTGTCTGCTGGTGAAAGGAGAGCAAAGAGGGGGCTGGCCCAGCATCCCATGGAAGGGAATTCCACAGCCTGGGAGCTGCCACAGTGAAGGCTCTGAAAGAAGTGGTCAATCTGGTTAGTCAACAGTGAAGCACTTGTAGGCACTGCTGTAGAGTCTGTCAGTGACTTAGAAGACCAGCTGCCATTGGAACGCAAAGTAAGTAAAACTTCAAAGAATACTGTCTAAGAATAGTGTGAGCTGCAGACCATGAGGATGTCATGGCTGTGGAAGTCTATACCCAAAACTGGAATCACCCCAGGAGCTAGAAGCCAGAGCAAATCAGAAGTATTTCCCTCTTCAGAGGCTTGATGATATCAGCCAGTCATAAACCTGGTGTTACATGACTTTTTCCATTCTATTCCATAACAGAGTCTTGAAACCTGAGCTGAAACACAGACCTGCGGAGATCACAATGATCATTCTTAGCTTCAGCATGGTTGCATGTTCATGACCTCAACTCCAAGAGAAGATTGAAGGAAAACATGGAGCAAAAGCTTTTCTGTAGAAAGGAGAGGTTTAGAAAAAAGAAGAAGGAATTAGCTCTACTGCAGACTTTTTTCGCTAGATTAGTCTTATGAATAACTCACACTCGGTTCAGAAAATAGAAAGCAGCCCATTCAATCAACATAACTGGACTGCTCAAGTGTAGCAATTTGCTTCCATATTTCCCCCCAATATTTAAGCATACACTTTGGTTCATTGGTCCATGGATTTCTCTACAGCAGTAATCTAGGCTTCTTTACATGTACTTTAAAATAAATAAACAGATAGGATTGTGTCCTATGTTTTCCATATTGTTGTCAATCAGACAGCTTTTGTTTATATAGCATTAAGGCACCATTCATTCACAAAAGGGATGACCCTGATCCTTGTCAAGAGCGTACTGTCTTACACAGAACAAAGTAAAAGAAATCACAGCACAGAATGAATCAACCACAGCACTGAATCAATCAATTAATCAATCACTTACTTTATTTATGTCCCATTTTTTCCCATGAGTTCCCATTCATTTCACAAGAAGAAAGAAGGATGGTTCAAGAAGAGCTACTAAAATGTTTAAAGTTCTTGAATTTATAGTCAGTCCCACAAGTTGGTTAACAACGATAGCATCAATGGCATAAAGTGAAAGCTCAGCAAAACAAGCTTTACCTCGTTATGAACAACCAAACAGCAAAATGGAATCAGGACCAGAACTCAATTTTTTTCTAGACAGGAAGCATGGTGGAACTTCTGGCTTGCTGGGCAACATTGCCCACCCTATGACTCCTATTTATACCCAAGATTCTCAGCATGGATTCATGACATTTTTATTGTCACTTGCTCTTACTAGTAGCTTAGAAACATTAAAGATAGCCTAACCCTAAGATTAATCCTTTTTCATTGGGTGGGATTCCACACCACTGCTAGTCCAAGAACAAAAAAAGCAGGCCACACATACACATATTAAAAATCCCCCAAGCCTACCTACCTAAATTCAGTTAATCAAAGCCAGCCATCATAACAGAGAATTTACAATGTTTTCATATGGCACTTGGACAGAGAGCTGAGAAAGATGCATTAAGCATGTAATGAATGTTTACGAATCTTCTCCCTTTTGTTGTGGAAGAGCATCTCAACACATTGAGAAGCCCCAGTTCCTTTGCATTTTGAATTCCTTTTGTGAACACACACACACACACACACACACACACCCCTCTCTCTTTGTAAAATTTTCACCAAAAGTCCCAAATTGTGGAAAAATAACTGAAAAAGACACAAAAATTCTTTGTCACCTCACCCAGTGGGACTGTAACATTCCAAACCTTTTGTTCTTGTACAAAGTATATAAAGATTTGTATGCTTAGTTTGCAAAGAACAAGAGTTCTTGTGTGCAGAGTGCCTATGGTTTCTTTCAAAAGTAACAATTTGCATAATGATCAATGCAACAATTAACACAGCTAATGTTAATGATAATGAATTAAAAGCTTACTGATGATTAACAAAATGAATAAAGCTTTTCAAAGGAATATTCTAGGCTCAACCACAAAGACAGCATGTCCATGACCATCGCTCCTCTTGCGTGTAGAGCTTATGGGCAGGGGGAACACCTACACGTGGTGTTAGAGGCAGTAGGAGTTATGCACCCACTTGATCTGCAGTTTGAAATAAAGCACATCCCGATATGCCTGCATGTGAAAAAGGGCAGATCAAATTTGTAACATGCTATGTCATTCCATAGAGATGCAACCATAAAAAGTCATGCCACCAGTGGTCCTAATTCCAGAGCTTATGTCTTCAGAAATCTGCTGCTGTGCATGAATATCTCTTTGACTAACCATCAGTGCTATCATCTTTAAAAGTAATAACTACCCACCAAACGGAATGGTAAAACAGAAGTAGCTTCATGCTCACGAAAGAGGTGATCAGGACTCTCAAAACCAGCCAGCAGAGTGCATGGTGCCCTAATATTCCCATCCTGTACACAGCCCTTAGGTGCTGGATGCTACAGTCAGTAGTTAGGTTACCACTGCCCAGCTCAAACAGAAAGCTTATATTGGCGTTCTTGTTGATCAGATGCCAACTTGGATGAGTGGAGACTGGCCAGGATGCAGGGACTCATCCCTTGTACCAATGAAATGTTCTAATCTGTAGGCCTGCTAGTTGGTTGCTATTTGTTGTTGTTATCATATTTATTTCTATTCTGTCTTTTTCCCAGTTCAGGACTCAAACTGGTTTACTACAAATTGAAAAACACATTATTAAAAATTAGCAAAACACAAAAATTAAAATGAGAATATACAATCAAAAAATTAAAATCAGATTAAAACATATATCATTAAACATGTGCACACATGTGCACAGCTGCACAAATACAAGCACAACTATCAGCAAGATCTAACTTATGTGAGAGAGGCCTTTTACACTCACTCATCATTGCCTGTCAAAACAGGAAAGTCTTTAAGGCCATTTTCACATGACAATGCTCTTCCACATCATCCTCTTGCAATCCTGGGTCTGTAAGGGAGCACATAAGCAATGCTCCCCTCCGCACCTGCTCGTTCCATGCGGAAGGGAGCGCAATGGTGCCACCTCTTTCATCTGCAGCACAGCCAGGCACTTTCCATTGCAGTGCCATGGAAGAAAGTGTCGTCATTGCGCTCCATGGTTTCTGCATGACCAGGAGCAATGGGAGGACGGCATGATTGCAGGTGCAAAACAGATTTTTTCCGTTTTGTGAAAACTGCATGAGTGTGACTCTTGGAGACAGGATGGTAGTGGGCCGGTGATGACATCATGTGGAAGCACGACCTACCAACCGCTGCCATCTTGTCCCAGAAACAGCACAGCCCTGTCATGCAGAAATGTGGTAACTGTGAAAAGAAAGTAGGGAGTCTGCCTGTCTAACTTCTCTGGAAAAGGAGTTCCAGGGCCTGGGGGAAGCCATTGAGAAGCTCCCCTCCCATGTTCCCACCAGTCCTACCTGTGAGGCTGGTGGGACAAAGAGAAAGTTTCACAATGTGCTAGCACTACCTTTAGGCAAGTGAAGCAAGCAGATGAGGTGGTAGGTGCTGGGGGAGCCCCTGAAGCAGCTCCCACGCATTCCTCTGATTCTTTCTAGCAATCTCTTTTGCTGAAGAACAGGACATGTATGACAGATGGCCCTCAAAACTGGCTTTCTGTTTTCATATGCAGCAGGGGGCCCTGTGCTGTCAGCAGGGCTGAAAGTAAAATTTAACTGCCATCCTTGTTTCTCTCTGTATGTGGCATGAGGACTTCCACCTTGTGCTTTGCTCCAAGGAACAGAACATTCTGTGGCACTACCAGGACTGTGAATTCTTCCTCCTAGTCTTTGCTACTCCTCCTCTCCACACTCAGGGCATTTTTGTATGCCAGGAACCTTAACCAGCTGATCAACACATAGAAAGCTGGTTGTAAAAGGTAATTCTGTTACCCTGATGTCTGGGGTCCCGTGGGGGACGCCTTAATGTGCTCCGCATTATAGGGAATGGGAACTCAACACAGCACAAGCAATAGCAATGCGAGAGGCAGGGTAATCTAGCGGGGTCTTTTTACCCAGTTTTTAAGTGGTCAGGCCAAGCCAAAAACCAAATGAAGATGTCTAATAAATGATTTTATTGAATGAAAGTCTCACGCACCAACGCAGTCACTCACACACTCACTCAAGACCTATTAAGAAGCAAAAGAGAGGAAACTGGATAGGGGAAATATTGAAGGGATTGTAGCTGGGGTAATACTGCACTCTTTCCTGAAGTCCTTGGTCTGGGAAAAACAGCAAAGAAGTGGAGCTCAGCACGGAGAGGGCTGAGGGGATTACTTGATGAATGGAGAAACGATCTGCTGGTATGACTGGGAGTGATCCAAAGAAACGCTCAAAAACTGGGACTATTTGTAGGGGAAAAAGTACCTTGAGGGCAAATCCTCTCTCAGGGAGAACAAAGGGTGTTGCAACGGAAAAGAAGCTCCACAATGGCAACTCCTTTTGCATGATGAGATTACAAAGTGTTGCCAAAGTTTCAGAATCTTCAGTTACTTTGGGTTGTGGTGTGAATTTGTGTAAATGGTCCTTGCCTGATAGGATTTTATTGCTATCGGCGCTCAGCTTGGGGGAAAACACATTAATCCCCTCAAGTTGGCTCCTTAGTGGCTGAGAACCCTTTGTCTACTGTGGGCTTGCACAGCTTGAGGTCTCCTGGGGCTACGTGATGGGGGATTGTACTGACCTGACCTGGTTTTCAATCGTTCTGCCTACGCGCTCATCCGGGTGACCTCTCAGGCACATTGAATCATATTTTAATATCAAAATGTAGACCTCAGGACAGGGTTTACCAGTGAGTTAACAATTAGTTACAGTTATACTTGTACCTGCTGGTAGTTACTGTTACAGTACTTTTCAAATAACCACACATTTTTCAAAATAAACTAGTTACACATTGAGTAACTTACAGATAACTAAAATTGAGTGAAAGAAGTGATGTTATCTCTCATTAAGTTGCAGTTGTAATGTAAATTAATTATACCTTTTTCTCAGTAGTTACTTTCAAGCACCAGAAATTTATGTAGATTGCATTCACTGGATCAGGATAGGGGAGATTCTGAATCACTGCAGAGTAGGATCCTTATTGACAGGGCAAGTGCACTAGTATGAGTTGTATTGTGAAAATCCAAAAAAAAAAAAAAAAAAGGCAAATAAATGCTTCTATATTCCAGACACTCACTAAGAAGTGAAATGGGCCACAGGACTCATCGCTCTTGCTGTAACAGTCTTAACTCAGCTATCCATTTGGAAACTAAACTAACACAATAGCTTTGAAACCATCTTGACTCTCATTTTCTCTTCTTGCCAATTCCTTTTCATGGCTCCTACCCTAAGCTTAGGAAAGTTACTTTTATCTGCAGCTTTCAGAATTCATCCCCAGCTTACATACCTATTGGCCATGCTGCCTTGAGAAGTCTGAGCCCAGTAGTAATAAAAGTAACTTTTCCAAGCTCTGCTCTGATGACAACTTCCAGATGTGATTCACTTACTAAAATGCTGCATCATGGTATTATTTTACACAAGCAGTACATCAATCTTCTTTGAGAAAAATGAAAAGAAACACTATGTACTTCACATAGGCCATTGCTGCACTATACCATTATAGTGCTATTACTCCACTTTCAACATCCTGAGGAATCCTGGAGTTTGTAATTTACTGAGGCCAAAGAGCTCTCTGGCTGGGAATTCTAAATGCCCCTCTCTAAATTGCAAACCCCAACATCCATAGGATGTTGAAAGTGGAATAATAGCACTATAACAGGGCAGTGCAGAAATGGCCATAGTTATAACAGCATAGATCCATTTTGTGTGATTGTGGCATGTGCAGTTCTAAGTGTTTAGAAGTGTTAGCTGTAACTAAAGGAACGACACTGGAACTTTCTAAAAAAGAATTCTAAGTCCCTCAGAAAACTGCAGATCCCAAGATTTCATATGATGGAGCATCACAATTAAAGTGATATCAAATTGTTATAAATCCATAGTGTGAATTCAGTGTTTTTTGTTCTGTTCACAGAAGATGCTTGTGTTCACTGTAGGAAAGTTGTGCTTTTGTGGAATGGAGCTTTCCTTCTATGAATGAAAGAGGTTTCTGTTTACCAAACATTCGTTTTGGATGTAACTCCCATAGGAAAATAGGAGGCTGCCTTGGACTGTGTTATATAATTGGTCCATACATCTTAGATCAACCTCAGAGCTTGGAAAACTTAGTTTTTGGGCTACAAGTTCCAAAATCCCTTCAGGCTGCCTGACAATTGTTCATGTTGGCTGGGGAAAATGGGAGCTGTAGCCATAAGGTAAGTTTTCCAAGCTCTGGGTTGTCAAAAATTGACTAGAATCAGCATTCCAGGATTTTATAGTCAGCCCCACCTGTAAATGACAGGGATTGAACCTTGAACTAAATGCATCTACTAAATGCCACTCAGCTACAATCCTTCACTGATACACCACAAGATTTAGAACAAATGTTTTCTACTCCCTTAATTTTTGTTTCTAGATAACTACTTCCCCCACCCACCCTCATTGCTGTCCATTGCTGTCTATTTTCTCTATAGAGGTTACAATCAAAGGCAAACAAGAGAAGAGTAGTAATTTTTAAGGCAATTATTTGAGTTAATTGAAAAAATGAAATAGATCATTCCCTTTCAAAAGATCTCAGGGAAGTAAGCAGATGAAAGTCAGTTTTTGTTCTTCCTGTTCTTCCTCTGAACAAATAACACATAATACCATTCATTTGAAGGGCAGTTATTTTTCCTTTTAGTATCTTTAAACAGCATCAATTGATACACTTTAGGCTTTCCATTCCAAGCTCATTTGCAGTAAGGCAGGCTGATGGTGGCTGAGTTTCATTACAGAGAAAAAGCTGTGCTTCACAATGCATCATCATATAGAACTACTTTCCCCCATCAAACAACCAAATTTTAGTCGGACCAAATTATGATTCTGCATGTGGGTCTCTTGTTCTAGTATCAACATTGATGCAAAATTGATGAAACTTCCAAGTGAAATTGCATTGTTTGATCTTCACAGTCCTGGAATAACATAGCCTAAAGCTACAGTTTCTGTAAACTTACTTTGCACAAAACGACTTTAGCTAGGACTGATGTATTGACACAGTGTGGCCATGAATGACATTAGGGCTATTTAGAAAAGATACAAAATAACAGCAAAAAGAATGTGGCAATTGGTTCTGAAATTACCTTTTTCCAGTGAACCTCTCTGAAAAATTACCTTTTTCTGCTGAATCTCCCTCCAAAATTACCTTTTCCAACAGCAGCTTTCTCAAAGTGCCTTGATGTTAAGCAATATAGTTTTAAGTTGAAAATGTCACAAGGCCATGTAAAGAAATTGATAGAAAATTTCAGGGTTCCTTGTTGATATTTGAAGCAGCCTGTGGATTTTTGTTCTTTAACACAGATCTTTGGCGCTGTGCTACCACTTTGATTTCTCTATTGCCAAAAACAGCATGCCTCTCGACTTAATGGCTTCACGGACAAGAATGTGAAGGTGATTTTCATTATTGCTGCTGCTGCTGCTGCTGCTGCTAAGGTACTGCTACTAGTACAAAATTGGTAAACATAGCCCTTTGAATCCTTCCCATTCATTGACAAAGTGTCCTTCATCCTAAGAAAAGACAATGATGAGTTTAAGCTTCATCTCAGTTTTGTGTTACACAGACAGTAGCATTAGAAGGGTCTGAATGTCCTATGCAACTCCAAATATACTTCAGTATATCCTGGACTGTGCGATTTGAAATAAAGTGAAACAACTGCAACTGTCAGATTTTTAAAACATCTATTGTATTGCATTCTGCTTGTCCTGTTGCAAAATAGTCACAAAACTAGTAAGCTGTCGTGATGATGCTCTGCCTAGGCGTGACTTTGCTTGCTTTAGTCTATCTAACACTAAGGTACCATCTGTAGCATTATCTGTGTTTTGCCTTCAGCACATTGTGATCTGTTGCTCTGTGTGGAGTGTTGCTGGCCCTAACTGGACATTGCAGAAGCTTCTCTTTTCATCTCCTTCAAACCTCCCTTGAGATTCCTCTTTTCTGAGCATTAGTTTTGGTTTCCAGTTTTTAGAACATATTACAGCTGAATCAGGCCACATGATTTGCCTCATCATTTGAGGAGTTTTCTCCTCATTTGAAAAATTTGACCAGCTTGGAAGGGAGGTACAGAAAATCAGAGGGGAACTATTTAGGGCAGGGCCTACCTCACCCGTTTTTCAAATGTGAAATTTAAGGTGTATCATCTTGGTACCACTAACTAGTGGCTCCATCCCAAGGAATCCTAGAATTTGCATTTTACTAAGGCACTGGCCAATCTATGCCAAACAGCTCTAGTGCACTCCCCCAAACTTCCTCTATGCCCTAGTAAAAAATTTCAAGTCTCACACTGAACTACAAATCCAAGGACAGAGCCATGACAGTTAAAAGTGGATCAAATTGGAATAATTTATAATGCAGATACACAACTAGTTTTACAGGGTTTTTTTTCTCCAAAACATATTAAATGCAACACTCTGCATCATCCCCTGGATCCTACAGGAACAGCAATCAAATAGGCAGAAGAGGGATAGTGAAAAAACAGCAATATTTTTTATTATGCCTCAGGAGTCAGGTTTCGTCTTGAGCCAGCCAAACTCAATACTCTTGAGCCTTCATGTCTGTGATAAGCTTGATGTCTCTTGGTCCTGATTCTAGCACTGGGACAAAATACCCTTCACCAGGAGCATCAGAAAGTCTCAAGCTGATGCAATAAAGTCTGGCAGAAGCTTCTGGACACTAAGGCCCTTTCTGTAGTTTACCGTCTTGCGGTGGCATCTGGTGGTGATCCCAGCAACAGCACTGCCAGAAAGGGAGCACAATGGTAGCACTTCCCTCTGCACAGCACTGGCTCCCTGCGAAAGGGAGCACAATGGACACACTGCTTCCTTCTTTCGGTGCAGCCAACTACTTTCCTAAGCTGTGCTGGGGCAGGAAGCACCACCATCATGCTTCCAGGCCTTCCACGCCTTCCACAGGACAGGTAAGTGCAGGATGGTGGTGCAATCATGGGTCATTGACAGGAAAAACCCATCCATGATTTAACTCATGATTGCACTGCCTGAGAATGGAAGAAGGACGGGTGCAATGATGTCATGCAGAAGCATTGTCGTGGTCCCGTCCTTCTCCCGTCCCCATAGGAGGATGGGAGAGTGCTGCAGAAAAGGCCTAAGTAACAGGTGTCATGCCAGACAATTGGCCCTCTAAGGACCCCTACAACATGAGAATGGGTGGAGCCTGTAGTGAGTAGGCCTTTGTTGCTACTGAAATAAGATGTCCTTCCTTTATGATGTTGAACAGAATTGAAGGCCTTTGGGAATGATTGTGAGAGTCATGAAGGACTCATACTTTGTTTAAGTCATTTCCAAGATAACGTACCCTTCAATGTGATCCCTACAGAGTACAACAATATAGCAAAGCTGAGATTCCTGAACACCAAAAATATTATATACCTTTAAATAAAACTGTGATGTTAAATTTACTTATTTATTACCATACTTTATTTCTTGAACTGCAAGTGACCTTCAAAAGAAACAATTGAGAATTGCTACAATCAGAAAACAGTGAGGTTTTAAAGAAATCCAAAAGGAGGAAAAATTATATTTCAGTGACAGAACATGTGCCTGGATACAGAAGGCCCCAAGTTCAATCCCTGGCCACTTTAGCTAAGGCTGGAAAGATTCCTCCCTGAAACCTGGAGTACTGTGGTCACTCGTTGCCTATAATACTGGGCTATGTGGAGCAGGGATCTGACTCCATATGACACAGCTTCCTATGTTATTTTGCAAAAGCAAAATACTGGCAGATATATCACTTAGGGTTTTCAGAGGAAGAAACTGATCTCTGGGCTGCATCCAACCAGAGGAGTATTTTGTCCCCTTCCCAAACTGCCAAAGCTTGCTGCATCTTGCTGCATCTTGAGAGGAGGGTTTGAAAATTTCCACCAAAAACGGCAAACTGAAAAGTCCTCATTTGACTCCCTATGCCTGCCAAAATTGGCTACAAATAGCCAAAACCAGAAACATGAAGTCATTTACAGTTTCAGTTCAGGGCACAAGCCCTATTTTTGTGAACACTAACAATGCTGGGGCAAAAAGTGCCCCCATGTCCTTTGGAGCTGCCCACCCCTGATTAGGGGGGACAACAGAATTGGGGTGTATTTCTTTACATTTCATATCAGCAATCAAGTCCTTGCTTCTGGAAGAATAGCTAAGCTACTTTTTAATTTTTCTTTAAAAAAAGCATGTAAGGTTGAGAACTTGTTTGGAGTGGAGTGCTTTAGAAAAGCTCTGCATACAACAATACAGCTATTATGCTAGTGCAATTATTGATGAAGAGTTTGTTAAAGAAAGAAACAATTTCTGGTAAATCTAAACAAACCAGAAACAAGCACATGCACAAACATATCTCTTGTTAGGGCCAGCTCTACTGTTAGGCAGAGTGACTCAGCCATCTGAATCAGCAGAATTTGGGTGTTGTGAAATTGCACTAATGCTTAGTTATTTGGTTTCTTCTTTTTATACTTTTGCTCCTAAACAGGTGTCTGTGGGATTGCTGGTTTTGGGTCCTAAGCAAGCTAGTGGATGTTTTTACATGATAAGAAGAGCCTTCCTTTGCTCTCAGCTTCAGGCTTTGTCTTTGGTAGGCTTGCTTCTTGAGGTGTACAGACTACATATATACATGTATAAGCATTTGTTCATAATCCTTCCTTACTGTCTGCCCAGGGGCAGCTGCTGGATCTGCTCTTTTAATGGTGAGGAATCCACAGGGGATTTTGTTGCCTCTCCTCCCACAGCTGCTCTCAGTTGACCCTACTCCAGCATTGGCTGAGCTCCCATTCAACTAATAATAGCAGTGGGAAAACTAGAGGTAAAATCCAGTGGCCTTGAGGTTCCTACAGTGGCATATCCACTAGCCTCTCCACTTTCCCTTTCCATCCTTCTCTTTTTTGTGTTAACTCTTTTTGCTATTGCAATCTGAACACCAAGCCAGGGCCTTCCATATATACATAGTGTAACCAATGCATGTTTAGCCTATCTACCTTGAAGGTATCCTGTCTGATCTCAGAAGTTAAGCTGCATCAGGCCTGGCTAATACTTGGAAGAGAGATCAGCAGGGAATACTGGATTCTCTAGGCTATATTTAAAGGAAAGCAATGGCAAACCACCTCTTGAATAGCCCTTTCCTGAGAAAACCCTATGAGGTCACCATAACTTAACAGACTGAAATCCTACAGCAGACACAGAAGCACAACGTCATGTCTTCACTCTGTTCCTTGATCTCATCCCCTGCCCCAAATCTCCCTCAAATCCAGTCAGATACACAGAGGAGTTGAACTCTGCAGTGCTGGTGAGAAGGGCACTTAAGGAAAATGTATCCAGCCCCAGCAGCAAAGCAGTGGTAAGCTGACCACAAGCAGGGACTTCTGCAGAGTCTGTCACAACTCATCAGCACACTGGACGCATCATCCTTTGGCACCCCACTCACCAGCACTGCAGAACTCCATCCTTTGGTGCAGCTGACTAGATTTTAAAGTGTGTTTTGGAGGCATTTATTATTGTGGAAATGATACCATGATCATAAATGAGAATAGGAAACACAAGACTAAATTATGACATTGTAATTGATTAACAGAAAGCCAGTGTAGTGCAGTGGTTTGAATGTTGGACTATGACCCTGTCAGCCACTGCTGCAAGAGACAGCTGGACCAAGGAAATAGCACCAGTAAGTGAGAGGAAAGGAGAGCCAGCATGGTATAGTTGTTTGAGCATTGGACTACAACCCTGGAGACCAGAGTTTGATTCCCTATTTGGATGTGGAAACCCACTGGATTACCTTGGGCACATCACACATTCTCAGCCCCAGAAAACCTGGTGATAGGGTCACCTTAGGGTTGCCATAAGTCAGAAACAACTTGAAGGCACACAACAGGAAACTGCCTAAGAACGTGCCAGTCACATACTTTACTGTCAATGCAATACTTTATTGGTCCTGGATAAATAGTAATTATAAAAGAAAATAGCATAACCCATGCTCATGGAAGGAAGGAAGGAAGGAAGGAAGGAAGGAAGGAAGGAAGGAAGGAAGGAAGGAAAGAGAGAAAGAAAGAAAGAAAGAAAGAAAGAAAGAAAGAAAGAAAGAAAGAAAGAAAGAAAGAAAGAAAGGAAGAAAGGAAGAAAGAAAGAAAGAAAGAAAGAAAGAAAGAAAGAAAGAAAGAAAGTCAGACAGACAGACAGACAGACTGCATGTTGGCCCCAAAGGGCAAGAACATAAAGCACTGTACCTATTGTAATCCAGAACAGGAACAGATGTCAAACATATTCTCTTGCACTTTCAGGTTAAAGATATGTTAAACTCCTCTCTGATATTCCCCTTCGTGGGATTCTCAATTTCATAAGAAGGAGAGCAGTTCACAGGGAAAACCTATGGATGCTTGTCAGGCTTCCTGTTGCAGATCTCACATACCAATATGTAAACAGTCACACCAGGGATGAATAGCTGCTAGGGACATAGGGCCAGCCCAACAGTTAGGCCGTTTCCACACTACAGTCTTATAGCATGATTATTCTGCTTTCAACATCCTATCTAATCCTGCGGTTTGCAGTTTCGGGAGGGGCAGCTGGCTCCTCCCAAAACTGCAAACCCCAGGTCCATAGGATGTTGAAAGTAGAATAATTGTGCTATAAGAGTATAGTGCGGAAATGGCCTTAGACAGAATGAGGCAGCCACCTCAAATAGCAGCTTTGGAGTATCTTAAAAAGGCAGCAAATTGTATGGCTTTTTGTTTTGTTTTGTTTTTTTGTTTTTTGTATTATTGCTCCTGGCAACGAGAAGATGTATTTATAAGATTTCCTGCTTTGTGTACCAAAATAATATCACTAGCTTTGACTACTATGCCCCGTGATGGCAGGGGTGGATGTGCCATTCTTTTCTCCATCTCGAGTAGAAAGACACCTTTGTCCAACCTTGTGGGGGCCTGATCAGCAACCAGTCACAACCCTAGTCTCCCTCTCTCACAATGTTAATTATCTGAGGGGTAGGCCTGAAAAGGGCTTAAGAGGTGTTTAAATCAACTTTAAATTAATAGTGTTTGTTGGCTCACACAGTCTTTAGTGATTCTGCACAATTTTTTCATGCTTTGTGCAGATTTCATCCTCCTAATTTGTGTGAACACTTACAGACCAAAATCTGTCCCTGAAGAATCTGGTTGTTAACATGGAGGAAGGGATGGTGTTTTTTGAGCAGTAATTAATAAGGTGAGCCCATGTAATCTGGCATGTGAAGATTTCCTCTTAACACTCAACTTCATTTCATGCTGAAGCAAATCCTATTGCACTGAGTCTGTGATAACCTATGGCATCTCTCTCATTATTACCTAGTTAATGTGATAATGTACCCATCAATGGACTCATGACTGTAATTACCTCAGATACATTGCTTTAAAAGAAGTGAAAGGAATGTGGACATGATTAAAGATGGCCTTTTCCGGAACACTTATTTTTAAAGGACATTGCTCTTTCTATCATCTTATAATTTGCTATATGAACATCATGCATAGCCCAAATCCCAGATTAATTTTGAAAGACATCAGAATTGTTGGAGGGAAGGCTAAATATATTTGTTTAGCTGTGCATACACACTGAGAAAGAAAATGTCAAAATTAAAGTCTTTAATTTATATCCATATACTCACCTCAAAATTCAGAGGGAGTGATTAATTTCCTGTAAAAATGTTTCTGTCATGATCTGCATGATTTACAAAAATTGGTGGGGGGAGGTCCAAAAATCCAGCAAAGGCCTTTCTTTGGTTTAACCAGCTAAGTCAATAGTGGTCAACTTCTGAGCAGAAAGGATTCCATAGCAGGATTAGAAAGAATATTTGAATAGTAAACAAAGGAAACTCTGTTGAGAAGAATCCTGGAAAGAGGAGAATCTCTTTCCAGGATTAAAAGGATTTATTCTGCACAAAAAACACATATGACTTTTTTTGCACCAAAAACAGCATTTGCTGCACAAAAACTGTGATTTCCTATGTGCAAATTTTCTGTGCAGAAAATGTAAATATCTGTGCAAAACTCCTCAGAGGAGGGGAATTATAGAATAAATCCCAGATTGTGAAATGCCCTTCAAAACAATTTCTGCAGTTTTTGAGAACTTTCTTGCATAAAGGAGAAAAATGTTAAAATTATTCATTCTTGCTCACAAGAATGAAATGTATGAAAATTTATAACTCTATCCTATATTGCCATCCTCAATGAAACAGAGGCAATGCCTTCCCTGTTTAGTATGCATTGCCAAATTCCACCAATGGGCAGTGGCAGCCTTCTTATTCACTTTGCAATTTCCACTTAAAACAAAGCACATGAAGATTCTGTGCCTTATTTTAAAGCTGCATTGGATTCTGAGAGGCTCCCAAGGGCATGATTCAGCTTGAAAAGAAAATGAATGCTGCACGTGTACCTTATTGTAAAGGAAGGTTGCTGCGGCACCAAATTTTGATGATATGGCAGAAAAATTGCACAATATTGGGTGGGATTGCAAAGGCCCCACAAAAATGGGTGAGGCACGTGCATGTGGCACAAATCTAACCTAAGTAGTGATTGTGAAAAGAAATGGTAGGTCTGTGAGACCAATTAGAAAAAGCTAGTGTGAAGGAGTGAGCTTAAACGAATCAGTGGGAGGTAGGGACAGACAGATGCCAGGCAGTTAGGATTAGAAATCTGAAAGAGAAGACATAGTTAGAAGAAAACAAATGATTAGGGATGGAGAATGTAATATTTTATTTATGGAAGACCAAGCTACCAGAGGAGTGAAAAAGAGTGTGAAGAGCTAGGAACAGAGGGAAAGCGGGTAGGTGCATGGGAGCACTGCAGGACACAATACGAGAGACAATACAAGGAAGTCTAGATGGGCACACAAACATTCAAAGGCTGTGGTCATTTCTGCACTACAGTGTTATAGTGCCACTTTTAACATCCTATGGAATCCTGGGGTTTGCAGTTTAGGGAGGGTGTTTAGAATTCTCAGCCAGAGAGCTTTTTGGTCTCAGTAAACTATAAACCCCAGAATTCCACAGGAGGTTGAAAGTGCAATAATAGCACTATAGCACTGTAGTGCAGAAATGGCATCAGTAAGGGAAGTGGCAGGGCTGTTTGGGTTATCCCCACTACCACAGACACAATAGTAGACACATCCTTTGTATGCATTCTGAACACATGTGGTGGTTGTCCAAATGCATACCTACATAGAGTGTCCGTGTAGAGTTTCTCCAATTAGGCCAGTTGGAATCCTCTTCCTTCCATACAGATTAGCACTACACATCTGTGTTGTTACTCCTTTTCTCACACACAAAACATGTGGAGGGCCAGGGTCTTGGCAAACATACACATTGATAGTAGGGAGCACAGCTAACCTCTGTTGTCCTTTTTCATGATAACTGCACCAACACTCCTACTGTAAGAATGAAAAAAAAAGTTTTAGGTCCACCAAATGAAAGGTTCAGTTTCAAGGTACAAAGATGAATGCGACAAGATTCTGTGGTTCTGTGACAAGGAAAGGCAAAAATAAAATTCATACTGATATTATAAACTTATTTTCTAAGGAAAAAAAAAACCAGAATATTGCACATAAGAGACTTCAAAAATACAATCTCAGTCAGTATCCTAAATAGCCTGGAATTCCACTACCTTAATCCACACTACTTGAAAGAATATGTGATCATGAGATTAGATCATACGGGCTAATCCTGCCTCTTTCTCTGCTCCACATGGCTCTTGAGCCCTGTGGCATAAGATGGGGCTAGCCCTCTCACCCTACAGTCTGCTTATATGTTTCTTCAATACATAGTAGCTTGTTGGAACTCCTCAGCTCATTCTGATTAATGTGTAGAACAACTTGTGGAAAGACACATTTAGCATTCCAGTGTTAACCTTCTGCATGGCATGTGGTGACTACAAAAAAGTTCAAAGCTTCCAAAGACCAAAACTCGATGAGTCTTACAACCCAATTCACCACCAATTTAAACTGAAATACTAGAATTTAAGGCGATTTAAATGCAAACAATCTAGGTTTAAACAGATTGTGAATTAAGCTGTGAGGTGGTGCAGTTGGAAATTTTACCACTAGATGTCCTGTGGAGTAAGCCAGAAAAACCTGGATGTATATGCATTTCAGCAACAGACCAGAAATGTTTTCTTGTTGTGCTATCCAGGTTCACATTTATAAAGCCACTGGTGTGAAATATTAGGGCATATTCCATCTTAACACAGAAACAGATATATTACAAACAAACATATCTATATGGTATGAGTAGTAAACATCTGTTGCTGTATGTACCTCAAAATATATGTTGATATTTTTATTTTTATAGGGAAATGATATTGTTTTAATTAAATATTATATTCATCATGAAACTAATATTTAGTTAAATAGGAAAATATACAACCAAGGAACCTGTGATCACTGTATTTAAAAGTCACATGTAAAGAAGAGACAATTCTACCTGTTTATCAAAGTGAATGCCTGGTATATGCACATCCTTTCACAGTGCACAATGAGAGCACTAGGATTCCACTCTGCCATTGTTCCATCATATGGTATCCTGCAATTTGCAGTTCAGGGAAGAGTACTCAGTATAGTATCGAAATCAAGGGAATTAATAATACCACTCTATTCTGCTTTGGTTGGATCTCACCTGGAATACTGCATCTAGTTCTGGGCACCACAATCCAAGAAGGATATTGACAAACTGGAACATGTCCGGAGGAGGGCTACCGAAATGGTAAAGGGTCTGGAAACCGAGCTGTATGAGGAATGGCTTAGGGAGCTACATACCTTTGCATGATGAAAAGAAGGTTAAGAGGTGACATGATAGCCATGTTTAAATATTTGCAGAGATGTCATATTGAAGATAGAGCAAGCTTGTTTTCTCCTGCTCCAGAGACTAGGACATGGAGCAATGGATTCAAACTACTGTTACCCCAAAATGTGGGTGACTCAGGGATCCCCCCATGATGATGGTACCTCCATGTGACAATAGGGAATTAAGCTTAAAAATCAGGAGGCCTGCAAGAGGATGGTAAATTAACAAGATCTACCACCTATGTTTACAGGGTCCTTGCAGGCAAAAACTAGCCAGAGACTCCAAATGTAAAATAAAATGTGTTTTTCTTGAATTGTTATTACTCACACAAGCACACAAGAGATCCAAATACACATGCACACAAGGATTAGCCGAAGGTGAAGGGAGGAAAGTGTGAATAGAGGACTTTGACGGTTGAGGTGATATTTACTGGTTCAGGGAGTAGTGAGGAAAGCAGCAACATGGCTTAGGTAGGCACCGAAGGACAGTTCTCATTCAAGAATCAACCAGACAACATGGCGTTCAAAAAGTCAAGAGACTGCATTCAACTGCTCAAACTCAGGCATTCTTATACCTCCAAAATATCCTGCAGACATGAGTGTGAATCACTCTCCCAGCCAAGTGGACAATGAGAACTACAACACAAACAATGAAATCTGAACAAAGTTAATAGTCTTAGTGTTTACGTGACGAAAGGATAATGGCTGTCAGAATAGCCCAGTATTGTGGAGAGGTTGGGAAGACAACAGGGAAACATTTGGGTGTGTAGGATCAGGGTTAACACAATCACAGTTTGGTGGGAATTTCCCCTTTCTGCTCTGAGATGTCTAGCTCTTTAGCATAAGCCTATTGTGTCAAGAGCAGCCATGCTATTGGCCTAACAATGACTTCAGCATTTGCCTTGGAGACAGGTGTGGCTGACCTGTCTTTCTATCTCATGTTTACAGTTAGTAATCTGCCTCTTCCAGCTTGACCTTCCAGTCACCTCAGGTATTATTTATATCAACTCCAATTAATAGTGCCAATTGAATAATATATTGCCAATTAAACCATGCCAGTTGTTGGAGGTATGTGGGCCCATAACACTACAGGAAAATAGATTTCACCGAAACATCAGGAAGAATTTCCTGACAGTAAGAGCCATTTGACAGTGGAATATGCTGCCTCAGAGAGTGGTGAAGTCACCTTCATTGGAGGCTGTTAAACAGAGGCTGGATAGCCATTTGCTAGGCACGCTTTGAGTATGTATTCCTGTATGGCAGGGAATTGGACTCAATGGCCATTGTGGTGTCTTCCAACTCTCTGCTTCTATGATTCCATGATTCTGTGAATTCTCTGCCAGAAAATACTAGTAGTTCACCAAACTACAAATCCCAGGATTCCGTAGGACATTGCCATGGCAACTAAAGTGGTAATCATAGTGCTGTTATTGTGAAAGACCCTATCTAACACTGGTCATGTAAGGATGGGCACAGATTGGAAAGGATATGAATTTGAGAAGTCCAAATCTTGTTTAGCAAGTTGTTCATTAGGAGAGTTTTCTACAGCTCTTTATCATACAGTCTGTATTATCTTGGATATGAGGAACTTCCATATTGGTCTATGCTTTCTTAACCTCTAGGCATGACTACTGCAGCATACTCTATGATGCTGTAACATTTCTAAATGAAACAATTTGGAAGCCTCATGATTACATAGGATGTCACCATGGTAGTTAAAATGGACTCATAGTGCTATAGTGTGAAAGGCCCCTGGTGTGGACCAACTGAAACATTCCAGAAAATTAGGAACCTTAGAGGATGTTCTTCTCTTGGTTCAACCACTTTTGGAGGCACATATCATAGAAATGTAAAGGAGAGCCTTCCCAGTGGCTGCTCACAGATTCTGGAGCTCCCTACCTAGAGAGGCAAGATTGTTTCCCTCTTTCTTTGTTCTGACCTTCCACTCACAAGCAGATGTGTCTTTAGTCAGACAGGGCTTTGATATCTGAGCTGGCTTGCTTGTAAAAGGAGGCAGGTAACTGGTTGGTCACTGGCTATTTTCTTACTGTTCTTAATTTGTTTTTGTTTTTTATTGTATTTTTTCTGATGTTTCAGTTGACATTCTGCATGACTCTGTAGTTTATGTTTGGCTATAAGAAGCTTTTCTGGCAAAAAAAAAAACGGTGGCAAAATAAGCAACGGCAAATGTCCTCTAAACAAATTGGACCAAGAAAGCTCTGTGGTAGATTCACCTTAGGGAAGGCACACCACCACCACTGTGAATTTAATTAAGATATAGAGATGAAGGAGCTATGGTGCTTTTCCTAATATGGGGATGAGCACTGTGTAGCTCCTCTAGATATCTCTGAACTGTACCCTCCTGCATTCATCACCATTGGGTGCTAACTAGGGCTGGTGGGGCTTGGAGTCTAGCAACATCTGAAGGGCCATGCTGTAAAGTAGCTGTAATGGCTACTTGAACTGAAATTTCACTGTGAGGAGAGGCAATATCAGGGAATGATATCAAAATTCTTTCCACTGAGGCTGAACAGAAAGAAAGCACAAAGAGGTGAAACAGGGCTTGGTGACATATAACTGCCTCCCCCACCCAGGCCTAAAATGGACATGTTAGTTTGTTGGGAGGAAGAAAATACATTCATCAAATGTTGATAGCCTCAGCTTTTTGTTCATCTAACCCAAGTGAAAATAGTTCCAGCGTTGTCCAGGAAAATCTACCTTGTGTGACTGCTGTAATAAATTACATTTGACTTTTACTTAAGTACATTGAGTTGCAAAACATAGCAACAATCCAGCACTTTAAAACAAAAAAACAGCAACAAAAAAGAAATGTTGCTGGCAGTGTCTTCTTGAGCTTTTTGCCTTTCAGAAAAAAAGCTGCACCTTGGGATTCCTGAATTTGTTTTTTCGACAGTGATGTCCCTAAACAGAAACAACAACTTAAATTTTGAAAGTGCTTCTTCTGCTGAACTGTCTCCCAGCACTTTTCACAAAGTCAGAAGAAGAAGAAAAAGAACAAGGAGAAAATGTTCAACATCTGTTGATGCAAAAACATCCAATTTGGGGGTTAGAATGAAAAGAGAAGATGCTGCAAGCATTCTCAGTAGCAAAGACCCAATATCTCATGGAGATGGGGGTTATGGCTGCTGAAGCAATGGAAGATGGCAAGCTGAGGGAACCTTTTGGCATACAAATTGGGCATTCACACTGATCTCTGAGGGCCAAAATAGATATGACAGGGCAACCACGTAGCATGTGCATGCCCTGTTCATATATAAAAACAATGCAGCAGTGTGTGTGCGTGGGGGGGGGTACTCTACAGAAAAAGGAGTGAATAGAGAGGCAGGATAGAATAAAGGTAGAATAGATAGAGTAGAGGTGAGTACACAGAGACTCAATTAAAGCAACAAAACACATAAAAGAAGACATGGGGGGAGGGGCTGGTTTTTCTTTCCTCTCCTATGTGCCTCTTTCCATTTAAAAAGCAGCCAGCCTATCCTTTCTTTAGATGTGAATAGGCAAATACAAGCAGAAAATAGGAGTGGCTTGTTGTTGTTTGTCTTCAAGTCATTTCTAACTTATGGGGAACCCATTATGAGCTTTTCTTGGCAAGATTTGTTCAGAGGGGGTTGCCATTACCTTCCTCTGTAGCTAAGATAATCTGACTTGGCCAGCCCGCCCCCCCCCGCCCGTTGCTGAGGGATAATTGAAACTCTGGCCTCCCAGAGTCCTATCCAACACTCGACCTTCTAGTGTAGTGGCTACCTCATCTTATTCAGATTGTTTTTCATGCCACATTTTGAACCAGACATGTTCTTAACCCTCAGAATTCAAATGTGCCAATTGCTAACAGTGTGTCATGGTCAGTTCATCTAGTGGTGAAAACATAACATTACTTATCCTTGGTTGAGGTGCTTCTAAATTAACAAGGAAGCATGGGTGGTCTCCGAACTGGCACAGGTGAGTTGGTTAAAGTCCTCCAAGAGGCATATGAGAAAGAGGGCATTAGATCAGTTCTGCTATGTGGGCACCAGAATTACAAGGGGACTTACTTCCAAGTAGGCATACACGAAATGGCTGTGCCAGTCTGTCTTCAGACTGTGAAAAGGTTGCCCTCTGTGAAAAGATGAGCATGTGAAAAACACACTCCATGGTTTATATTCAGAATATTTCTCATATTATGATAACAAGTGTATAGTAACTAAAGATGGTGCACATTCTTGGGAGGGGGACCTTTTCTATGAGCCACCCTTTTTAAGACATCACAAATAAAACCCTTAAGTCCTTAACAAAAAAAATAATCTTTGTACCATTTGACATAGCATGCTTCATATGTACTTAAATATTGTGGAATTGCAGGGGGAAAATCACATTGCTAAAGTAACCATTAGTTTATATGAGGCCAGGGATTAAGGATATCTCCAATGTCATTTGCCATCTTGGTTTGCTGAGTTAAGGCACCCTTGAATCTCTCTGCAATAGCTACAGGCAGTGTCATATACCAAGACGGGCAGAAATGATCAACTGCAAGCTTTTCGTATTGCCTCTAAACCTAACTGATAAGTATCTCAAGAAACGTTCCTTCTTCTGTAAAAGAGCAGCCCTAAGGCTACCGCAAGGACTTGTAGGCAATCTCAGATCATGATGTTTGAACCAGTAAAGCAGAAGGCAGGGGTGGCATCTTAAGAGTTAACATCATTCCCTTTTTTTTTCCAGGAGAACTTTGCAGATTTACTGTTACTTTTAATCAAATATGATTCCCACTTCCAACCCCCTCAACATAGATAACATCCTCAAGGACAGAAAAATAAAGGAGGACTTTAAAAATGGGCATGTTTAAAGTACTTCTATGTTACTGCTACAAAAACCAAAGTACACAACTTAAGTAGACGACTTTGTCTGAGGCACAGTGGAACTGAATGGGAGAAAGACTCCTGGTGGGAGAAAGGGGGCTAGTAAATTTGTATAATAACCCTCAGGGCTGGGAAATCTATTGATGATCAACAGTTTAAAATGCTTATTTGCTGTCCTGTGTCTTCAAGTCATTTCTCACTTATTTTTGACCCTAAGGCGAACCTGTCATGGGGGTTTTCTTGGCAAGCTTTGTTCAGAGGCAGTTTGCCATTTCCTTCTCTGAGGCTGAGAGAGTGACTAAACCAAAGTCATCCAGTGGTTTCCATGGCCAATTGGGAATTTGAACTCTGTTCTCCAGAGCAATTGGGCCTATCCACACTACACTGTTATGGTGCTATTATTCCACTTTCAACATCATGTGGAATTCTGAGATTTGTAGTTTACTGAGGCCCAAGAGCTCTCTGGCTGAGAATTCTAAAAGTCCCTCCCTAAACTGCAAACCCCACAATTCCATAGGATGTTGAAAATGAAATAATAGCACTATAGTATAGTGTGTATAACAGTATAGTGTGGAAATGGCCCAACAGTTCAAGTATAACACAATGAGAAATGAAAGTGGCTAATAGTTCAATCCAGATTAGACATAGTCTTCCTTTCCTTTCCTTTCCTTTCCTTTCCTTTCCTTTCCTTTCCTTTCCTTTCCTTTCCTTTCCTTTCCTTTCCTTTCTAGACATCTTTCATTATAAATCTGAATTAGCATCTGTTTAGTGTCATTTTTTTTCTCCCTATCATTCAAAGTTAGATGGGGTGGTACAACTGGAACACATAACTCCTGAGCTCTTCGTAGCTAGAGGCCCCATGTTGTTGATGACACCATAATACATACAGTTCTTGCATTGTGATGCTGTCAAGAAAGACATATTGCTGGGAGAGGTTTGGTAGTGTGTACTACCCACTGTGGTCCCATTTTCCAGTTGTGGAGCCAGTGAAAAGGCGAATGGCATATTGGTATCACTGCTTCTGAGATGTCATCCCCACTCTCCAGAACCCTTGGCCCTAAAAGGGAATTTGCAAGTGAGGGGGGAGTCTTGGTGCTGGAAGTGCTGTAGGCCCCAACTACCTAAATCCAATTTTATCCACATCAACTTGATGAAATCTTCTTGTTGGATTGCAAAAATGGCTCCACATGCTGTATAGAAGAGCCCAAAAGGGTTTCTTTTTTTTCTGCACTGGAATGTTCAGAATCCCTCAGACTGAGGTATTTCTGGGAGACGCAATTCAAGAAAGTAACTTTTTTCCAAAATGTGTCTTTGACATGATACTAGCATCATTTGGGACCCAAGACCGCAGCTAGAGACAAAGGACAAGTCTGCCTCTTTTACATATGAAAGCCAACAGATCGAGTTGTTACTCCAGCACTACTGATGAGATAGCATTTTCCTGAGGGAGGCTGACAAGGTAATTTAGGGGTGCATCTGGGCTCCACCTGCCAACATCTCACTGCTGCTCACCTTGCACCTGTGTGAGTGATCAGAGCTGGCTGCGTCATAGGGCTGTCTTTGTCCATCAGAATGCTACACTTCAATCCTCTACAGATGCTGCTGGAATGAATAGAATGGGAGTGGTCCAATGAACCCACACAGCATCAGATTTTGAAACTCCAGAGAGGTATGAGAATGCAGGATTCACCTCCTTCACACACATTCACATTTGGTTATAAAAATTAGACACCTCCTCCATACTCCACTGGCTTTATATTTGGCTAGACATAACACAGAAAAATAAAATGGGTTTTCACCAGGTCAGGTTTGGTATTTTTAACTGTTTCTACAGCATTTTTCGCACAAGAGTCAGGGTGGTACAGTGGTTAGAGGGCTGGACTACAACTCTGGAGAGTGGGGTTAGAATTCTCACTCAGCCATAGAAACTCACTGGGCAAACTTGAGCAAGTTATACTCTCTCAGCCTCAGGGAAAGGAAAAGGCAATCCTCTTCTGAACAAATCTTGCCAAGAAAACCTAGTGATGGGGTTGCCATAAGTCCATAAGGAAATGACTTGAAGGCATAGAACAGCAACAACAACAATGACAATGACATACTTCTTAAAATGGGTAAGATGTTTTATAAATCTTATCCCATTAGTTCTCAGAAAAGTTTATGGGGTAAGTCAGGCAGTTAAGTTAGGTGATCTTAGATTACCCATGAAGTTCATCTGAGCGCACAATTTGTGGAGGAATGCTCGAGGTATAAATGTGATATTCTTACTCCCTCCAACAATACCATATGAATAGAGCACCCAGCTTCTCACTACATATAATAGCCACTAAGGTTTATTGAATCCATTCCAAATAAAAGATCACATTCTGAAATGGATTACTTTAGCTGCTAGAACAGCAATTGTCTTTCAACTGTGCTGGCTGAACAACTTTCTAAATACACACGAAACTTGCTTATACAATGCTGTTGGTCCCAACTAGATTACCCTACTGAATCAATTGAATTTACCTATGTTTTGATTAACCATTCAACAATTTATTCAATAGATCAATTTCACTTGCAACTAACTAACTAACTAACTGGATTCATGACATTATACATGAACTGTCTATGTACAAGTACTTGCAGCATTAGGGAAAAAAAATACTTTTTTGAACCAGCAGTCACAGTTACGGCTGTGTGTGGTTCTCATAATTATGAAAGCCATAAGAATTGCTACTATTTTGCACCAAAAATAATGTCATGCACATCTCCAGGTGATTGGTTATCACAATGTATTCTTTTGTGGCTGGTGTCCAAGAATAGGTCATAATTCTTTGTGCATGACACAACTATGTGAAAATTCCTTTTTGTTTCCTTTTAATTTTTTATCAAGATTTTCTCACATACAACAAAAAATTTAAAGAAAACAGCTGAGAAAGAAGAAGAAAGAAAGGTAGAAAACTAAAAGAGAGGTGGAAAACTAAAAAAGTACAAGTTAAAGTGCAATGGTTCATGCAGCATAAATATTTTGGCAAATCCATTAGAAATCCTGAAATTTCTTGTTTACTGTGTTTCTTTCAAATTATAACCAGTTTTTCTGTGGGTGGTTAGAGGTACCTTTTAAAAACAGAATGACAGTGGGAGAAAGAGAATCCCACTGTGAGACCTTTCTAAAAAATGACTAGGATGAACTTTTTAAAAACCACAGATCTTTATAACTAATGGCAGTGATACTGATACATTATTGCATCCAGAGTACCTCTACAGACATCAATAATTCTACAGCGAGTAGTCTGTTGATCTTAAATTTCTTCCTGAAAGAATATACTCACTCAAACCTAATATTTTATTGGAGAATTAAATTAAAAACACATCTACCTAGTTACAATGTACCTATTTTCATGTTATGTACGGTCCTCTCTCCACATTTGCGGGTTTGACCTTTGCAGTTCTGATCATTCATGAGCTGTGTGCATGCCTCCCCCATTCTCCTCCTCCCATTCCTTTGCTTTTTGCTGGGTGCAGAAAAGGAAGGCAAACATGCCCAGGCAAAAGGCAAGGGAATGGGGGAAAGCATGCACACACCTTCCTTCTCCCCTCCAGAGCTCCCCTCCCATTCCTTTGCCTTTCGCTCAGGGTAGAGAAGGATGGCTCACATGCCAGGCCAAAAGGCAAGTTAATGGGAGGGGAAGCACTGGGGAAGTCATTTGCAGTTTTTCCATTTTTCACAAGGGTTCTGTAACTGAAATCTCACAAAAGTGGAGAGGCTACTGTACCTAGAATGCCTCAGTGTGACAAGTTTCCCAAGTATCTCCAAATATCTCCTCAAAATTCCAGGAAGATTTTGCTTCACCTATATACTAGTCATGGTGCCATTTTGTACATGAGCTAAACTACACGTAATTAAAAGAAGAATATATTCTTGCAATTTAACCCTGCTCTTGTTTTTTTTCCCCCTCTGTTGTGGGCCCCTTCCTCAGGGACCTGGTCTTTGTAATGTTTCTTGCACATAGATGGTACTATATAAAATGAGGAGAGGTTGGTGGAGGAGTTGGTGAGGTGGTACTGGTTGTGGCTTAAGAATGGTCTTGATAGTCCTAATGCATAGCCTGTTCCAGAAGAAAAAGAGGAGAAAGGCAGCTGTTCATTCTCTTGGTTCTCTCAGAGGTCTTCGATACCACCATTTACCATGCAGTCCTTCAAGATATGCTCTTCAGGTATAGAGTTGGAGGAACAGTGCTCCAGTAGTTCTGTTCCATCTTCAAAGGCCAACACCAGAGTGTAATGATAGAAAGCTGTTGCTCAACCCCATGGCATTCTATTCTATGAAGTTCTGTCCATGTTCCCATGGTCTTTGACACTGACCTTCTAAAACAATTCACCAGGGAATTTAGGGTATGAGGTCACCGTTACATAAATTACATCCAAACCTGTTGTACAATGTTGGCTCAAAAGTATCTCTGCGATTCAAAGTACCTTCCATTAGCTGTGGCTGGTGCTCCAAAGATGAACTGTCCCAAGGAGTTATCTCAAGCTGTAGTAGTACCTTCTGTTGTTTGCTGAAATGTGTTATTATTAGGAACATAGAAGACTATGTGAAGACTACAGTGAAAATATGATCATTAAGTTACTAAGAAAGATGAGGAATATTACTCCAGAGAGTAAGCAGTACAGGCTACTGGTCTTTTTCAAAACATAATTCAGGGTATTGATGATCACTCTCAAAACCCTGCACAATAGAGACGTGCGTATCTCAAAGTATACCTTCTTCCCACATGCCTATGTGTTGAGATCAAGTGAAATGGCCAGTACATTTGAGATGAGGTATCTGGGAAATGAGAAAAGGCTTTTTGGGGGGAGCATTCCCTATTTATGTAATCTGATCAGCACAGAGGTTCTCCTGACACCATCTTCTTGATGGCAAGCAAATAATATCTTATTCTCCAAGGGTCTAAAACTTTTTAGCTTTGTGTTTTTTTTAACTCCATTGTCCTAAACAGAGGGTGAAATGATGACTCCCAGTGTTCCCTAACCAGCATGGACAGTGGTCATGCTTGCTGGGAGCTTCTGGGAGTTTAGCCCAGTCAAATAACTTTTACAAACTCTGGTTCTAACCATAAGTTTAGAATGGGCCAGCATCAGGAGAAAAAAATTAGCCAGCAGCAACAATAGCAACAATGTAAATGACACTATCTACCATAAGGATCCCTCACACAGATGCTATAGAAATGAATGAAAACTGTAGAAGAGGACAACCAACACCCATTCATTTCAGTAGTGACTTTCCATTCTTACTGTTTGTGCCCTGAATTTCAGATACAAACATGTTAAATTAATAGTATCTAATGAGGTAGTAGATGAATTAGTTGAAATTAAGATTGGAAAGTTATCTAATCTGACATTACAGAGAAAAAAAATTCTAAATTGTGTTGTTTCCAGTAATAGAGAGGTGGTATCAAATCTAGTGTAGACTTCCTAGGGTATTATAAAAACCCTTCTGAATCATTTTCTCACATTCTTTCCCCACCCCTTTTTTCCTTCTGCATCTCCGTTTGGGGAAAAAGAGAACTGAAGTATTAAAAAAAACAACCCTTTGTTAGAATGATGTGCAGCTCCCCATCATCTTCTGATATTCCCTTGATTTCTAATTGTGTTTTTCACATTTTTAGCAAAAGAAATACAGGAGAAAAAACCAGAAATATAACCTATATTATTATACTTTAATGCGATGTTCTACTTTTCTGTTTGTAGTTCTTGAAGTTTTTGTCTTACTTCATTAAACATTTAATAAATCACTGCCAGTTTTGTGACAGATTTTAACCATAACACAAACAGCAGGAGGTGTAAACTCAGTTCAGTTCGGATAGGCATATAATACCCGTGTCGACATCATCATCCCCTCCGGGCATATCGGCAAAACGACCAATGGAAGCTAAGCTTTTTCCGACAAAGCTTCGAAAATAAAGTTTTCTTCTTTTATCTTACTACAAATCAATTGGAGCCCTTACAGCAAAATCCTATAAAATAACTTCAAACACCACTTCTTAGTCTAAAAATTTGTATTATGGCTCAAACTCTTTGAAGTTTTTATGACTGAAGTTTGGAGAAAAATGATTTAAGTGCTATCTGCTAGACATCAGAGTGTCAAAATTTCGCTCAGTTTTTCTTGACATATAAACTGCTACCTACTGTATGTTTTTAGGATTTTTTTTACTTGCTTTTAACCATCTAACCCAGTTTGCCTGATAAAAGTTACTTAACTGCAGTTTATCCTGCTACATTAATCCCCTTTAAAGGTTCAGCAGTCTATAACTGATTATTTTACAATTTTTTTAAAAAAACACAATCTCATCCCACACAATCCAGATAAGGTTCTTTCTTTAAAAAAAAAACTGCACACTTTTTCTTTGTCATGTTGATTTTTAGTAAGTGAAGAAGGCAGGTAGAATCTTCAGCACTTTTTCAGAACAGGCAGCAAAGTACTAGACCCTTATAGAAAAGAAAAAGATTGGGTACGTGTTATAGAAAATATGCAGTCCTAAATAGATCATCAAGTAGGGTGAGATGCTTCTCCTCAGGGTATTTTTCTACAATGAGGGACTCAGAGGAAAAACAGAAGTGCTGGCAGTAAATTCAGGCCATTAGGGTTTCATAATGCTTCTTTTGAAACAAGCAGATGAAATGTGTGCTATTTACATCCTTTTCAGAATACCAGGAAATGCTGGAGAATGGTCTAGGACTAATGTTATTTGTTGATATTTAAGTACCAAAGATGACACACTAGTGGTATATGACATTCTCTCTCATGAGCTGTGCTTCTAATAGGAGGACTACTTTGAGCCGAGTAGGCTATCTTCAGTAATTAGAGCTCAGAAAAGTTACTTTTTGGATTACAGTTTTCTACCAGGAAGACTATGTACTATGGTACATAATACTGATCATGCTGGTTGAAGAATTTTGGAAATTTAAAAAAGTAACCTTTCCAGGCTCTGTCAGCAAGCAAGGAAAGGCTACGAAGCAGCTAAGATTATTATCACATTGGATCTTATCTCCCTTCAACTGTTTGAAATTAAATTTCCTGTATTTCAACTAAGGCTGTAGACAGTAACACAAGACATCATTGTAGACCAGCAGGGCATTGGGGAGGGGCTGGAGGACAAATATGCACAACAAGTGCCTACAACTAGCTGTATCAGACCTAAAAATGGCCAAAATAAAATAAAATAAAATACTCCAGGCGTTAAAAAAGAGCTCTTCAGCTGAGAATTCTAAAGGCCCCTCCCTAAACTGCAAGCCTCAGGATTCCATAGGATATTGAAAGTGGAGTAATAGCACTACAACAATGGCCCTTTTCACATGGCATTCGCCATGTGAAAGGGCTTCTGGAGCATCGCGCAATTGCAAGGAGCCATTCACATGATGTCCTCACAATTGCGTGATGCTGCCGGGGCCAGCAGGTGCCAATCGCGCACTATTTCACATTCGGCTTCTAGCCAAAAATGGTGCCTGATTGCACATCCCAGGCTGCACTGCGGAAGGAAGATGAGGAGCCCTCACACTGCCTGCTTGCTAGCAGGCAGCGGCTGTGGAGGCAAAGCAGCAAGGACTCGAGAGCCTCTCTCAAGAGGCTGCTAGTGTGATCCCCACACCCCAGCACCGTGAAAAGGTAAGGTGCAAAAAGGGCCAGCGTAGTGAGGAAATGGCCATAGCTATAGCATAGCAACAAACACCTATCTGCCAGTTCTTAGCAGAGTTAAACATTTTCAAAGTTCACTTAAATAATGCTATCTTTACATTAAGAAGAATAAAAATGTAAATATGTAGTCAAGATCCTGCGTCATCATGCACAGCTATGAAAATGAAACTGCTAATCCCTCCCCAAATCCCTTAATTCTTAATTCTTAATTCTTAAAACAGTCAGTGCTCCCAACCAGATTTCTGAAATGCTACAGATCAGGGAACTGAAACATTATGACTGCAGTGTTCTACAGGTTACAGGGCAGGTTGACGCAGGTAGCTGGACAGACCCCTCAGAGTCCTGCTGCAATGGTTTCTCTCAGTGTGCCTCATGAGTGGAAAGGTGCCACAGTCATAACTTCCCAGTGCCTCAATCTGCAGCATTCCCAGAAACCCTTTACCTGGAATGCCATTCAGCTTTAGGTGTAGGTTTTGGGGGTTATGTTTGGCCATTGACAACTCTTACATGAACACTAAAAGTTACAATGGCCCTTTTCGCACCTTTCCTTGATAGCACGACGAACTAGAGCCCTCACGATATTGCCAATATTGCAAGAAGCCCAGTAGAGAGCCCCTTGCAGTCTGCACATGGTAGGGCATTCGCGAGAGAGCACCAGTCCCCGCCCAGTGCCTTGTCTACATGTCGGCGTCTGGGCCATGCCCAGATCCCGCCCTGTCCCCGCTCCATCGCCCCGATTGGTCAGTGGTTTTTCTTTTTTTTATTGTTTCGTCGACTATCGTGCTAACGTTAGCATGATAGATCTTGCCAACAGGCTGTTTCATACTATGTTGGTAACGTGCTAACGTGCTAATGATAGTGCCGGGTTTTAAAAAAAAACAGTTAGCCGGACCCCAGGGGCTGCTGTCGTCTCAAGTGTGAGTGGCAATGCAACCCCGGGGTCACCTCTTGCGGCGACGTGTCGTGCAGTGTTCCCTGCTACTATGGGGGCAGCAGCCGGCCTGCTGCTGGGCGGAGCATCCCCTGGGAGTTGCTGCATGAGGGACTGCCCACACCCTGCCCACTCCCAGGTCCTTACCAGAAGCACACTGGATGATGGCTCCACAGGCCCTCTGGCCGCGTGACCGATGTGTGAAAGGGAGGTTATTTTCGCCTTTGAGGCGAAAATAAGAAAACGCACTATCAGCACTATCTGTGGCCACGATAGCACCTGGTTCACCAGAACGTCATGCCGTATGGCAGCTCATGAAGGGGGGAGGGAGCATGCCTAATATGCTTTAAAAACGCCATGTGAAAAGGGCCAATGTCTGGCTACAGTCTCATAAATATTGAACAGGGTGTCAGCTAGAGAGAGAGATTGAGAGAAAAAGAGAGAGAGAAAGGGTTTATATTGTTTTAAAGTATTGGAGTTTTAATATGGCTCTGAAAATTCCAACCTCCTGTTGATACTTGGACTTTTAGGCACCTAGCTACCATGTTGGGGGAAAGGCAGGATAAAAATAAACAATGAAATGTTTGTTATATGCTAAACTGGAAGTAGAGTTAGAATGAAGAATTCACCCTAAGTTAATTGGCCCCAATGCAGAGATTTGTGTTCCTCAGCAATGTACCTGAATCATGCTCATTTGTAGAACTTCCATTAATTTCACTGGAAGGTGTCCAGTCTGGGCTAAGCAGTGAATGTATAGATTGGCTTTCTCCAGAGAAATGAATGAAAGGCAGTTCAAGCTAGGGAGATGCATCCAGCTGATAGACTGCTGTGAATGTACTTAGAGTCTTTGGTTTGTGTTGTTAGATGGGCTCAAATCATGAATTTCAAATATCTGAATTCCAAATATCTGGAGTTTGGGTGTCCTCCTTACTCTTCTCCTCTCCTCATCCTTATTATTACCATTTTACTCCCTCTGGTTTTAAACGACATAGAATATTGCCCAGAAACTGATCATATACTTAGCAGGAAAAAAATTGTGATAGTCAACAGAGTTGGTAAAATTATCTCCAGCAATGACTATGGAGGAATAACTCCACAATGCAACTTTTGAATGAGCTCAAGTAAAATGACATATTTGCAAAAGAAAATGAATCAAAATCTGTCTTTTTCAGGACCAGAGTGCCTAACACCATGCTAGACATTTCTGTGTTTAACCCTTTCTTCAGTCTCCCCCTACCCTTCCTATCCTATAGTTCTACCAAAAGCTCACACTAGGGCAGCCATTGGACATTAGCACTGTGATTGGTTCTGAGAGTTGTCCAGGCCTGTTGGGAATTATGGGAAATGCAATTTCCACGGTCTCCATCTTCTGCACTAGGTACTAGTATACTTCAGTTAACAAGAAAATTTGGTACCAGAGGTAGAAATAAGATGGAAAGGATAGGCTCCTACATAACAACAGCAGCAGCAGCAGCAACAACAGGAGTACTTTGACGTGTTTCAGCAAACCTTTTATCTAAAACTAATAGTATGCAAATGTAAAATGAAACAACCAAGTCAAGCATAAAACAAAAACATTTTGAACTTTCTAGAGACCACATGAAGACTTCTTCTAAATGCATCTAGAGATTTTCTTTTTCATTCTCAGCTTCCACTTTTCTTACGATTTCCATTTTGGTGGTCAACATATACATCTATGCTTTCTTTTTAATGCGCTAGCATTTTGTTTTGTTTTGCTCTTCATGTATGCATGGATTCTGGGGCCAGTTGCTTTTTACTTTGCCTGTTGTGAGTGGGCACACAGAGCCACAGTCAGATTTTCCAGTTCAAATTTCAATCCATTGTTTACTGCAGACACAGGGCTACAACTCAACAATGAAAATCTGCATTTCTCCTGCTCTCCTTCACCATCCTTCCAGTGCAGATGATACTTTAAAAAATCACATCTAGATAGACAGAGGATAAAGGCCATTTCCGCACTAGACAGTTATAGCGCTGTGATTCCACATTCAACATCCTATGGAATCCTGGGGTTTGCAGTTTCAGGAGGGGCTGAGTGGCCCCTCCCAAAACTGCAAACCCCTGGATTCCATAGGATATTGAAAGTGGAATTATAGCGCTATAACACTCTAGTGCGGAAATGGCCAAGAAGAAAAGGGGGTTGGGCAAGGGTAGAAACTTTTGTAAAAGGAGCTTCTTGTCAGAGGGTGTTAACTGAGGATATCTGTACCATAGAACAAAATAATCAAAACAGAGTAGATAGCATTCTTTTTTTAAACAAACAAACAAACTAGCACAACTAAAAACCAATTAAAAATGAGATTGCTTTGTGGGCTTTCATAATAGCCAATAAGGAATGAAAGTGACAGTGAATGTGGGAGCATTCTTTGTACTCTGGGGTGGGAACAGGGATAGAGATATCATTCCACAGCCTTCACAGTTCCACAGTAATTGAGGCAAAGATCCTGCTTCAAGGTGTGACAGTTCCTATATCACATCTAGTAGCTACACTAAGCAAGGCCTTATTAAGCAACTAAAGTTGCACTAGTAGATAGGTGGCTTCCCAAATGTGTGGGCCACAGGCTATGAAGGACTTGAACAGTAAACATCAGCACTTTGAAGTGGCTGTGCATGCTCATGTCACCCTACACCTGTCAGGAGACACACCACATTTTACACAAGCTGAAGTTTCCAAGTTGACTCATTCAGAGCATATTACTGCCTCATTCTGAGCATGCAATAGTAGTCCAACCTAGAAATAAAGAAAGCACAGATCGGTATTGCAAGGTCCCCCTATCTAAAAAGATGCAAACTGTACTATAAAGAGCTAATAGAAATGTCTCCTGGGTGTAACAACCTTCTGACCAGAATTAGGACCAGAAATTGCCAGAATTTTCTTATTGGATCCCCCAGTGTTTTAGGAGTTATTCACTATACAAAAAGAGTAATGATACAAGAGATTGTTTCAGTACTTTACAAAAATAATGTTGCTATGTCCTTGTTACCTAGAAGAATAAGTGGTTATTTTAACAAGTTATTTCCTGTTCTAGGCAGTGCTAAAGGAAGTGCAGAAGTGCAGAACCAATTTCCAGTTTAGCAGAATTTCAGTCTCTGTCATGTTTCACTCTAGAAATCCAACTGTGCAGAATCCCCTCCTCACTTTATACAACGGCTACACCAGTTTAAGGCCATTTCTGCACTACACTGTTATAGTGCTGTTATTCCACTGTCAACATCCTATGAAATCCTGGAGTTTGCAGTTTCAGGAGAGGCATTTAGAATTCTCAGCCAGGGAACTCTTTGGCCTCTGTAAACTACAAACCCCAGAATTCCACAGGATGTTGAAAGTGGAACAATAGCACTATAACAGTGTAGGGTGGAAATGGCCTATGTTTCTAATCTCAGACAAGCTCTCAACATGATCATCAATAGTGTGACAAATAGATGATAGAAACAAGCAACAAAACACAAAGCACACTTTCCTACTGTCAGTACATTGCATCACACTACACTAAACAAAATTGTACTGTTCCATCTTAACAGTGGAATATCCATTTGGCAAACTTCTTCACCACAAAAATAAAACACCATTTCAGACCAAACAAATTACACCAGCATTTTGTGCTGAAGTGAAGAGCAAGACGGCACCACCTCCACATTCCAAGTACAGAAGCCAGACCAACTAGAAATGGAGTCATACTTCAATACTGATGACAGGATAATGGCCATTTTCACACAGATTTTTAAAACAGTGCAGTCTGTCCTCCAAGGAGGAAGTCTGCACCTGGGAGCAGACTGGGTTGGACCTACTTAACGTAGATCTGCACCTCAGCCCGCTCCGGAACGACCTCAAGTGCTCATCCAGCGTGCTTTTGAAAAACTGCTAAAAACAGGTCTTTCATAAGCACAGAGCGCGCCACTGTGAGCCTGGTCCCTTATGCAGATTCGCAGGCTCGCCCAATGCGAGCCTGCGATCTGCCGGGGTTAGGCTTTAGGCTGGTGAGCTTCAGTGGTTGGTCAAGACCCTTGACCAACTGGAAGCCGCCATTTGGGACGCCAGAGCAGTGCGTATCGATGAGCACGCACTGCTCTGGAGCTGCGTGGACCGGACCGGGGAGCTGAAAAGTCCAGTAAGTAGCAGCGCAGGGCGATTCCCTCACCCCGTGCAGAAATGGCCAATGTCTTCCTCCACACTTGAGGCAGTATGTTAATTGAGTGGGCTCAAGTCACGTAATGTGGCATACAGAAATATATCAACCAACAGAGGAGTATGGCTGAGGATTCAAAAGTTACATGCACACTAGATCTGCTGCCTGAAGTAATACCTCACTCTGCCTCATGATGCTTCTGCCATATTGCTGCTTCATGTAGGAGACTATTAGACCTGTTCCTCGTAAAGTAGCCTGTATCTGTTCAAATGGTACTATGGTATGTATGGCACTAGGAAGTGGCATGGGAAAGTATGGTTCTTGTTTGTGGTACAGTCTTATCCCATTGGAGCTTTGATTTCCTCTACTGGCTCAATTAAATTTAGGACTATGACAGAGGCCAGCAGGCTAGATCAACCTTCCTCACCAAGCAGTGAATGCTGTAATGGCCACAATTACTCGAGGACTGAATGGAGCTCAGATATGAGCAAACAGTGATTTCCTGCCAAGAGAATCATCTGCGTTACCCTGTTTCCAAATACACCATACGCAGACTCAGTGGTTAATTCCTTGTCTTAGTGAAAGGTCTGGAAGAACATTCTACACCAATAGCCAAAGAAAATATTAGATCTGCCACTGAACCTTAACTGAAACACCATTGTATCCCTTCATGGGGTGTGGATGTTCTGTTCTTTTCAGATGAAACCACCACTTTTTGTGCTGAGTTTACCCTTGCATTTGGCATACACTCTTCCTTGAGGGAATCAAAGGAATGTGGATGACCTTATGTGCTGGTGAAGACTATAGAAGTTTAGCAAACAGGGATACTTGGATCTATACCTGCTTTAACAGGCTGCTGAAAATTTCTTTTCATAAAAACAGTCCCGTGCTTAAAAATTCTTGGAAGGACAGCCTACTAAACACACAAACACAGACAAAAGCAATGCAGGCCTTTGGTGCTGTATTATTAACATCCAAACAATCTTATAGTCCTATTAAATATTTAAAAACAGCTTAAACGCCTACAAAGAATTGTTCATTGCAGAATAGTGTGGGGAGATGTTTTAAGTTTTTTTTAACTTTTGATAAAAGTTATTTTACAAAATTTCTCCCTATAGACATCATAGGATGAGAATCAGGCCCTTTCCGCACCTTACCTTTTACTGGCGCTGTGGTGTGGGGATTGTGTGAGCAACCTCCAGTGAGAGGGTCTCACGTCTGAGGTCTTTCACCTCCGCACGAGCTGCCTGCTTGCGCAATAGCCCTGCCTCTTCCTTCCACAGCACAGCCTGGGATCTTCCCAGGCTGCGCTGGGGCAGGAAGCACGACCAGCGCGGCTCTGGAGGCTCCGCATGCCAGGTAAGTGTGCTTGGGGCCCAGGAGCAATGCCCGATCATGCACCATTTTTGGCTTCTAGATGAAAATGAAAAGGTGCGTGATTGGCGCCTGCTGGCCCCTAGAGCGTTGTGTGATTGTGAGTTTATCGTGCAGATCGCTCCTCACAATCACACAACGCTGTAGACCCTCTTTCGCATGGAAAATGCCATGCGAAAAGGGCCTCAGTGTGGTATAGTAGTTTGGAGCTTGAGAGATCAAAGTTAACATCTCTACTGAGACTTGAACCTCACTAGGTAACTTTGGTCAGGTTACTTTCTTGGACCAGTCACTTGTGAGGAAAAACTGAGGAGGACAAGAGCCATGTGTACTACCTTGAGCTTCTTGGAAGAAAGACATTACATTGCATTGAAGATGCAACACCACTGCAATATTGTAGGTGAGCATAATAAGCTAGAGGTGTCTTCTTTTGCAGATTGTATGTCTTTAAAAAAAGTGAATTGTGTATGTCTAAATGTACAATGACCACACTTTGTCTTCATCCTTCAGTGTAACCGTGTTTCTTATCATTACCTTAATTATTTCAGAAGCAGAATTAGGATCATTGAATGCGGAAACTGAAATGAGTGCATTTCCTGACACCGTGAAGCTGTCTGCGGCACTTTAGGAGGTATTATCTTCCTGCCTAGCCTACCTGAGATCAAAATCTAGAGTGGGAAGAACCATATAGTAGTGTCAGTAGTAAAACTCAGAGTAGGATATTTAAAACTTTATTGTACTGCTTTTCATTTTTTTAAACAAAAGCCAAAAGTGGTTCACAACAAATTTTGTCATTTGTTGTGTGTTGTGTTGTGTGACTTCAAATCGTTTCCAACTTTATGGCAACCCACAAGGTGAACCTATCATGGGATTTTCTTGGCAAGATTTGTTCAGAGGAGGTTTGCTTTTGCCTCCCTCTGAGGCTGAGAGGGTGAGACTTGCCCAAGGTCACCCAGGGGGTTTCCTTGGCCAAGCAAGGATTTGAATTCTTTTCCTACAGAGTCATAGGCCAATTCCGCACTAGATTGTTATAGTGCTATTATTCCACTTGCAACATCCTATGGAATCCTGGGGTTTGCAGTTTCGGGAGGGGCCGCTCGGCCCCTTCCGAAACTGCAAACCCTAGGATTCCATAGGATGTTGCAAGTGGAATAACAGCTCTATAACAGTCTAGTGAGGAAATGGCCTCAGTCTAATGCTCAAACCACTACACCATGCTGGATCTCTCACAATAAATATAAAGGTTTTGCGGGTTTTACTGTTTTTATGGTTTTATCCCTTTTTAAATGTTGGCTAATATTTTACTGTATCACAATAAATATACAGGTACAATAAAACAGTAGCCAAAATAATAAAATGACAAAGCAATAAAAACAGTAAAATCCACAAAACCATTGATTAATAAACCAAGGGTAACTTACGGAGTCAACAATTAGGAAAATGATCAGGAAAACACCTATGTAAAAGTAGTTCCCCAAGCTCCTTGGAATAAAAATGGTAGGATGTAACTATAATACATAAAATAAATGTATGAACCTAGTGGTCATTTCTAGGTTTAATGAGTAGGAATGTGGCAGCCTGTGGGGAAGAGATAGCTCAAACTCATCCATCTTTGCGTTAAAATGAGAAATCCTTCTACGGTTAGAATTTTCCATGCATAATATATGCCACTAAAGGACATTTTGTGTTATCAGGGTCTGCTTCTCCATTCTGCGTTTGCATCCCGACTGGCAACTCTTAAGCGCACCCATAATGGGTTAACTCTCTATCATAAAGGATACCACTGATGGACAGAAGTAAGAAGCAAAAATGCTTTTTATTAGGATAAGAGCCATTTAATTAATTGTTTGAAGTGCATCTAAGGAAAACTGCTTGCACTGTAAACGGACCCATTAAAGACATTCCTTTCAAAGAGCAGTACCGTTACTGATCACCATGTCCAATTTCTGGTTTCCTTTGAGAAAGCAAACAATGGTGGGTTTTGACTACCACTATCTTATTTTACAAGCATTAATGAACAATTAGTCAGCACTAGCACTCTTTCCATCAGTAATCCCATAGCAGGATCACTAATCTCCACCACTAGCAGCTAATGATGAAGGTCTCTTAAGCTTTGCTTCTTATCTCAGCCAGTTCTTAATACTTGCATAAGTACGCCCTCTGAAAAGAGGCCCCCCTACTGCTCTGTAACTTGAATACAAAAGGCTGGTGAAATTTTTGAAGGGTTTGCTCTTCAATAACACTTCAACATTTGCTTGTGTATGTGCCTTCCTAATACAACAAACACAAGTGATCAGCAGAAGACTAGAGAGGTCACCAGGGCCCTTTCAGTTCCATCTGTGCTGAAAGACTTATAACAATGCAGTCACGCTCTTTTCTACCTTGTCCTCCACAGCCCAGTCACAACAGCTAAACGTGAAGCTCAGAACTGGAAGCAGAAGCAAGGTAACACAGATTTATTTATTTATTTATTTGACAATATTATAACACAGATGGCCATACCTGTATCAGCAACAACACTGAAAGTACAATCCCATAACTATGTTTACTGAATCACTGGAAACTTTTCTGAGTTGGTCTGACTTGGCAACCATGGCCTCTTCTGCCCCCACCTTTTTTGGAGGGGAAGGGGTACATCTCAGAACCCCTACCAAATTTGGCAGCATGGCAGCAATATAAACTGTGTTTTTATGCTGGAAGAAGCTTTGTGTGGAATACATTGTACAAGAAAGGACTTGCACTCCACAAGTCTCCAGGAAGCACAGTTCTTTCTTAAAACAAGGTACCATTCTCTCACATACATTATTTTAGAGAAGGACTTGCAAAACAGGAAGTTATTTTTTCCTACTTCCAGTTACTGTATGCCTAATTTTGGTGGAGTGTGGTGAGGTGTAGGGCACCATGGGATTCACGATCTGAGAAGAGACCCTGGGCCCACCTAAGCTATATATCTATGATTTATGTAGCTCAGTAATACGCCCTGTCTGACTAGCAGTGTTTATTCAAAGCCTCAAACAGAACTCTTTCCCAGACTTCCTGCTTGAGATCATTAGCAGAAGATTCCTAGAACTAAACCTGAGTTAATCAACATTTTTTAATCAACATTTCCCATCATTATTTCAGAGTATGAATTATAAATGAGATTTTCAGTTGCCATTGATTTCTAGGTTATCACTCAGGATCAAAAAGCACTAGAGATCTTACACATTAATCTCAATTTACAGCTCTTGCGTGAAGGTGAAGGAGTGATGAGAAAGTAATGACATGCTATTAGAAATTCTTGTAGGAATAAGTATAGGTGAAGGCATTCCCTCTTTCCATGCCATTCTGCATCCTGAATTTGTGTTGGGCAGTAGTTCTGATTGTGCAAAAGTTTCTGTTTTACACTCTCAATTGAATGCATTTTTGTCCTTTTTTCAGGATCTCAGGCTCCCAAATGATAATTGTTGACATCATTTCTGTCCAAGACAGCATAACATTTGCACCGGGTTAGATTTTAGAGGAAGTCAATTACACATTAGCCCATTAAAATCAATAAGGTAAGTTGTAAGTATGCATGTGCCCTCCAGTTGCCTGTCACGTTATGGTGACCCCATGAATTTCAACAGGGAAATGTCCATTTAATGTCATCTTTCTTCTGGTGACAGCTAGGTTTTTAGTATTACACCCCATAGGTGATTTCATCATTAAAATCTGCATGCACTGTAGCACATTTTCTAAAGAAAAGTGATAGAGATTATATAAAATGAAATAATTATGAAGAACGAATCTTATTCTGATATTTGATACATGGGGTTTTATAGAAATTTGTACAGATCTTTTAAAAACACAGCCTTACTTATATCATGTTTTGCACAGTGTAATAAGAATAATAAAAATGAGCATTGCAAAAAAGGAAATAAATTGCAATCAATAAAATGGATATAGAGAATCAAAATTAAGTGCCTACGAAACAAAAATCAAGATGCAAAATTTCCACTTCACAGATAGCTAATCTGCTAAAGAGTCTTTTCATTTTTGCTCCCTAAATCATATATTCATTATCCAAATTGCCTCTTCCTGAAGTGATAATATAGTGTGTTGTAACATGCCCTGACAGGACACAAATTGACTCTTTGTGCTGAGATTCTATCCAGGCAATGTAAAGGAAATATCTCACTCTATTATCTGTTGTCTGTATGAGCCAACAGATTACATGGTTCACTGAGTAGCTGAATAACTTTTAGACAGTTTGCTCATATCTATTTACACATTTTCCAGGAAAAAAAATACATTAGCACCAGAGAAAATGTCTCCCTTTCTCTCTCCTCGTGTGTGTGTGTGTAAGTAATAAGTAAAATATTCTGAACAAAGCACACATATGAAACAAGAGAATTTGCTTTCCACGTCGATATGGAGACAGAGTAGCCAAATGCAAATAAAAAAAATTCCCTGTACCTTTAACGCTTGTACGAAAAAGAGAATGTTGGCAGGTACAGGTTATCACACAATGGGAAGAAATTTTGCTCCAGAGAATTTCTGCTGTGGCCAAAAAAAAAAAAAAGTACAAAAGAATAAAACGGCATCTTAAGCGTAACACAACTGTTAGAGGTTCAGGAGTGCTATCCTCTTTTCCGTGTAGTTAAAGGACTAGCCTGAGGTGACCTCCTGAAGTACACATTGACATTGGTGAAGGGACAAAATTTCTGCCGTCACACCTGAGAGCAGGAGCATAAACTAGTGGAGCAGGCTCTCCCGCCTTTCTTCATTGCCTAACAGTAGGACTGGTCCTACCTTCAATGTGGCAACAGGCAAATGATGCCCCTCATAATTAGTTTTGATTTTCCAAGCTGTCTCATGGAGAATCTTGAGGGTTATTGCAAGAACTTTGCAAGAAATTCCCAGTCAAAGTTTAGGGGAACTCTCTGAAATCCTCTCCCCATTTCCAATGCAAACTAAGGCCTTTTCCTCATTTTATATTTAAAATGGGGCGGTGCATCCTCCAGCGAGGATGTTTACACTTGGGGGCGAACTGGGTCCGGACTATTTAATGTTTGTCCAGACTTCAGCCTGCTCTGGAATGCCCAGAATTGGTGGTTCCTCGTGCTATTGAAAGACCGATTAAAAGAGGACTTTCAATAGCCTGGCGTGCCCCAGTCTGTCGCTGCCCGAAGTGTAGATTTGCAGGCTCGTGCCAGCATGAGGCTGCAGATCTTCCAGGGGCAGACTTCTGGCTGGCGAGCTTCTCCAGTTGGTGGAGACCCTCCGCCAACCGGAAGCCTCCATTTTTGTCTCCGGAGAGTGTGTAGCGCAGGCGTGCGCTGGTCCGTATCATCGTGGATCGTCGAGGTGGAGCATGCCAGTCTGGTGAGTAACAGACTGCCCCGTTTCCCCCACAAAGTGCAGAAAAGCCCTAACTCTTGCAAGGGGTTGAAAGGAGAACCAGAAGTTGGCAAGCTGCTGCGAGACTCATTCTTGAGAATATCCAAGGCACAGAGAAAGCAGAATTTGAAAAAAATTCCTTTGGGGACTACTACATATTATATGGCTGGGAGATTCCCGGAGTTGTAGACTACAAAGGTGACTTTCCCAAGCTCTGATTATATCATTGATCTTTCAAGGAAGTCTGGGCTCAAATGGGGCCTGGCGTTTCTAAACCAGACTGTGCAGATTCCAAATTCTAATTGCTGACTTCTCTACGATGTAAGGAGAGCCAATGTGCTGCAGTGGTTTGAGTGTTCAACTATGATTCTGAAGACCAGGGTTCAAATCCCCAGTCAGTCATGGAAACTCACTGGATAGCCCTGGGGAAGTCACACTCTCTCAACCTCAGAGGAGTGCAAAGGCAGACCCCCCTCTGAACAAATCTTGCCAAGAAAACTCTATTATAGGTTCACCTTAGGGTTGCCATAAGTAGGAAATGACACAACATACAACAACTGCTACTGCTACTTAAGAGTGGTTCTTGGAATCTTCTGCTATTGTGAGAGGCACCAGTTCATATCCAGGTTTCCATATCAGACATATGGCATCTCTAGTTTAAAAAGTCTCAGAGACTAGGGAATGCTTCTATCTCAGACGCTACCCATCATTGGACCAGATGACGTGCTTCAATGCATGACTCTTATGTTTTCTTGCCAAAGCAGCAGACCAAATGACCTCATAGTAGTGGTGGTGATGGTGATTTTGCTCCAGGATCTGCTTTCTGTGGACTTAAGGGCTCTCCTCACTTAAGTTGCCTCCAACCAGTTTCGGAGGATCCTCCATTCATTTTACACCACAGTTCATTTCATTCAGCAGGTATTTCACTGCTCTGTGTGGCACTTTGAGAGTCCTGAAGTGGCTACTGTGGGGATGCGAGAAAGTCTGCTTCCTCCAGTCAATTTCCTTGTTCCTAAATCCAGATCCAGTGCAGACCGGACAAACAAGAAGCAGAAGCAACAAGAGGAGAAGGGGGAAGAGGAGTGGAGCTTTATCATCAGTAACAACAATATGTTAAAAATGAGAAATTTCTAGGACCTGAAAAACTTGTTGAGGCTAATGAAGTCATTTGCTCAATATCTATACACCCAGGGAGAAATGCAGATGAAGCATCTCTTCTCAGACAGTGGCAACTGTTGTTGCTATGTTAGTGTGGCAGTGAATTGGCTTCAGATTTCAGTGTGAATTTGAGAGAAGCCATCCAATGGTCCCATTTCCAAGATAGGTGCAGCACCTTGGATGCCTTCTTTATATTTTGGGGTCACATCTTGAGTGGATTCTCTTCCCCAGTGCCATGGGACCCACCAGCTGCCGCTGCAGATGAACATGTGGATGTGTTATCTGTATTGCACTGCACATACGTGGTTTTATTTTTGACTACACTGTGTGGGTGGGGCTATGTGTATATTTTCAGTGCAATGAGAATGTATTCTATTTATTATCTTGGATAGCGGGTAAGTTTTAATACTACAGTCTTTCAGTGCTGGATAAAAAAGTTGTATCAAAAAATTGTAAATAAGTTATACTGCTTGGTAAAATTGAAATACATAGAAAAAGAGGAAGACCACATTACAGATGGATTGATTCAAGCAAGGAGGCCACAGCCCTGAGTTTGCAAGGCAGTTGAAGATTGGGGCTCTTGGATGTCTCTTTCATAGAGTCAGCATAATTCAAAGTTGATTTGATGTTATATAACAATGACAAAGGTGAAATTAAAATGAATTTATTATTTTCTGCACGTACAAAAAAACAAAAAATGAGTCTGCTACAACTCTTTTCTCTTGACAATATTCATTCATTTATTTGTTTATTCATTCATTTTGCATTCAGTAGGCTCTACTGCTGGACACATTAAATCTGTTTTGCTATGTAATTTACATATCATTGAATATGATTGGCTACTTGGTTTCTCATTCACTATAAAAGTCTTTGATTTCCCAAAATCACATGTGAGACTACTTCAGAAATGATAAGGAGGCATTAACTAGGATGAAAGGGTAGTATATCATCAACTGATAGGAGAAACAAATGAACCAATCAGAATTGTTTTTATAAATCGTGGTCATTTTCTCAATTTCATTTTCAAGGACTGTTTGCAACCTGCCACTATGAATGGTCATTACTGTGTATTAAAGTGTACTAGTTATTGGCTGCTGAAACAGTGAGAAGCTTCATATGTGAAAGTTTCACCTTCAAAGTACACTTGTGTGGGGATGGCTGGAGTTATAACTCTGCAGTATCAATGCTCTGCTGTGACAGTGACTCAGTGCGGTGAACAACCTGCACTGTTAGGCATTGATGGAGTGGCTATTTCCTTTATTTATCATGATACACCGGAATAAATGGTAAATCTGGTGTAGTCCCCAAAGTAAGCCTTGGATGCAGTCTACCAGGTTTCACAGCCATAGGACTTGGCTGATTGGTTCCCTTCCCTGCGTATTCGGGCAACAAATCTGGCTAATGGAAGAAGCTGTTGTGACAGTCGTTGGTATGCTCTGATTGAAAATTCAGCTACATAACCCTCCTTGAACTGTTTATCTTAACGTACTTATTTAAATAACATTCAGACAGACAGGTCTCTTCTTCCTTGGCTTTCTTTTTATTCTTTCATGTATGCTTTATCAGCTGAAGCTCCAGTACTCTCCAACTTTGCATGTGTTTGATGTTGCATGTAAACTGAAGGGCACAATTCCAGTGTGTGTCCTCAGTCATTCAGGGTATTTTTTTATGAGCTTTTTGACTTCAAACCAGGTAAACAAAATAATGATAAGACCATGAATGCAAATACAATCCATACATAAGTTTACTTCTTCTGTCTATACAGACATACAGCAAGAAGGTAGGAAGGTCACATTTGAACATACCCAAGTCTAGTGGAAGCACTAAACACAGCTGGAACAAAAGGCAGCCGGTACTAGTGAAAGGTGCTGAAGAATACAGCTGAGCACAAATGATTAATAGGAAACAAATTTTCTAGTTATTTTTTCCCCTTTTCCCTCCTTGTGCACTATTCAAAAACTGCTCCTGATATTTACAAGTATAGTTCATGGTTTGAAGAACCTTCCTCAAAGCTGACGCATTTTTGCTTTGTGGCTAGTTTGTCAAGTATTTACTTTCAGCATTATTGTGAAGTTGTTTGTTTTGTCACAGATACTTAGATATGCCTCTATGGTACTTATATAGCTTACTGTCCAAATGGTTTACGCTTTGGACTGGATTCAAAAGTTTGTGACTATGCTCAAAAATAAGGAGGCAGATGAATAAAACTAGGGCCACATCTTCACTGATCTTTAGGGGATGGAGGATGTTTCTAGTGGGTCAGTTTCATGCCACCATGGTACTTTCCTGTTATATGAAAGTCTTTGAAAACCAAACAGTTTTCAAAGCCTATTTGCAATTCTGGATTTTTTCTGCCCAAAATTTGCACTTGGTTGTCTGGCCAAGAAAGCAGCACATTCTGTGCAGAAAATAATATTAATAATGCTATTTTCTGTGCAAAACAACCATGTGTGCAGAACAAGTGCCAAACTATGAAGATTATTGTCAGTCCAGAATTCTTCTGGTCAGGTTTTCTCAATAATTGAAAAACATGTTTTTAAAGCATTTCTGAATATTTTTTAATATTATTTCCATCTCTAGAGGTGAATTTGTATCAGATTACAGAATTTGTATTAGATTTTCTGAACAAATATAGAACAGACTGAATTTGCATTGTTTAGACTGCTTTTTAAAAAAGTTTTAAATTAGTGTGGCTTCAAATAGGATGAGATATTTAATTTTTTTATATTTTTTAAAACTTTATTTTTATTACAAATAATAATAAAAAAGAGAAAACATATAACATCCTATACAATTTGCTTATAATAATCTTCTTTTAAATTTATGAATCTCATATTCGTTAATGTTTCTAAATAAAGTTAAATTGAAGCAAAACACAATTTGTGTTTCTACTTCCTTCTTACCCTTCCTTGGAGACCATTCCTCTATCTGTATCTCATACTTCATTTTCATTTTTTATCTTCTTTCATTAAATTTTGTCCGCTCTGTGCAACTTATTCTATTTCCTCATTTTTGTATACCTCCTGTCAGTACTTTTATTTCATACATGCATGCATACTCAAATACCTTTTTTGAGAAAGTCCTATAACTTGAAACTCAGTCATGTCTTAATCAAACTGGTGAGTTTCTAATCTATAATTAGTGTATCCCATCTGTGTCTGAGGAAATTCATCACTGGAAGCCACTCATTCATTATTTTGTCCAATTTCCCTTTTATCTTACATGTAAGAAAATCTTTTCCTTTCATTTGAAGAATTCTTATCATCCCTTGTTCAAGTGTAGGAATCTCTTTGTCTTTCCATAAACTAGCCAACAGTAGGCTGGCAGCAGTGGTCAGATAAAGAGGAATTCTCCAATATATTCTTAGGACCACTGAATCTAAGTTTTGAATCATGTTCAGCAAGAATAACTCTGGTACCAACCGGATCTGTATTTCAAAAATCTCATGTATTGTGTCTCATATCTGTTTCCAGAATTTACTGACTTTCAGACAGTTCCACCACATGTTATGGTATGTCCTGATTTTTTCTTAGCATTTCCAGCATTTATTAAGACGAGTTTTATCTAACTTCGCTGAATTTTTATATCAGTATAAATAATTTTTTAGTTTTATTTTGTTTTCAGTTGTGCTGTGAACACCCTTCTGTTCCATTTTAGAAAAAAAGTGGGAGATTTTTTTATATATATAAAATAAATATAAAGATTTTTGTCATGTGCTAAATATTGAATACAATCTGACAGGATTAAACAGTTTTCAAAGTTACACTGATTTAAATGAGAGACATTAAAGCACTGGCCTAGAACTGCACATTTATATAGAAGGCCAGCCCTGCTGTGAACCAGAATAAAGTACATGCCTCATGCAAAATATTCTGGTTGCTATGAAAGGGCAACAAAATATTTATTATTTAGATTGCTCTCATTCTCCTTGTCACTGCCAGGAAGTATTTTCACATGCCAATAAAAATGTGGCTAGCTTTATGTGCTATGAAGGTTTGAATTAAGTGGGAAGAGATGCATTTGCTAAGTGTCTTGGATCAGCCCTGATAACATGGAAGATGGAACTGCTACCAAAAACAGTCGGAGCCAATGTTGAACACCAGTCTCTCTCTTTTGCAATATCACTTATCTATTTCATGCAAACATGATAAAATGCCCCAAAAGACCACATGACAAACTGCCAGTGGTAGGGGAAGAAACAAATGTCAGATGAGGACATTAAAGAATGAGGGCAAAGACGTTAAATGTTGCATGAGGGAGAGAGAACCTTATTTTTCTTTTTATCTTTTTTTCTTTTTTTGAAAGAATTTAATAAAATTTAATTTAATTAAAATTTAATTTAATTAAAAAAAAACTATTCCATTACCCCTTTCCATTCCCTTTCAAAGTTCTGGATAGGTTTGTTTTTCAAAGAGTTTGCTAATTTTTCAATCTCTATCATATGCAGTACCTTTAATTTCCATTGTTCTAAATTGATTTCTTTCTTTTCTTTCCAGTGTTGAGCATATGTTAGTCTTGCTGCCATAATCAAATACAGTAATATCTTCTGGTGTCTTCTAACCTCCCTATTTTGACCTATCATATTTAATAAGTAAAATTCCGGTATCATTTCAAAATTCACATTACAAATTGTTTGAATTTCATCATGTATCCCCTTCCAAAATTTCCTTGCCATCTGACAAGTCCACCACATATGAAAGAAAGAGCCTACCTTTTCATCAGATTTCCGACACTTCGCATCCCCATTTTTAGTAAATTTTGTTGTCTTTCTGGGGTCATATACCATCTATGTAACATCTTATAAAAATTTTCTCTTAAATTTGGTGTAAATTTTATGTCTATTTTCCACACTCTTTCCCAGTCTTCTAATTTAATTGGATGTCCCACACTTTGAGCCCATCTAACCATCGTATCTTTTATTATATCTGGTTCCATTTCTCTCTTCAATAACAATTTATAAAATTTGGAGATTTTCTTCTTGTGATTCTTTTTCTACAGTAGCTCTAGTTTGTTTTCTTTTCTCTCAAAACCATATAGTTTTTGATCCATTATAAAGCTTTCTTTTAGTTGTTACCAAGAGAACCAGTTTAATTCATGTCCATCAGCCCTCAGTTCTTCTGCTGTTTTCATTCTAGGTTTGTCGTCATCCTATTTCAATATGTCTTGATATGTTAATAAATTTCCTTGTTTTGTTGAGGTGATTTTGAACACTTCTTGAGGTAACGTTCAAATTGGGAGTTTTATATAATATTTCTGCTTTATTTTTAACCAAATCTTTAATAGTGTTTTCCAGACGCAATGATTGTTAAATTCTTTATTCACTTATGACACAGATAACCATGCCATCCAAATCTATTATCCAATTCTTCCAATTCTTTTATTGACGATTTCTCTAAAATAATCCAATCTAAAGAGAACGTTGTTTTTCTAAAGGAACCCATTTTGCACACCTTATAGCTTAGTGTTTCTTTTGGGCTGGATCATGCCTTGAATACACTAAAAGTTAACACACCTGGTAAACAGATCCATCTGTATATACAAACAGAAACATAACCTCATTTTCTGATATGGCAGGGGTGAAAAATCATGTGGTCCTCCAGGTGTTGTTGGACTGCAGCTCTCATCATCCCTCACTATTGGCTATGCTGAGTCAAAGCTGATGGGAGTTGCAGTCCAGCAGCACCTGGAGGGCTGCATGGACCCCACTCCTGTGGTATGGCCTTTTTGTCATCTTTATGGGCATTTTTTTTCTCATACTACCCTTACTTTGTCTGACATTCATCTTTGCTCTCTCTAATATTCTCTATCAAGGTTTGACTTTCCATTATTCCTGACCCTTTAAATGCACCTTATTATGAGCTACCTCTGAAAGGAGAAAATAATTGTTTTTATTTAGTCAGGGTCTAATGAGCTCTTTGGCAGCACTTTTTTTTTCCTGTTTCACAGCAGGTCCAGCTATTTGTCCCTCAGTTAACACTCTCTCGGATATAATCAAATATTGCAATAAATCTTCGACAATAAGGAGTAATTAAATGAAACAGTTCCCTTCAGTGGCTTAAACAATTATGTAAATCCAAAGGCACACAGGCAAGGAGATGTGCTGTGCTGAATAATGCCTGAGAAGGAGTTCGACTTACCTGCCTGGCGCTGGCTCTGTCTTCCATTAATACTGGCATAAATTACAGACAGCTCATGTTTGTCTCCGTAAAACACATTCAAGCATAACGTGATCGCAGAAAGCTGACATAACCCAACATGATAGCTAAAACACAATGGGGGGAACACATTTATTTTTGTATCCGATATCTGACAACAGCTTAGATAAAGTGGGCGCTGATTCAATTTTTTGTGTCAGCTGGCGGAGGAACAGAGGATAAGGTGTCCACAGTGCTTACAAGTGGGCAAATGCTACAGACTGCTGACTAGGCAAATTAATTTGAGGTACCGCTGAACCTGTCAACTTGCATTAGATTGGGTGAGATTTTGGCATCCAGTACAAATGATGCTGTTTTTCTTGTGCCTACATGAGAAGCTTGACAACAGCCTCATCTTCCTTATACACTATTTAAGGACATTTTAAGTATTTGTGTTACCAAGCTATGCCATGGACCTTTGCCCAATATCAGGCATTATCAGGATGAAGTCATCTTATAAGCCTCCAAATCTACTATCATCATAATCACCACCACCACCACCATTTTCATTCCATCCATCACATGATTCTTTTATTACTTCATGAACAGCAGAGGACTCCCATAAACTTTGCAAATGCAAACTAAATGCATGATCTCACCAATTAACAAAGTACAATGAAAAACATTCTCTGATACGCTGTGGAAAGTCTACTTGCTGTTTAATAACTAGGAAAGACTAGACAAATCAGTCAGTTTTGCTTTCTCACACATATAAATTTTGTAAACCTCATGTTCCCTCCAACCTGAATCTAAAGTTGTTGCTATGTGCCTCCAAGTCAGCTCTGACTTATGCAAACCCTATCATATGGTTTTCTTGTAGCACCTTTGAGACTGAGAGAAAGAAGTTGGTAGCATAACCTTTCATAAATTTAAGTCTATCATAGCTTAGGCTACCAACTTCTTTCTCTCAGTTAGTCTCAAAGGTACTACAACATTCCCTTGGCATACTGATCCAGACTAACACAGCTATGTCTTTGAATAGGGTTTTCTTGACAAGATTTATTCAGAGGAGGTTTGTCATTGCCTGCCTCTGAGGTTTAGTGAGTGTGACTAGCCCAAGGTTGCCCAGAAGGTTGCCATGGCTGAGCAGGGATTGAAACTCTCTTGGAATCACATTGAAATCACTACACTACACTGGCTCTGAATATGGGGACATTTGCTGATTTAGGGAAATTCTTCAAAAACAAATTGAATGGAAATGCTCTCTCAGTTGCAATGATCAAATTCAATAGACGTGGCTATTTCCTGCATAGAAAGGACCATGTGGTAGTTTTCTGCCACAGAAGTATAAAGAGTGACAAGTACCTCAAAGAGAGAGAGAGAGAGAGAGAGATGGCAGTCAGAAATAATTGCTAACATGGTTAAATGCATGAATTCAAATTGAGAGTTTTAAAGAGTTTAGCAGTCAAAGCCCTGAGCCTGTACATATGAATCTGTCAGTTTCAAACTGGTACGAATTGTTTAAATCTCAGTTTCTTTCCATCCTAGTTATGAAGCAATTTGTGAACTCTGATAAATTCTTACCAAACTGATTTGAAGATAAGTTCTCATCCAACTCTATGATCAATCTTAGATACATGAAAACTATTATCATGGCTGAATATGCTTGCATATGCCTTCAAGTTGTCTGTGACTTATGGTGACCCCATTTTTAATTCTAATTAAAAAACCTCCGTATATTCCTTGCCTAAGAAAACCCAATGAAATTCAAGAAATATACAGAGGTTTTTTAATTAGAATTATTAATTATCAGCCAGTTAGTAATCTTATTAAACAAACAAACAAACAAAACTAAATTATCCTGGATAAGGATAATACAGATAGCCTGTATTAAAATGTCAGTTCTACCAAAACTGTGTTAAAAACCAGAGTTCTTAACTCAGTATTCTACAGCTCTCTTCAGAATATGGGGTCTGGACTTTCCACATCTGGAAACTTACCATATAGCCTTTCATCTTTGTCAAATCGTGAGGCTTATGGTTAATGACACAGTGGACCCATGGTCCAGATTAGAAAAAGGACAAAATAATCTAGACTTTGTGAAAGCTTTACTTTTATTGTGTATAACACAGGAAGATCTACTGAGGTTTAATAATCCATTTATAAAGGCTTACAGATCTATATAGGAACAATGCATCCAAATCTAGTACTCTAGTTAGAGATCAGTTGGGTTTTATAAAGCTTTCTTGGCTACAAATACATCAGGTAATACGTTTTTCCTCCCAACCATCTGTTAAAGCTCAAGTAATAAGACCTCTGAGCTGCTTTGAAGAGTTGTAACTCTCTGTGGAACAAAATTCTAAAAAACGAACTTCCAAGTTTTATTGAATTTTGGTGGCTGTTTTCTTTGGAAAATCAATGAGTCTTAAACATTCACAGGAAAGAGATTTGAAGCTACAGACTGAAGATGAAATTTGGTCCTCTATATTGACTAAGATGTCTGTGAAAACTGTCCCATCTAAGGTATAGGAGCAAAATTTGAAATTGATATCCAGATGATGGTACCATACTCCAGTCCGTAATGGACATATTAATAGGAACTTTTCAGGCAAGTGTTCAAGGAGTGCACAGAACAAAGTACGTAGGTAATCATATGGTGATCTTGTACACATGTGGCTAAATACTGGAAAGAGATTGTTTAAAAAATAGGTAAAATAACAAGACATATGATTGTCATTTCAGCAACTACTGGCCTTCTATCTATATCTGTGAGTGACAACTCTAAGGCCCTTTCCGCACCTTACCTTGTTCTGGTGCTGGGGTGTGGGGATCTCACGAGCAGCCTCTGGTGAGAGGCTCTCACGTCTGAGGTCGTTCGGCTCCACACAAGTTGCCTGCTCATGTGAGAGCCCCGCCTCTTCCTTCTGCAGTGCAGCCTGGGAGTTTCTCAGGCTGCGCTGGGCATGGCTCCGGAGGTTCCACACACCAGGTAAATGTGCACGGGGCCCAGGAGCAATACATGATCACGCGCCATTTTTGGCTTCTAGCTGAAAATGAAAAGGTGCGTGATCAGCACCTGCTGGCCCCTGGAGCATCGTGCGATTGTGAGTGCATTATGCGGATCACTCCTCACAATCACGCAACGCTCCAGGTGCCCTTTCGCATGGAAAATGCCATGCAAAAAGGCCCTAAGACCATTTCCGCATGGCATCGCAGCCCTAGGTTAGGGACACAATAGCAGCTGTCTGTGGGTTGTGTTTTCACACAGCATCATCACAGTCCTGCTGTCATTCTACTTCCACCAGTCATGATTTCAGGGTATTCGCTTAATGGAATAAATCTGTTAAGTGTGCACAATCATTCAATGCTCTCATCCTTCTCGGCCATGTGGAATGGCAGGAAGCATGATGGAGGTACTTCCTTCCCCAGCACAGCTGGAAAAGACTGGAGCTGCACTGTGGAAGGCAGATGCATTACCCTCATGCTCCCTTTTGCAGGGAGCCAATCGGGTGAGGAGGGGAGCATTCCTGTCATGCTTCCTTCCTGGCAAAGGTGCTGCCAGGATTTCAATGGGAGGACAATGAGATCAGGTAAGGTGTGGAAATGGCCTATGATTTAATTGTTTCACTGTCCCTGGCTGCCAGGTTACAAATAGCTCTGAGATGGAAGGGAACCTACAATTTTTCTCTACAGTAATTCATATCTCAAATATAAGGTCTAGCTTTGGTAGGCAAATTAACTCAACATATATATATATGTAAACAGTAATCCAGAATGCACAAGCACTTTTTATGTGGAATGATGCTATAGTGTGACTAATTAATGAACAGAGGAGGTAGAAGGTATCACTGATACATAATTTTTATCAACTTCTGTATTGTTTTCCTTGAGGAGCTGTACTGCTGCAGTTCCACTATATTTGTTATACTTTGCAACCTAGCAGAAATGTATATGTTGATATGCAAATTTTATAAAGAACATCCTTTTAAAAATGTATTAAACATACCAATTTTTTTAAAAAAATAAAAAAAACATGTCAGGGGCATACTGCAACCTCCCCACTAAAGCTCTTTCTTCAGCAACCTGTCAGCTTGTTGGAATAAAATGATCTTTGCTTGCAAGTGGATGGGCATCAGGGAAGGATCAGCAGTCAGGACTGATGGGGGTAGCTGAACAAATTACTAGGGCCCAATGGTCCAGAAGGGAACCTGGGACTTGACTATTTTGATATGTTTTTTGCATATGTTTTGCATATGTTTGCATATGTTTTGCATGTTTTGCATTTGTTTACTAGGGCCCAGTGGTCCAGAAGGGAACCGGGGACTTGACTATTTTGCATCTGTTTTTGTTGGCAGTATAATTACTTGTTGATTTAAAAAAAAAAACAGCTATTGTAATATCAATAAATTTCAAAGAAAGTAACACTGAGATGCAAAATTCTGTATTATAAAATACTAAAAAATTTTAGTATTTGCTGCAAGAGACAGTTGGACCAGAGTCCAAGAGAAAGGAAATAGCAGAAATAAGTGAAAGGGAGGGAGAGTGTTGGACTACGACTCTGCAGACCAGGGTCTGATTTCCCATTCGGCATAGAAACCCACTGGGTGTCCTTGGGTACATCACACATTCTCAGTCTCAGAAAACTCCAGGATAGGTTCACCTTAGGATCTTAGGCTCACCATAAGTTGGAGACAACTTGTAGGCATACAACAACAACAAGTCGCATTGGTTTGTTTCATCTTCTCTGTTCTTGCTCTACTGTATCAGGCATACAGATGCATCCGAGAAATATGGAATGGTAGTGTGGGGAGAAGAGAAATATGAATTGTGTACTTTATAACTCAGTAATATGATTTGCAATCTAAAGGACCACATTGTCCCACACACCGCCTGCTAGGGTTTTGAATTCTTCAGAGCAGATCTTTCTTTTGGTCCCACCATGCTCAAAGGCCAGTCTGTTAAGCAGACAGGACTCGACATTCTTGGTGGTGATGCTACCAAGGGCCCTCCCTGTTGTCCTTCTCCCAGCGGGTGAAGAATTGTTTTATTCAAGTAGCCTTTTGGCACTGGAGGACTGGGCTTACTTACAATTTGGCACCCTCTTCCTCCTCCTCCTCTTCCTCCTCCTCTAGAGATATGCTTCTACATTTTGTTTTCAATTGTGCTCCTGTTTTATACTTCAATTTTCTTCTGCATAATAACAATAAATGGTTAGTTAGAAGTTGCCAGTTTTATATATCACATCCACACAGTTCCTTTACCCTGATCCCAAAGTCTTCATCCAACAACACAGAAACTCTCAACATATTTATAAAGTTATTGCTTTTTATTTGCAGTGGTGTTCTGTTTATAATTCACCCTTAAACAGATGGGGTAGTTTATAAGTTCCAACACAAAAACAAGGTGAAACAGTAACAAGTGGTGAAAAAAAATACAAGAAAACGTACCAAATAAAATGCAAGCATAGAGCTGGGGGAAGAACCTGTTCTAAACACACTTTTAAATGATTTTAATGCCTTCCTTGAAGTTGCCTTGTCTTCTATCAGCCAGCCAGAAATGATTTTTTTTTTATCAGATTCAAAGAGCCTGCCCTGCAGCAATCCCATCCTGCACTCCTTTGTCAGAATCCTAATGACGATTTATATATACATAAGAGACAATCTCCAGCTGTACGGCTGAAAAGCTTCTGGGGGTCTATGCAGTTCCCTGACCCCAGACCTATTTTTATATTTTGATCTTGAGGAGGGTGCTGCCCAGCTTTCAGAATCCCCCAGTTATCCCTGCGGTAACAAAGTACTAACTTAACCAGCAGTAGCAAGACTTAAAACAGGGCACTCAGGATCAAAGCGCCTAACAAACTACAGCATTAGCCACTGTGTCAGCCCAGAGAGAGTCACATTAAACCACACCACGTTTGCCTAATTTAAACAACAACAGTGCATTTCTAAACACCCAGGGTCTTTGAAAGTGATATCTCTGAACAAGGACTCTCAGCCTGCCTGCATACCTGAAAAAGAAAAAAAGAGAGGCCATGGTTTAGATGTTAATATAGTGAGTATAAACTCAGAATGAATACCTTTACTGGCCATTTTGTCTTCCCTTTACCCCTTGGAAATGTTTTACAGAGCTACGTCCAGAGCTTTTACCCTTTTGACCTAGGGCCAATTGTCACTTTCCTTTCCCTCTCCATGTGAGCAGCTTTTTCTCCATGAGACCATCCTCAGGCTCACAGTTGCACAGTTTTGTCATATGGTATCTCCAGATACTAGAGATATTCTTGCAATCCCAGGACATTCCATGATTGCTTCAATGACTGGGCAAATTGTTGTTGTCACAGCAGAAATCGCCAAAATGATTGTAAATTTAGAATCTGTTTTGGCCTTCTGTTGATCCATGGGCCGGTGAGGACATAAAGAATTCCTCAAAGATGGTTATGTTTGATGAATGAGCCATCTGAGTACACACACTCTTTTGATTCATCCTCTCACTGCCCCACGAATACCACACAAAAAGTAGACGGAAAAGGGCATGAGTTTACATAAAATATGTGTGCAGTAATGTATAATGTACAGATCCAAATTTAAAAATAAATATTATAATTTGAATAAACAACAATATATCTCACAACAGTGGGGAAGACCGTGACCAAGTGACCAGCCTACCTGCTCAGTCCACTGCCTTGTGTGTTCACTGTCAATGAAATGCTAAATCCAAGACCCCTGCTTTCCTTCCTTACAGTTCTATCTTCAGACAGAGAGCTGTTCTCTGGCAATCCTTCAGACAGATGATTGACTTCTACAGAGTTAGCCTACGTACTTAGACAATACATCACCCCAAAAATGGTGGGATGAGGCATCTTCCTTGCTTGGACAACAAGCTTTCAACGGACTTATTTCAACTAAGACACATGGCCACTCTACTTTTACCTGTCTGGTTCAAGCACTCCCAACCTAATTCTACCAAGCTTAATTGTGGTCCCATCTGTGTCAGGGTAGAACTCAGGAAGCAGTCTGGGATTAGTTAAGACCCAAGGGTTGTTGAGAGGTCAAGATGAGCCAGCAGGCAGAACTGGAGAACTCTCTAGCAGTCAGAATATAAGCTCAGTCAGAATGCAAGGTAAATCAGAAGCAGGACAAGAGACCAAAGCAGAATTCAAGCCAATGAACAACTGGGGAAAGAGGACAATGTCAGAGTCAACAGCAGAGAACAATTCAAAAATCAGGACCAGAAACTGAATAATAACGCAGATAGACAGGATGGTGTAGTGGTTTGAGCGCTGGATTATGACCCTGGAGACCTGGGTTCGATTCTCCACTTGGCCATGGAAATCCCCTGGATGACTTGGTTTGTCACACACTCTCAGGCCCAGAAAACTCCATGAGAGGTTCATCTTAGGGTTGCCATAAGTCAGAAACAATTTGAAAGCACACAACTACAATAACACAGAGGCACAGCGGAGCTCAGGTGGACTTTGTTGCTTAAGCAAACCAGTCGTGAAGCAGGAAATCTACTTGTACTCCTTCCTCCAAGTAATGTGCTTGCGGCTAATCTAGAATATCTTCAACCATTATTTGAAAACCTCCAGAGACCAACCACCCCCTCTAAAAAATTAGAACTCTGCTTGGTAGTTGCAGTCACAAAAAGAAATATTTTCCAGACTCTATGGCTAAATCATGAGGCAGTGGACTGTAGTGATTTGAATGTTGGACTAGGGAGACCCAGGGCCATTTCTGCACTAGACTGTTATAGCGCTATTATTTCACTTGCAACATCCTATGGAATCCTGGGGTTTGCCGTTTTGGGAGGGGCCAGCTGGCTATAACAGTCTAGTGTGGAAATGGCAAAGGATTTGAATCCCCACTCAGCCAGAGAAACATTCTTGGTGACCCTGGGCGTGTATCATTCTCTCAGCCTCAGAGGAAGATCATGGCAAGTCCCCTCTGACCAAATATCACCAAGGAAACCCCATGATAGGTTCATTTTGGGGTTGCCATAAGTCAGAAACAACCTGAAAGCACACAATAACAAGAACAACAACAAATCTGTCATGCCAACTGCTGTCCAATTGTAACAATATAAATTGCTCAGATGTGATGGCAAGTGAAATACTGCCATTGAACCAGCTTTATGTGGATCATTTTGAATGGATTTTGATGTATACACATATCCCTATTTCAGGTTTTGAGTTTACTGCTAAATGGTAAGTGTCAGAGGCAGGTAGAGAATGTAGAAAAATCATGTTGAAAAAGTTCCAAAAATGACATGCATTCATTCCAAACTTAGTTATAATATGATTTAGGTTAAGGATATATAATCTACTTTCATCAATGTGAAGGCCAACATGAGCCTTGCCACTGATAAGGTGGAATTGACAAGGATAACAAAAGAGAACCCTAACTGTTCTTTTCCTGTGTAATTGCAAAACTAGTCTGATGTAGAACTGTCATAGGAAGAATATTGGTGGTATGTAAGTTGCAGCTGGTGCCAAAAAAATCTCAAAGTAATATAAAATAATATCTTAAGTCCAACTAATTAAAAACAGGATAAACTAGCATAGAATTTAAAAGAGCCAGTTAAACTCCATGATGGCCCAATATGGACCCTTCTCCATGATGGTGTTCCAACTTTGAAAAACCCTCCCCCAAGATACACATCTGGCAGAAGACTTCTTGGCTTGTTGACACCGTGCCAAGATGCACCTTTTTGCCAAGGCTGCTTCTGCATTCATTTCTCATTGCTGACTGTTTTACTGTTTATGGATTTTAGTATAATATGTAATGCATTTTGTTGGGACTTTTTTGTTTTAATACTGTTCTTAAATAGCATTGCCAGTTCAGGAGCGTCACAGGTGTGGAAATCTAAGGTTGGTCCCTGGTGATCTCATATCCTCCAACGTTTGACAGATGAAAATTGGGATACATGTGACCAAGCAACATCAGAATGTGGTCAACATGGCAAAAGGCACTAATGAAGAAGTACATACAAGCTAAGAGAGGCTGAAGCAGTTTGCTTTAGCCTAAGTCTACTGGAAAGGGCAAGACTCTACCCCTTCCTCTCCTTTTCCCCTGTTCTGCTACTTGTGTACAAACTACTACACTTTGAACTCTGTTTGCAGCAATGGAAGTAAACAGGATGAAAGGGGGAAGTGAGAATAGACAAACTGGAATGTTTTAAAAGCAGCTTTTGAAAAATGGGATGACAGAGAATTAATCAGGACCATTCCTTCCAAATTGAGGGTATAGAAAACATCTTTCTGAAATCCTGCAGAGCCACTATAATTCAGTGTAGTCTATGCTAGGAAACTTTGGAAAGCCCTGAAGCCAATTTTTAGCCTCCAGGACCTTTCTGCAGGCTGAAGTAGAGACAAAAAAGCCAAAAATAACAACTGGAAGCAGCTTTTGCATTTTGGTCCATTTCCATGCCAATTTTTTCCACTTCTGGAAACTTCCAGGTGTGGCAACAGCAATTATTTTGCGTTTTTTTAACCATTTTTGTGCTTCCACAAGATGATGAGCTGCAAAAAGAATGGTGAGGGGGATTGCCTGTGCTGTTCAGCTACTTTTACCCATCCTGTAGAGATAATACTAAGCTAGATGGATTTGGAGCATCTTGTTTCTTGCACATCTCCTGTCTCTGTGAACAAGAAGCAGAAAATGTACATATCTCTGTACTTTTCTGAGAGACAGTCTCAAAGAGTGGATGCCATGATAGAGAAAGCAGTGCTTTGTGCCCTCTTAGTTCTCCTAACACAGCCAATGGCAGAATTAAGTAAACCCTCTCCAGATAATTTCAGTGCTGGGAGCATGAGGGAGAAAACTGTGTGAAGAATGCCGTGGGCAACTTCTTTTGCAGTGGGGGGGGGCACGATTTTGTTTTCATCATCCTTCACATATTGAAATTTATCTCTGTAACCATGAGGGGTAAAAAAAAAAAATTACTTGTTTTTCAAAATAAGAAGTCTTCCGTGAATTAATTTCAAGAATAAAAAAAAGACTGCTCCCAACAACAACAACACAAGTATCTTGCTCTCCTTTCCCTTAGAAGAAATAATGGATGGGAATGAGAGAGAGATCTGGTAAGTCTGGATTAAGAAAAAGAAAAAAAAAGTAGGAAGGATAAGGTTCTGTCAATGAACTGACACTTCATTTTCTTTTCATTGTTGGCAATCTGAAAAGTAGCATACTAGCAACGAGGATGATCAGACGAAGGCGGGAAAACACAACAGTTAGGCTTCAAACAGGACAAAGTCTATTCTTACAATGCTATCCCTTAAATCCAGATATTAGGGAAGACAGGAGGGGGAAAGAAGCAATGAGAAAAAAGGGGCTCACTCTTGGACAGCTTGCTGCCGATAGTGCAAAAGATTATGCTAATCTCGGCCTCATTGTCCACTGCAAAATGTTTTCATACCAGGTCTTTTATCTGTGGAAGAAGGGATGCACAACCTGGGATGCACAACCTCTCAACTCCATGACAGTGAGCACTTTCTGTGTGGTTTCTGAGTAATTAACACCAGCCCTGGACCTTTTCATTTTTACTACTCAAGCTTATGGCCTTTTAAAGACATCCACAGGGGAGCATCCCACACCCTTTGCAAGTGGTCTAAGTCATAGTCCCAGCTTATCCCCCGATATAGAGAACATCTGCCAATTGCCAAAAGGCATTTTTTAAAAAGAGGGGGAGGGTTTTAAAATCGTAGCCATGCAGAGAATTTAACTGAGCAGCATCACACAGGGCTTGACAGTGTTTTCCTAGAGCTTTAATTTGGAAAATGAAGACATCTCAGGAAACAACACTATGGAACCTATAATTTCAAAATTGCTCTTCTACATTTTAAAGGCAAATACATTGTTCTCCAATTTGTCCAAATTATACAGGCACCTACAATCAGATTAAGGAACTGTCATTTCAATTCTCAAACCATTCCATCAGCCCAAACCCTCTTTTCGTTAGTATATGTAGGACTGGAACAATTTTCCTTTTGCTTTGTAACTTTCCCCCATATTCTTCCAAAAAACAAAGCAAAAGAAAAGACAGGCAATACCCCCACTTGTTAATGCAAACCAAGCAGCTTTAAGAAAATTGTTCTATTTCTGCATTTTTTAAATTACTGATATCAAGGAAATATGTCTTTTACGGAGTAAGATTAAATCTTTTTTCATTAAAATGAGCATTTACTAAGACTTCCAAAGAAATCCAGGCCATTTCTGCACTACACTGTTATAGTGCTATTATTCCACTTTAAACATTCTGTGGAATTCTGGGGTTTGTAGTTTACTGAGGGTAAAGAACTCCCTGGCTGAGAATGCTAAATGCCCCTCCCTAAACTGCAAATTCTAGGATTCCGTAGGATGTTGAAAATGGAGTAATAACACTATAGCAGTGTAGTGCAGAAATGGCCCAGACAGATTTGCACATTGAGATATGCAAATCTGGTTCCTTGTCAGATTTTTGGTATACTAATAAATATGATATCCAATAGGCAAAACCCAAAAGATTAGCACTGCATAACTGCCAACCATCCCAATTTGGTAGAGTCAGTTCCAATTAATCCTCTGGCTGCTTTTTGAAGCTTTTTCAGCTGCTTTTAAAACATCCCAATTTCCCTTCCTTCCTCCCACTTTCCCCCTTGCCTTTTCTTTGGATACTTCAGTTGCTGCAAAATGACTGGAGTTTGAAGTACAAAAGTAGTTTGCATTAAATTAACTCAGCACGAAGGAGAGGAGAGGGCAGAATCTTGCCCTTCCCAGTAGGCGCAGGCAAAAGAAAGCTGCTGCAACCTTTCCTAGCATCTGTTCTTCTTCCTTAGTAACTTTTGCCACCCAGATTGCACTCTATCATTGCTTGGCCACATGTGTCCCAGTTTTCATCTGTAAAATGTTTGAGGGTATGTCACTATATATGGAACATGCCAGCCTGGATAAATGGAGATGTAAGTAGCAAGTCTAACATGCTGAATTAAAGCTGCTTTCTAGCTCAGGGACAGGTTTGTTTTCTATAATGACGGGATGACCAATGCAGCAAACCCATAAGTGCAACCTCTATAAAACTGTTGAATATGGCTGCTGTTGCTTCTTCCATTGTGAAGCGAGGATACTAAACATTATCACCTCTTCAAACCCCTTCCTCCCAGGGCAGTCTGCTCACTCTCCCAGGATCAGAAGGATGGCACATGTGGAACTCAAGTGTGCAGCTGTCCTGAACTGCTAACCTCTGGCTGTCAGCCAGGGCTAAAGGGACCAAATAGCGATGAAAATGTAGTGATGCACTATTCCATTTTGTAAAAAGATGGGATCGAGAGATAACTGGATTACTAAAAAAAAAAGTCTCTATCCCTTTCCTTCTCTGTGTGTGTGGGGGGGGGGCATATCCTGAGCCAGGAGATGTCATATTGTGGGTGTTGCGCTTTTTAAAAAGGTAACATTTTCCAGTTCTCTCTCTTTCTCTCTCTGTTAAGTTCTTAGTTCTCGGCTATTTTCACACTACACTGTTATAGTGCTATTATTTTACTTTCAACATCCTGTGGAATCCTGGGGTTTGTAGTTTACTGAGGCCAAAGAGTTCTCTGGCTGAGAATTCTAAATGCCCCTCCCCAAACTGCAAATTCCAGGATTCTAAAGGATGTTGAAAGTGGAATAAGAGCACTGTAACAGTGTAGTGTGGAAATAGCCCTAGAGTCTATTCACACTATGTAATTAAATATTATTTATCATTTAATTTAAAGTATTCTGTCATCTCCCAACCCACAAGGGCTCCCAGGGACAATGAATAGTAAAAAGCTTTTAAAAACAATACAAAGATTTAAAGAAAATACATTAAAATACTGTTTTTAAAACTCCTAAAAGCAGTGTCGAACAATCCTAGAATCAGGTTTTGAAACAGTTAAAGCAGCACTTTCACACACTGAATGCTACACGGAGCAGCACTCTTTCAGCTGCCTGCCCGAAGCGCAAAAGAAAAGGGCCCAGCCTAAATTCCCTTCAAAATGAAGTCCTAAAAGAAATGAACTTCCCCTGAACAGATACAGGTTTGCTTGTTTAGCAGAAGGCTTTCCTGAACAACCAAATTTTGGGAGAGTTGATGGATTTCAACTGGGAGAGAGTTTAGTATGGTTAGTGCCATGACTGAAAATACCTTGCTCCTTTTTGCCACCTGTTGGGCCTGATAGACACCAAGATCCAAGATTTTTCAGCTTCTAAAAGAACGCTGGGGACAGTGTGGCCCTCCAGGTATTACCATCTGGTTTATATTCAATCCGAATTCATGTCTAGGGACTCTGGACTTGTTTTTAAGGTGGGGAGGTCAACACTGGCAGGCAGATTATTTTTAACTGTTACTCCTTGCAGGTATGTTTTTACAAAAAAGAAAATAAAAACAAAATATATTTTATTAAAACAGTCATGAGTATCAACATCCAACTGATGCTGGTAAACATGTGAGTACTATGAAAACAATGGCAAAATAGCAATCCTTTCAAAATGATCTTAACAGATTAGAATGCTGGGCCAAAACTAACAAAATGAATTTCAACAGAGAGAAATGTAAGGTATTACACTCCTGGTTTGATCACAGTACATGTGAAGAGGATCTAGGAGTCTCAGACCCTTTCTACTCCACCTTCCCAACCTGCCATAGGGATGGGAGAAGGGCGGGACCGCGATGACACTTATGCGTGACATTGTTGTGGTCCCGTCCTTCTCCTGTCTCCCAGCAGCACTATCATGCCACAAATCATTGACAGGTATTCCCCATCAATGACCAGTGATCACTCCATCATCCCGCTATTCACCCACACTTACTTTAGCTGTGGAGGCCCTGGAAGCACAATGGCTGCACTTCTTCCTCCACCGCAGCCTGGGACAGTACCCAGCTGCACTGCAGCACGAAGAGGTGGAGCCATCACACTTCCTTCTGCAGCAAGTGAGCCAGTGTGGAGGGGAGCATGGCTTCTGTGCTCCTATCCCAGCAAAGCTGCTGCCAGGACAATGGTTGAACAACCGCGGACACAGGTAAGCTGTGGAAAGGGCCTTAGTAAACTATAAGCTAAATATGAGTCAGCGATGTAATGCAGCAGCTAAAAAATCCAATGCCATTCTGGGCAGGATCAATAAGAGTATAGTGTCTAGGTCAAGGGAAGTGATAGTACCACTCTATTCTGCTTTGGTCAGACCATACAGGGAATACTGTGTCGAGTTCTGGACATCAGACTTCAGGAAAGATATTGATAAGCTGGAATATGTCCAGAGGAGAGCAACCAAAATGGTAGAAGGCCTGGAAACCATGCCCTATGAGGAGCAATGTAGACAGTTGGGTATGTTTAGCCTGCAGAAAAGAAGGTTAATTGGTGTCATGATAGCTATGTTTAAATATTTTAAAGGATGTCATATGGAGGATGCAGCAAGCTTGTTTTCTGATGCTTCAGAGACTAGGAGCCTTTTCGCACGACATTTCGTAAGCGAAAGGGCCCCCTGAGTGTCGCGTAAATGTGAGGAGCGGTCTGCATGATGCACTCACATTTATGTGACGCTCAAGAGTGTGACACGAACCACTGACGGATTTTTTTATTTTCGGCTTCAAGCTGAAAATGCCGCGCGGTCGCGCAATGTTCAGAAGTGTGGAGCGCACTTACCTGCCGAGCGCAGCCTCCTGAGCCGCACCAGTCGCGCTTCCAGGCTGTGCTGCGGTAGGAAGGGGCGGGGCGCAGGCGGGGCACTCACATGACCAGGAAGCTGCTGTGGAGCCCAAGCAGCAGGGATGCGAAAGCCTTCCTCCAAAGGCTTCTCACACAAGCGCCACCCCCCACCTCCGCGAAAAGGTAAGGTGCGAAAAGGCTATAGGACACAGAGCAATGGCTTCAAACTTCAGGGAGATTCCATCTAAACATTAGGAAGAACTTCCTGACAGTGAGAGCAGTTCAACAGTGCAATGCGCTACCTTGTAGTATGGTGCAGTCATCTTCTTTGGAGCTTTTTAAATAGAAATTGGATATCCACCTGTCAGGAATGCTTTGATGGTGTACTCCTGCACGGCAGGGAGTTGAACTCAGTGGCCCCATAGTCTCTTCCAGCTCTACAGTTCTATGATTCTATGATTCTATGATTCAATACACTTCTGATGGATAATTTCTGAGGGGATCAACTACACAAAAGTCTTGGTAGTCCAATTTTGCCAGATTATTTCAGGGGTGTCTGAACCCCCCTAGCTTTGTGTTGGAGGAGGCCTGAAACCCCATGCTCCACTCCCCATTCTGGGGTGCATGTTCATGAATCCCACATGCATGCATTTTATTCAATATGGACAAGAGAATAAATTAAATCGGCTGTGCCCAAATCCTTAAGAAACATACTTTTAAAAGACCCACACCTTTAGATTTGCTATTATACATGTTAATGCTGACCTTTAATCAGCAAACCTAAAAGTGACAGGGCTGGTAATAGGAAGCTTCTAGCATCTGCTCCATATCTTGAACTGTGTAACCATTATAATTTTGCCTTTAGCAAACTAGCTTGTCCAGTTTTCCTCTTTAGCCAGGAAAGATTCAAAAACTGTTCCAATCTCCTTCTGGCATCTTGAATACATACCTTGCAGATATTTTTCTTGGGCAGAAAGAATGAATCAGATCAAGAGAGTGACTGACTGAACCCTGTGGAGCTATGAACATTACAGGAAACTCTATGGCATCTGGTCACCCTAGTAAGGCACTTATGCAAAGCGTTCCCATATCATATTTTCTCTGAGCTAGAAATTGCTTTCCAGTGCTTCTCGTTATGCCTAAGCATACTCAAGGCCTATGTGGATCAGCAGATTTCCTTGCTAATAATCATCCTTCATTAATCTCTGATCCTATAATCAGATACATTAAGGAAAGTTTCACTGGTAGCAGTAGAATCTTCTTCAGCTGTTCAACAGTCTAATCATGGAGGGTAGGTGAGGACGCATGCTCAGAATACCTGTTCCACTCCTGATTTCATAGCCTGGGCAGGGAAGCCTGAATAGTAGAGTAAATCCAATGCTATATCCCAATAGAAAGGAATTGGACTTTTTGGTCATCAGTAATGCAAGTCTCCTTGCTGACCAGGGACCTACTCTAACATTGAATTTAACCACAATTAGCTAAATATGGTTAGGATCCTCTGAACCAGAATCAGTGGAATGAGATGATTGCCTTAAGCAGCATCTACTATGAACTGGGAAGCAGCAGCAAAATGCCATTTTGTGTACTATGTTGTTAGCCACATTCCCCTCCCCACCACCACCACTATCACAAGTTAGTCTGTTCTCCTCAAATGGACTGGAGAATGCTATCTATGACGAGGGTTGAAATAAGATTCTGCTACCAGTATAGTCAGCTTTTGTACTTGAAACAGAAGCAGGGTGCCACCTGTTTCTTCACCTCAGGCAGCAATATGTCTTGGGATAGCCTTCCTCTCCAAAACAGAGTCCTGAGTAGTCCAATTCCCTGACCTGGCAGATGGCTATGCAACCATGTTCAGCCAGATGTTGATACCCTCCTTTTTGATGCAGGGTGGATATAGGTAAGAAGGCAAGGTGGGAGCAGACATCCCCACCCTGCTCCATTATTAGACCCTTGAACACTTGAGGAGGTCTGCAGGTTTGAATTATTGTACAGCCTTGATCCACATGGATTTGACTTCTCCTGGGAGCCAAAGCAAGATTCAAGATATTAACAATTGTCTGCTTAAATCTATACCACATTTTCCATATAGAGTGCCAATGGAAACAACCAAATTATGGTACAGTGCAGACTGAACCTCACACCTTAGCCTTAGACATCACTTTTTGTATCTGCTGAGCAAATACCATTAAAATCTGGTTTCAGCTCCGAAGCAATGGGTCATTCCCATGAACGCCAGAAGCCACCTGTTCCCCTAGTCAGCTACTCAGTTTGAAGGAATGGCATTGTCTAAAAAGATATAGAGAGCAAGGGTGGTTGCAGAAGGAAGGGAGGGAGAGAGGGAGGGAGGGGGCAGAACACAGCATAATGTTGAAAATGCCATTTACTGGCTGCCTAGAGTTTTACTTGCTATAAGCTGTTAAGGCCACATGAAACCTGCAATACACTATTAGATCTTTACAAATATCATGAAATCTTTTTCGGATATCCCAAAAATCCTGAACTGCTTGAATCTTTTGTCTCCCAGCACTGGGGACTGACCCATAATCTCTTTCCCAGCCAGCCGGGCAATTCTGAAGCCAACCTAAGTTGTCGCTGACTCCAACAGCTGCTTAAATTCACCAGAGGGGATAGCAGCAATCCTACTTCTAAAAGAACACCACAAGGCTTTAGTTCCCCGGTGTCTTGAGGAGGCACTGAAAGGAAGGTCAAAGGTGAAGAAAAAGATAAAGTGCCGTACAAGAAGATCAGTAAAGTTGAATCTTCTTGATGGAAAAAAAAATACACACACAGAACAACAACTCATGGCTGTTTTTTTTCATGAGGCAAACAAGATAACTTCATTTCAAAAAAGCTTCAGGTTTTCTCTCCTCCTCCACACTCTTTCTCCTCCTCCTCCTCCTCCTCCTCCTTCTACTTCTTCATCTTTTTTCTTTTTTCCTTTTTTTTAGGTCAAGCCACTGTGCATCTAAAAGCCTTATTCAGTTGTTCTTGTCACGAGTACTTTGTCTGACACTGGTTGCATTACTCTTGTAAACAGAGCCAGCATCAAAGTGAGAGCACATAGAGTCACATCAGTGGGTTAAGACCCTTCTGCATGATAAAGTAGCTACCTAGGGTGGGATAAACCTAATATGTGAAAGAATGTTATTGAGGAGGAAGAAAGTGCCAAAACTCTGTCATTCTCTCCATAATGTCCTAATCTAATGCCTGACACCGAGGCCTTAGGCCAGTGTTAGTGTTAATCAATGAAATACCCATCTGTGTCCCTCGTCCTTATCGCTATTTAAAACTAGCCTAAACTCAATTATTTTCCCTTAGAGACCAAGATGGGATATTAAGTAGAGTGAAAGGGATTGCATCTCACAAAGAAATCCCAGTGTTCAAATGCAGAGGTGTCAACACTGCTGACTAAATTTCAGCTAAACAGAGATTAAATGCCAGTTTCTTTGGACATGAATCATCTCCCCAAAAGAAGGAGGGGGAGAAAGAAAGATTAGATCTAGTTCAAAATCTTTCATTTTAAAAGAAAAGCTTTTTTAAAAAAAAGTGAACAGCCCACCATAGAGTAGCATAATCAACCTGTCATGGAAATTTTGTGTATTTTGGAGCGAGGAAAGTTGTGTCTCTGCGACACACACTGCACAATAAACATCAGACCAGCAAGTTCAGCTAAAGCAAGAGGAAGGCAGGCATATCCTCTGATTGTTCCTCAAAGCTACAATGAGCAACACAGCCATTTTCAGATACATAATGGTTATCCAAGGACTATGTAATTTATCCCATGAGTGAACAACAGATCTCATAACTCAGAGACAGCTTCAGACCAGGAATGAATTATGAAAGTGTTTGTCAAAAGTGGGCTGAATCCATCATTCCACAGATGTTCATTATGGTATTTTTGGTGCATACTTCCACAGATCTAAAATATTAACTCTTTTATTTTTGTAACTATCCTGATTTTTTTTTAAAAAATCTTTCTCCTTTTAAAATATATTTAAATGAAAAGAGAAATGACTGAAAAACTCTTCCTGGGAGAGAGAAACTGAAGGAATTCTTATATAAAGGTAAGCCAAAATTAGAACAGATTTGTAAATCAGAGTGAACTTGCAATTACTCTCAGTTGCAATTTGGTGTTCCTTTGGCATCAGTCTGGAAATATAAGAGACAAATCCTGAAAAAGTATGGCTGTGGCATAGGATGAAGAAATGTCATTGTTACATCTTGGGTTTTGTCTGCATCTGTTCAGCTGTAAAGAAAGTGTACAGGCCAAGTAGAATGTCTCCTGGCATAATTTTCATTTCTTACTTTATATCCTATAGTTTCCAGAGCGCAGGGAGACAAATAGAAGAGAAAACAATAAAAACGAATATCTACTTCTAGAATAGTATTTCCACTACCACTACTATTACTCACTATCACGAAGGAGGCCTGGGGATTTCAAGTTGTTCACGTGTTGAAGTGAACTGACCTAATGTGCACTTCTCAGATTCATACACTGAACCCAGTTATCCACCATTATGCTGATGAAATAGACTCTCCCCACAAAAATGTACACCAGACAAAGGCCCTTCACACTAAACTCTGTGATCTTTCTCTTCTCATGTATCTCCAAATTGTGCTATAATTTTCTCACTCAGAAAAATGTGCCAAGATGCACATAAAAATATCATATAAAAACATACTAAAAGGCATATTTGAAAGGAAAATTGCTACAATAATACACATTCTGTGAAATGGAGTGTTTAAATAATGCAACATTTCATGTCATTTTCTAAAACAAATGCAGATTGATATGGAAATCCGATTAAATAGATTTATGAACGAAGGCATACAAATCTGATGCCCAACAGAAATAGAATTATTGGCCTGTCTTTAGTACTACACTGCTTGTAAACTGCTGGTTTATCATGCAAATAGGAACTTTTTTAAAAAAGCTGGGTTTTGTTTTTGTTTTTGTTTTTGCTGTTTACTATACAGAGACGTGTTGTTTGTTTTAAATGGAGAAATAAGAGAGAAAGAAAGAGGTAAGAAGGAGAATGATGGCACATAGTAACAAAATTAAGGGGGTTCCCACATTTGTATTTTGGACTTAAAAACTATGTGCTTGATATGAAAACAATGACCTTACCTCTTTATTATTGCATTAAACATAGTAATTATTCATTGCCGTGTGCCTCCAAATCTTTTCTGAGTTTACTGTGACCCTAAGGTGACTTTATCATGAACTTTTCTTGACAAGATCATTCAGAGTGGGTTGCTTTTTCCTTCATCTGGGGTGAGAGAGTGTGACTTGTCCACTGGTCACTCAGTGGGTTTCCATGGCTGAGTAGGGATTGTAAAACTAGTTACCAGAGTGGTATTCCAACTTTCAAATCACTACACCACACTGGCTCTCAAAAATTACATGTACTTCTAAAAAAGTCTAATGATGCAGCAAAACATATATTGCAGCAATATATATAACATTGTAGTGTTGTTTAAACTGCTTTTTAACATTTTTAATTTTACATTTTAAACTGTTTCTAATGTTGTTAATACTTTAATTCTATTTAATGTTGCTTTTTTGTATCTTTTAACTACATTGTACTTGTTTTAATTTGTAAACTGCCTGGAGTCCCAGTTTTGGGGACAAGAAGGAGTCTAAATTAAGATCATTATCATTGTGCTCTTTCTTGTTTCATTTTTATTTTAATTTTTTGCACTTATTTTAATATATCATTGAATTACTTTATCATGATATGGCTTATGTTCTGAATGCAAAGCTATGCTGTGATTAAGCAGCTGCAATGATACACTGAAATATCTGCATAAATATGTGTTTTATCTTCTGCAAAGAACCAATGGAAACATAAGCCTGAAAAACTCATCAAAAATGGTGAAATAAAACTTTTACAGGATTTTAAGATTCAGACTGATAAACAATTAGACTGTATGATGCTAGACATAAATGTGATTGAGAAAAAGAAAGTGTGGCTTTGAGAAGGGAAAATTCAGGGGGACAGAAGAACTGAATTAAAAAGGGGGGAAAGATGATGAATTATCAATAGTTACAGACAGAGGTTCAGTGTCTCTGGGAAAAGAAAACAACTGTGGTTCCAGTGGAGACTGGTGTTCTAAGAGCAATTCCAAATTGTCACAATTGAATGACAAACCGTCTGGAGCGAGTCACTATAGATAGGATCGCAATAGAATTATAAGAGATCGTACTACTTAAGCATGCCACGTTATGCAACACATTATGCAACTTCTCTGATTATGGGATAGAATCTGAATCACTGATGGTCCAAAATTCCAGTCAATGATACAGGAAGACTTTGAAGCTCAGATGATAACAGCAACAGCAATAGCACTTAGCAAAACACTTTGCCTCTAAATAGCCTAATGATCCCCATATTTTGCTTGTGTGCACACTCACCCATGGTATAGTTGCCAGTCTGGATTCAAGGCAGTTGGGACTGCTTTGGAAGGTGGAAGCAAGACCCTTGCAGCTGCCCTGTCTCTTTTTAAAGGTCAGCTCAGTGGTGAGATGAGAACAAATCCTTCCCATTTCTCTGCATTTCAGGGTCAGCTGGTGATTCCCTTGTCACCAGGACACTGAATCCACTCCAGACCTTAATCTAAACTTTGAAATGGTTATCCAAGGCAGTAAACCTCCCTAGAACTCTATTTTGGCACCTCAGATAACTCCTTCGAAATTCAGTCTAAGCCCTGGAATGGATTCAATTCTCGACTGATATGGAAATCCCCAGTAGCTACTTTTCCATTGGACTTGATGGGAGGGCTAGGATATCACACCTGATGTGACATGAGAGATTGTTCATGTAAAGTGATGGCTGAGGGAAGCATTACTCATTTTGTGTTGGCCACGGGGTGGGCTAAAGCAGATGTGTGGAACCTGTGGGGAATGATCTAGCTTCAAATTTCACCCACTTTATAATCTCCACCCCTTTTGGTCTTGGCTCCAAACATTTTTGACTCTGGCCCTTGCCCTATCTACTGTTGCCATAGCTGCCACCGCAAGATTACCTTCAAGGGAGTGCAACCTATGAGAGAAAAAAAGATTCTCTAGACTAAATATAAGGTCTTGACAACTTCTTTTTGTGCTTTGCTGGAAAAGCTGATTGCTCACTTGATTTCTCAGGTATTCTAAAATGTTTCCTGACCTGAGGGGACTTGAAGACTCTACCCCAAATAATAGCAACTGTCATGGCCCAATGTTTTGATGCCTGAAACAAAGTTGTCCCACTCCATTCCACACAGAGGTGCTGACCAGACTGCCAGTATTGGTGACAGAATACCATCCTTTATTACACTTAAGGAAATCAAGTTAGTTCGAGGAAGCAAAGCAGACTACAGGGCACAGATGCGTCTGCCCTCCAGCAAAGGCAAATAAGTGGGGGTGGAATAGCCATAAGGAGGTTGTTGCTGCCCCCCAACATCTGCCACCTGAGGCAGTTTCTTCACTGTGCCTGGCAAGTGCAGTGGGAGAAGGATTCTCAGTAATATGTTGGTCCATCCCCTAGCCATACATGTGTATTGTAGCAGCATCCTATACTGGATACAGGATTTCACTCTAAGCCAGTGCAGCTACCTCAATCAGCTTACACATGTTCCTGCCTCCCACCCCATGACAGGAGGCCAGCCTCCGTATTCTCCCCTAGCTGATGGTAGGGATTAAAAGTGCTGTCTGAACAGATCCCCAAATGAAACTTCGTGTCTTGTCCCTCACACAAGAGATTTGCCTTATTGTCATTTTTGCTCTAGACGTCGGCATTAAGCCTATTATAGGCTTCCTGTTTCCGAACAAAGGGAAGATCTTGACAACAGGAGCTGTTTTTATGTGGTGCACAGTCTCAAGTCAAAGCAAATATACTGAGGATTTTCTTTTTCCAGGAGGACAGGATATAATATTTAAAATTATGGATTGCAGGGAGATTCGGTGTTTGTTTTACATGCTGGCAGAAGTGAGCTCTTTCTGAGCCACTTAGCTCTTTCACAAGTGGACAACAGGAATTTCTTCCCCATAAAACTTATAAAGAACTTGGTTTTTTTCAAGGAATTCTGTGAGAGTGACAAAAGCTCTAGAGATGGAGAAAGTTTTAAAAATCCAGTCCTAACATATCTATCTAGGATAGTAGCTTGTGCTTTAGGGAAACACACTGTCTTTCTAGGCAGTAACTATAAAGAACCGAGCTGTAAATAGGACAGTTGTTGCATCTTGTCAAGCATGTCTTGTGTGTGTGTGTGTGTACCATTTATTAATCATTTTAATTAATATATATGTTTGTGTGTGTGTGTGTCTATATAATTCTAATATATATTAGAATCCATGTTATTTATAGGATTGTATGATGAGGGGAGAAGTGAGTTTTTCCTGATTTTATGATGAATCATAGACAGATCACCTACAAGAATTAAGAGGAAATTTCTTCACCATAAGGAAAAAACATGGAACCATGCCAGCAATAGAAAATAAACTGGGGAAATGTCCTGGGAAAGCTAGACCCCTGAAATTTGGTGTGAATATTATGGGGACACTGAGAGTGTGTATCTCAGAGCTATTTTGTTTCTAATGGATCAATTAATTTTAATTAATTCAAATCTGTAGCCTACAGCACCACACTAATTCACAAAAAGTCATGAGGCCAGTAAGTGATAGATACCAGACTCCTTGGGAATAAAAGCCTGAATCTTTGTGTTGTTTTGATCCAAATATTTGTAGCTGGGGAAGCAAAGGACTAGGCTATTTAAAATGTTGGCCTCTTCTGGCCTGTTGGAGCAATGTACGTCCTTTAAAATGGGCTGGGACCTAGGACCTATAGTTAATACTGGTTGGGTTTTTTTTCCCTAACTTATAATTGGAAGTGATTATAATGAAACAAATTGTCTGGGCATTCAGACGCCTTTGAGGAACTGCCCAAATCTGGGAAAGAAGCCAACATCATACAGGTGTACAAACAGCTACACATCTTTGGCGAAACAGAAGCTAAGAAACAGGGATATAATTCATCATTTATTTTCTTCTTCAGTGGAGCAATAAGTAGTTTTAGTAATTTTATTCCAGCAGCAAGAAAGTCTTTGAAAACCACACAGTTTTCAAAGCCTATTTGCAATTCAGAACTTATGCTGCACAAAATGTACACTTGGTTGTTTTGCAAGGAAAACAGCATTCTGTGCAGAAAATGATACTTCTGCATAGATATATTATTTTCTGCACAGAAAATGTTGTTCCCTGCAGAGAAAATGCTATTTAATGTGCAAGACAACTGACTTTTGCATAGAAAAAGTCCCAAACTGTGAAGATTCCCATCAACGCAGAATTCCTCTTGTCAGGATTTCTCAATGTGCAAAAAAAAAAAAAAGTTTTTCAAACATTTTTCAATAATTTTGAATATTCTTTATATACCTACTAAGAAACATGAGCCCTGGAAAGAAAAAAAACTAGTAATAACCACAATTCCTAGCTTGTATGGCCAGTGGGTTGTTTGTTGTTGTGTACCTTTAGGTTGATTCTGACTTACAGTAACCCTAAGCTAAATTTGTCATGTGGTTTTCTTGATAATATTTATTCAGAGGAGATATGCCATTCCCCTCCTCTTAGGCTGAGAGAGTATGACTTGTCCAAGCACACCCAATTTGTTACCATAGCTGAGAAGAGATTCAAACCCTGGTCTTCCAGAATCCTAGTCCAACATTTAAACCACTGGCATTTTATGTAGGGGAAATATAGGCCAAAAACTATTTTTCCCCAGCTCTGTACTGAATGGTAGTGCACACATGCATGCACGCATGTGTGTTCTGTACAAGAGGAAAGATGTCATCAGCCATCACTTAAGACAAAGAAGTGTTGTCTCTCATCTGGGAATCTCAAATTGTCGAAGGTTCTGGATTACTTAGAACCAGGGGAGGTTCACAAATAATTGTGTATTGTTAACTCCAAGTACATGAGAAAAGAAGGGTGCTAGGGAATCATGTTCCAGCCAGACAGAAAAGTCCACAAGTTGCAGAACTTGAAGGTGTTCTAAGGTCATTTCCACACAAGACTCCATTTGTGCATTGTAGTGTTGTAATGGCGAGTTCTCCAGTAGCGCCATAGAGACACTCTGTTCCGCACCCCTCTACTTTAATGCAAGTGAAAGCAGGATTGCTGCCGAATGTCCCTTCCACATTACAGCATTCTTGGCCACTCCTCTGGCCCACCTTCACCCTGCCCCATTGCCCCTGATGGGCCTCCTTTTTCTTTTTCTTTTTTTTAACAGACACATGTTATTCCATACCCACATTCTGCTGATGTTACACAGACATCCAACCCTACAGGAAAAGCATCAGCGGAGCCCTCCCCCACCATATGTGACACCTGACAGGGCAGTGGCCACCATTTCCCTGCCAGCCATTTCCATGCATGTACCACTGTTTTGTCTTGCTGTCCCCTTCACCTATACTGCTATGGTGGACAGGGCTTATAGGATCTGCAGTGCAGATCCATCTTTAGGGGGAAATGGCCAGGGGTGACAGAAGGATCCCACGGGTGGTTGTGGAAGCTTGACTGCACTGCAAGTCCCATCAACCCTGGCTGGCAGTGTTGGCGGAAAGGTTTATGTGATCTGCAGCACAGAGTTGTCTTTAGGGAGAGGATGGCCGGGGTGGCAGGGGGATCCCATAAACAGTTGTGAAAGTTTGGTTGTACTGCAAGTCCCATTAACCCCAACTACCAAAGCCGATGATGAGCAATCATGGCAGCTTCAGTCCAAAACCTTCTGGTTTCCTCCTTATTGGATGGGAAAGCTACACTCTTCCCCCTCAGGTTACCCCAAAACAGGGAACAAAGAAGAATGGAAGGATCTCAGATGACCTGGGTGGTAAATCACCGCCATTTCTCCTTTCCAGCAACACTCCCTTCTGAACCATACCTGAGGGGAAATATAATATTATAATGGTTACACACAATAACTCTAGGGACCATCTTTTTTTTAAAAAAAAAAACATGCATGGGGGACATTATCAGTGCCCCCAGAGTGGTGTGGTTAAACACTTACCACAACATGTTGGCTCTGATTCTCCTCCATGTTGGCCACATGGAGCCTTAAAATGGCGGTGCCCTTCTGCTGTTGGGTGGGGATGAGGGAAGAGCTTGCCCACTGCTGGATCCGCCATTTTCTGGAAGTGCTATGAAGCGCATTGAGCCAGCTGATGGGATTGAAGCAACAGAGGTGGCGCAGAATGGCTTTTTTCCAGAGGTGAAATACGACATTCCAGCTATGCTTGGGGACAGGCTGGCTACTGGATGGCAATGATGTAGTGCAGAATCATGGCTCCTGAACTGACTGCAACCTTCCACTATTGCGTTTTAGCAATACCATGCGGGAATGGCCTAGATAGAATGGGAAATCAGGCAGACTGACAGAAAGTTGGGATAACAGATAGAAAAGCTGGGGGAAGTATCAGCATACCCTAAGATACAAATGCAAAACCTGTCTGTTGCCCAGGTTTGACCAAGATGTGTACTCAGCAAGCCTGGATCTGGGGGAAAGACTGAGCTAACTGGAAAAATGATAGCTTGCAGCTTTTTCTTTGCTGTCTTGAGTGACTCACCATAAGGGGTGGCAGAACCCACACTGAAAGGTACAGTCCTGGATCATTTTGATACTTTGTAACAACAAGGAGAAATTACCTTTTGTGTTAGAAAGTCTTGTAAGATCTTGCAAGCTTTATAATTGCTGATGTATGTCCATGTTGAGTTGCACTATAACTCAAAATGAATGCATTACAAATCCAAAATCAAATAAATAATTTATGCACATTAACTCAGTTTGTTTTTTACCAAAAATACATGATGCTTGGTATGCTAATAAATGAGTCCAAGTTGATCTGTGTTAGGCATATGTCATGACTGTATTTTTACTGTCGCAGAAGGGAAGAGGTGCTCCTGGGATATTTCTGCCTGAAGTACCAAGATAACTTAGTTGGCTTGAGATTGATTGAGGGTGGTCACTGTTTACTTCTCAACTACAGGCAGTAATATATCTGTGTCCCAGGCTTATTTGCAAATTCAAAATTTGTTTGTTTAAGGTATAATAATTTAGCATTCATTTCTTGAATTAGAAATAAAGAAAACTGTTGTTAATGTAGCTTGATCTTTTGTTGTATTTCTTTATCAAAATTTTCCTCCAATTTCTTCTCTAAAAGTGATATCTCATTCTGCAATTTAGACTTTTTTGTTTGTCTTTCCTTTTTCAGCCTCAAAGTGTATTTTATAAATTGTCTTCTCTTTTGTCAGCTTTTGTTTGCACCCCAGACTATTGTAGAGTCTTTATCTTTATTTAAATTCAACTCAAAAAAATTATAGAATCATAGAATCATAGAGCTGGAATAGACCCTGCCATGCAGAAATACAAATATCAACAATCATCTATAGGCTCTGTATATTTGAAAGAAGTTTTAGGCAATCTCCCATGGTTTCCCTTCATTCCTTTGCTAGAACGTTTTTCCAAAAAGGGTCTGCCACGCCATTCCAGTCTCCCAAACAAAGTAGATTTTGTAAGTCCATGCCTGATATCTTATTTAATACATTTTCATAAAATGTTGCTTTCTGGGGCATAGATCCCCATTAATTGAATTATCTTACCATTGTAATTAATTTCCATAATTATATATCTGCCTAGTTCATCTTGATATATCATCTTATGTTGAAGTTTTGGATTTATGTAAAACAAAAAAACTATTCTATTTCTTTTGTTCTTATGTGCAGGTGCTAAAATCTACAGACCGTCTTTTTTATGTGCATCTCCTGAAGACAAATCACGTCATATTTAGCTTTTTTTGTTTTAATGCCAAATCCTTTTCCTTTTCTGAGATGAATTTAACCCACAAAGATTCCATAAAATTATTTTGAAATTCATTTTGTTTGCTTTATTGCAGTATTTTATTATATAGTCCTTATTCTTTCTTCCTGAAATTACTTAATATTTTAACTTTCTACTCCAGCAGTCTCCTCCTCTCTCACTTGCTCCATAGAATTTATTGTATATTTTGTGTCTGCATAAGTAGCAATCAGGCCTTCCGGAACTATCTAATGGAATGGGATACCTTTCTTTCCTCAGAATCCCCATCAAATCCTTGTATTGTTTATTAAACAATAAAGCATTCTTTCATGGACTTGCTTAACTATAATAATTTCCTGCTCTTTTATTTTGAGCTTTTTCTTGAATGTGCTCTCAAAATTTCATCTCCGATGTTTTTCTGTGGAAAATATTATCACATTATTTTACCTCTGTATGTAAACAGAATTTGCCTGTAAATTGTTTAAATCAAGGAATCCAGCTGTTCTAGTGGGTCTGTATATCAAGTGCACCACAGCTTTAAATTATTCCTCTTTAAATCATCTAGCTGTTCTGGAACTGCTCTCAATCTGAGCTATGTCTCTTTTAATTTCGGTCATCAATGTGAATGAATTTTGCATTCTGTTTAAATCTTGTTGTAAAGTCACTATTCTCTTTGAGTTTTGTGAGTTTTGTGAGATCTCTCTTTCTTGTTTATCAATAGCAACTGATGTTTCAAATAGATGCTTTTAGCTGTTTAAACATAGTTTAAAATAATTAGGGATGGGATGAATCTAGATCTGAATCCCTGGAAGGTTCTGGGAATCCACGAATCTCACAAATCTCAAATCTTTCAAATCCTTTTTTAAAAAAGAGTTTAAAAAGCAAGGGAAAGAAGGATAATCTTGGGCAAGACACACACTCTCAGCCTTAGCAAAAGCCTAGGCAAAGGTAAACCCTCTGAAGAAATTAGGCCAAGACAATTGTCATAGTTTTGCCTCAGGATCTCCCCAGATTGAAAATGACATGAAGGCCCTTTCTACACAGGCAGGAAAATGTAGATTAATCCCACATTTTCCTGCCTGTGTAAACAGGGCCATGTACTACAGTAGAGAGATAGCCACATCAAAACTGGCTTTTCCTTGCATAACTCCTTCTGGCATCCTGGGGTTTGTAGTTTGATGATGCACCAGCACACTTTGGCAGAGAAGGCTGTGACACCTTCTAAAACGCCAAACACCAGAATTGTGTCTGAAAGAGGTTTGCAAGGGAGCGATGCAAAGCAATGTTTCAGCTGTCCTTGAAATATCAAGCCTGTAGCTTCCAGTCAAGTATTCAGTACTTGAATATGAAATGTTCAATTTAAATATCTTAGAATACAAGCCCAAATGTAATTTGTGAAATTGTTAGCAAAGGCCATTATTACTCCAAGGGAAAACCTCACCTATTTACTATCTTCCCTTGTAGTTATGGGCTTCCAGGTTTTCAGGCATCCCAGTCTCCCTGGTTTTCAGGTGTTCCGGTCTCCAATTATCTGTTTAGTTGGTGGATTCGAAAGATTCGGTTTGCCTATTTTGGCACAAGGATTCGGATTCGGGAATCTCAAATCCTTACCCAGGATTCGAGGATTCAGTTGGCCCATCCCTAAAAATAATTCCTTAACAATATTCATTAGCCTCAAAATCTATAATCTGTTGTGTAATCTTACTCGTTCTGCAATCTCTGCTTTTAAAGAATTCAGTTTCTGATCGATTGTCTTCTTTACATCACTGATTTCTGACATACTTTTATTCAAATTTGCAATCTGCTTTGAAAGCCTGGCAATTAGAAGCCCACATTTTAGGAAGCTGATCATTGCCATTTTGCGCACACCTAGAGCTTCTTCTTCTATACATGTTTACTAAAATTAGCAGAGCTTGCAAAAGAGGGAAAATAGTATTTTATTACAAAGTCAAATTACAATTTGCTGCTTCAATTATTATCAGCTTTTTACGTTCTACTGCATCTGTCTTATTGACAGCAACACTTTCAGGTTTGCAGTGCCTTTTTTACCAAAAGATAGAGACATACTTTCACTTTTCCAATGTAAAATTTATAATCAAGCACCATAGCTGAGTCACTGGTGGGTTTTCCTTATTTGTTTCAGGCCTTTAAAGGTCTTTTAACTTGTTATTAATCCTTGAAGGAGAAACTTTTGTCTGGCTGGTCTTAATTTGTCCTGTGAAAACACCCAGATTCCAGTGAGGAACAATGTAAATCTCTGGGGCCAAGGCTCAACTATGGAATTCCCTAACCCATTAGGGTTGTCTGGGGGCTGTCTAGGAGTCTGAGGGATCTGCCCCTGTGACACCTTCCATATCTTTATGGATTTGAAGATACTAATTAAAATGCAAGATGGAGTAGTGCAAAGCCATGCTACTAACAAGCAGCCATCATAGCCCAGAGTCCACAAAGTTAAATTTTGGAAGTTAATATTGACTCCAGTGTTCATTGCAATAAATCTCTCCCATTACCACTGCTGTTAGAGCAAGATGGAGAGCCCTCGGATGCTTCAGATTGCAACTCCCAAGAGTCCCAGTGAGTAAAACCAGGTAGAGGGTTGTAGGAAGACCCAAAGTTGCCTTCCCCTGTGTTACAGTATCTTCCTAAAACCATGTTTTATTGAAGACCCAACAACCTAACTTTATTCTCATTCACAATAAATGCATACTCATTTCTTCAATATATAGATTTCCTATATCAATGGACTTTGGCGCACCAATGCTGAATTACATTAAAAAGAAACTCTTCTTTCAGGATTTCTGCTGCCATAGTAAATAGAGCATTTCCTTGGACCTTCCTCTGGTCTCTGTGCTTCCTTTGTGCTGTTGCCCTCCTTTATGTTGTTTTTCAGTAAAAGCAAGTGAGTTACACAGAATATCATTACATACCTTGCAATCATTGTCAAATGGCATTTCACCTAGAATGGGCCTACCGTGTAGATTCATGTTGAAATTTTATTCATGTGGCAGCTGGATGATGTCAGTGCTGATGGTATGCAGCAACCCAGAATAGGGGCTGGACAAGTGCAAAGGGCGAAGTGGAATTGTTTGCATGGAACAAAAGCATATGGCAGTAGAGAAAAGACCTCTCTGGCAGAACTCAGGAAATGTAAGACCCTCCAAATGTTGTTGGATTGCCACTGAACTGTAAACCAAGCCTTATAAGAAATGACATCGGGAGCTGGATATGTTTAGCTTGGAGAAGAGAAGACTGAGAGGTGTCATGATAGTTATCCTTAAATATCTGAAGGGATATCATGCAGAAGATGGAGTCAGCTTGTTTTCTGCTGCTCCAGAAAACAAGTTGACTCCAATGGATTCAAATTACAAGACAAGGAGACTCCATCGAAACATTAGGAAGAACTTTTTTATTGTAAGAACAGTTCAACAATGGAATACACTGCCTCAGAGTGTATTAGACTCTACGTCTTTAGAGTTCTTTGAACAGAAGTTGGATGGGCATCTTTCAGAAGTGTGTTTGTTGTGTATTCCTGCTTGATAGGAGGTCGTGTTAGACTGCCCTTGTGTTCCTTTCCAGCTTTAAGATTCTACGATCCTATGATTCCAACTCCCATCACCATTACCACTGGCTATCTTCCTTTGGGAGTGATGGCTCAACATCATCTGGAGGCCACATGTCACCCACAACCTTTCTTTGGCCTACTTGGGCTTAACAAAGACTAAAGAAGTGTTCAGTGAGATGTTCTCTTAATCTTAATTCCATTTCAGACAAAGGCCTTCTTGCTAATGACCACTTTAACTTCATGCCACACTCAAGAGATAAAAGGCCAATGCATTATATATATTCTATTGCTCTAATAAATAAAGGATTGACCTGTTTTTACTTCTGTTGTTGTTTCCATTAAGCCAGAGCTTCTACTGACAAATTTTCACTAGAGAGGCTGCATTTGAGACCTACTGAGTCAGTCAATCATATAAAGTACATTGCTTTTATTTCTAAACACACACACACATACACACACACACACAACTGTAATTGTTTGTTATTTAATGAAATATGTATCATTTCATCAACAGTCCATTTAGAGAGCATGTCGTGGCTCATTTTTGCAACTTTCAACAATGTACGACTACCTTTTCCATTATTTAAAAAAATGGAAGTGCTCATTACTAAATAGCCCTTTAATTACGATCTTCTTCAAGGCCTATATTTAGTATGTATCTAGTTTGTGTCCTCTCTCTCTTTCTCTCCCTCTCCCCACCCCCGAATTAACTGAAACTATTTCTACTATAGAAAGATATAGACAAGAAAGCAGACTTTTCCTCATATCCTGCACATTTCGTGACTTACACAGATTACAGACTGGCCAGTTATAGAAAGAGCAGTCATAGCCAGGTTATTTACAGTCCAAATGGAAAAGAGCAGTCCAAATGGAAGATGAGGAACTTGCCCAATGTATACTTGTAGACGTGTGGGAAATTGATGAACGTTGCTTCATACTTCCTGTGTCCATAGGTCAACTGAACATAGGCCAGAGAAATCTGACCCAAATTATAGTTGAAAGGCACAGGAGGGCTGGGAAATCAGGAGACCTTCTAAATGTTTTTGACTACCACTTCCATGGATTCTTAGCACTGGCTATGTTGGGTAGAGCTGATGGGAGTTGTATGCCAAAACATCTAAAAAAACCAAGGAATCCACACCCATGTGATATAGTTGAAGTTAAGTAGGGCTATGGCCATTTCTGCATGGGCTTAAAGAAATGGTGCAGAGGTCCTCCAGGGAGGATGTCTGCACCTGGGAGCAGACTGGGTCAGACCTACTTAGTGTAGTTCCACACCTCAGCCCACTCTGGAACGATTTGAAACAGGTCTTCAAAAGCACAGAGCGTGCCACTCCATGCCCACGCTCCAGTGCAGATTTGCAGGCTCGCACCAGTGTGAGCCTGCAATCTGCCATGGGCGGGCTTTAGGTTGGCGAGCTTCAGCTATTGGTGGAGAGCCTCAACCAACTGGAAGCTGCCATTTTCGTCCCTGGAGCAGCACGGAGCGGTGGCTACTCACTGCTCTGGACCAGCCTGGACCCAAGCGTGGAGCCAAGAAGTCTGGTAGGTACCGGCACGGGGTGATTCCCTTGCCCTGTGTGGAAATGGCCTATGTCTGCTCAGACCCTGGAGGAAAAGCTACCCAAAAACCCTGTGGAGGTTATTAGGACTCCCAAGAGGAAGCACTGGATGTAAATACAGAATACATTCTCACAGACCAATGAGTATTCTTTTCCCCCTGTTGAGATTTCTATCATGTTTGTAATTATTTATGTCAAAGAGGGACAAGAGGAAAACTTTAATTATTTAGCTCTGGCCCCCTTGAGTGGTAGAAGTGAATCCTGTTTATGTTAATGGAAGTTACTTTCAACTATTTGTGCTTAGGATCACAGCTTCAGGCCTTCACTTATTCTACTTTAAAAAAAAAGAAGTGAAAGAAAAGAATTGCTAGAAATAAATACAAAAGTAATAGAAAGAAAGAGGGAAGCCAGAGGGAAACAGTTCTAAACAATCAAACCATATCAGAAAGAAAAAGTGGAGCAAGACTAGAGGGAAACAATAAGAAATGTAGCCAAAGGCAAACCAAAATGGGAGGGGGAATATAGTGACAATGGAAAAGATTTTCAGAATGTGAAAATGTGATAATAAATGCTGTGGACTGAAAAATATAGGAAAATGTGGGCATTTTGTGCTTAATAATTAAATATAATTTTGAAGCCTTTTCTTCAGCAATCTGTCAAGTGGTTTGCAGTTTACTGGGTAGGTCTTCTGTGTTTCTGAAAAATAGGGTCTGCATGGCAGAAAATATACTGCAAAGTGGAGAAGAAAAGCAGAGCCACAGCTGACCTTTTAAGGAACCGCTGAAAATCCAAGCAGGGTGAAGCAGCCAGAAAAGCTGAGAAGCTTAAGAGAAAAGATCTGGTGAGAGAAATTTGGGACAGAAGACAGTAACTTGATCAAAGAAGGTTTCCTCAGTGGAGGGGCAGGAGGAGCAAAGAATAGTCAACAGCTTCCTGATAGTCCAAATAATAGAATCCTCACTATTACAGGAATATAGTAGATCTAAAGGATCAAAATATTTGGACTTTTTGATAAAATGGGCCAATAACATCATTTGCCATCTCATCACATCCAGGCTTCCCTGTGATTTTAGCTACATTTTTCATCAAAGCCAAAATGGGTTTGCCAAACAACAGCACACTGTTATGAACTATCCCTGATCTAATACAGTGTATTTTGAGGTGGTTTGGTCTTAATCCCAGTTAGTTTGGCCTTAAACTGGACAGCCACTTGTTTTCAATTGAGGAATTTTTTGCTTTGTGGGATAGAGATGAGGTACCAATTTAAAGAGAACTGGCCACAAGCACCACCAAAATTGTCCACCTCAACCTAGAATGATGTCCTTCATGTTGGAAACATTGGTGAACATTCTAGATAGAGTAGGAATGGCTTGCAGAAATTATCTTTGGTAGGAGAAGGAGATAGCTATGCTTGATGAAAGCTAGAAATTCTCAAGGAACCTGGGCTTTTTATTTTACTTTTCATATTGTTATCAGCTGTCAGACTTGACTTTTGAGCTGCACAAACCTTCTTTTGTTGCTGCACATTTTGTGTATGAAAATAACCCAGAAAGTTACTGGTAGCCTGGGCAACAAACCTACCGTGTTCGATAGAGGTAATCTCTGAGAAATACATACTAAGTTTGCCCGTCTGTTATTTCCCAGTGAAGAGATTTATTGTCTCAAATATGTCTTTTCATTTGTAGTTGATTCCCTTCTCCAACAAATTTTCCTGAACCATTTTTTACCTGATTTCTTTCCAACATGTAATGACTTTCTGTCCCTTAACAAATTGTGCTGCTGCTAGAATCAACTTTTCAGCCCTGGCGATGCCTTTCCTTACCAAATAAAAACAAACAAAAAACAAAACACCAAGAAACTGAATAACAAGATTAGGCTACATTACAGGATTGTCACAATAGTAGTATATGCTTTCAAATAACCTGTCTACTTACAGTAATCCCATCAATTTCATAGGGTTTTTTTTTTAAGGCAAGGAATACTCAGATATGGCTTGCCACTGCTTTCCTCTGAATGTGATGGACAGCACCTGGTATTGCCTAGATGTTTCCCATTCAAGTACTAATCAGACCTGATCCTGCTTAGGTTTCAAGACCACTGGGAATCTGGTGCCTTCAGGTTAAGCTGTACAAAATCAGTTATAATACTTGGCCACTTTGCAGGGCATTCACAACCCACAATTTCAGCAACAGCCCACCTCCGAGAATATGGGTATAATAATAAGGATTTTTATACCTAAACTTGGCAGAATTGATGGGAGTTGTAGGCCAAAATAATGGGATATGGGCTGGAAGAGGTTACCCATAACTGTCTTATAGTGTACTGTAACATCGTCTCTTCTTATTTGTTTTGTTTTGTTCATGTATTCTTTTTCTTTTGTACCTAGGAACTGGAAGTTTAGATGGCAATGTTTGGCCACAGAGTCTGTCACATGACACAGACAGTGGGTAAACTGCAGGTCAAGATTAAACCTTGACTGTGCTGTTACCCCAAACCGAGAGTGCCATGAGAGCTGTCTGTGATGCCAGTACCTCTGTGCAGTACCTCTGGGGAACGATTAGCTCAAAAATAGGAGGCTTGCAATAGGGGGCCACTTAGTGAGACCTTGCCTACCAATGTTTACGGGCTCACACAGGAAAAAGGAAACCAGCCAAAAAGCAAAATGTAAACTAAAAATGTGTTTTATTGAAATAAATTCACTCACGCATTCAACAGTTCAAACACTCACTCACTCATACAAGGCTAACTGAAGGTAAAGAAGGGAAGTGGGATAGAGGACTTTGAAGTATTTGGGCAATATTTACCAGTCTGGAGAGAAGTGGAGAAAGCAGTAACGTGGCTTAGGTAAGAACCTAAGAACAGGTCTCATTTAGGAATTGGAAGGACAGAGTGGCATTTGGATCAGCAAGAGACTACACCAGGCAGCCTAAAACCAGGGGTATTTGTACCTGAAAAATGTCCCAAGGTATGATTGTGACGCATACTACCAGCTAAGCAGACAATGGGAATAGCAACACAAACAATGAAGTCTGGACAGGGTTAATGGGTTTCGTGTTTGAGTGACAAGGGGATAATGGTTGTCACAATAGCTGGATATTGTGGAGAGGTGGGGGAACAATAGGAAAATATCCACGTGCACAGGGACCAGGGTTAAGTCAATTACAATTTGATGGGAATTTCCCTATGTCAGTTCAGGACAACAGTGCCGCTGTTCTGAATATAATAGGCATGAAATATCTAGTTGGACTCTTGGACTCTTCTGCCTAGAGATAGGTGTGGCTGACCTTTCTTGCCATGTCACATTTAAAGTCAAGAATTTGCCTCTTCCAGTGTGACCTTGCCATCACCTCAGGTATCATTTAAATCAATACCAATTAATACGGTGCCAATAAAATATTATTATCAATTAAACCATGCCAATCGAGGGGGGTGCACAGTGAGGTATTAGTGCCTGATGAGACTTTTATACACAACATGCCACTAATTAAAGCCCTGGTTATGAAAAAGGCTACTTCACCCAACCATGGACTGCTAGTCCTACAGAACTAGGTCTGCTCTTGAATTTTCCCCTATCTTAGGCTAAAAAACTCTCTCACACACACACACACACACACACACACACGCGCGCGCACGCGCGCACCCACACAGTTTCAGCTTCAGTTCCAATTCCAGTCGGTAACTTTCCCATATCACCGTTTTTTATTTCTTTGCAATGGATTTATTTGAGGGCAGAGGTTGTTGGCAGAGGACACTCAAAATATACACAAGCCGACCCTATGCCAGGTTACTTGGAAGTATCCCACCTACACTCCATGTTCAGTGAGGTTTATTCCCAGCTAAGTTTGCATAAAATTACAGCCTTAATAACTAGAACTACTTGATCTGTTTGCCTATGCATGAGAATCCTTAGCATCTGTAGGGCTGAATGACCATCATGATCAGAGATTAAGTTTGTGTGCAGTAGATGAAGATAGCATAATAAAACCAAACAGAACTTGAAATAGAATATTGGTGGGAGGGGAGACCCAGCCACTTTGGCTTCTGATGTGGGAATTGCTTGGGTGCCCCGCTTTGCATCTTGCAAGAAAGAGAGCTCTCTGGTAGCATTTCAAAGGGGAGCATAACAAGCAGAGATGGCTGCTCATTCCTTATACTTTGGAGAGAGAAGCAGCCCAACAGATCCTGGGTAATTCCCAGGCAGTAACAGAAAGGGTTTTGAAGTATTGATACAAAGTACATCCACAGGATGCCACTGACTCAGCGCACTGAATCCCCAGAAACCTAAATCTGGCTTTGCGGGCTATTATACAAGGGGTTTACTGTTAACTAGGAAATGCTCTAATAATTGAGAGCTGTTGCTCTTTATTCCACAGGCAAAACATTGTGCCTGGAAGCCAAATGAGAGAATGGAAAGCTGGGATGTTAAGATAGAACTCTGTCCACTGGGAAAGCAAAGCCAGCAAAATTATCTGAAGGAAATCTAGCTATATGATCCACTTATTTCAATCCTATTTATAAAAAGGGATTCCTATCTGACTAATAGTAATGCTCCATATTCTCTTTTTTTTTCCTCACTGAGAATAGTACACATAGGATGCATCTGCACTAGACAGATATATCAGTTTGATATCATTTGTCATTTGCTACTGTGAGTGTTCATCTAGTGTAGATGAGTGTTCAGTGTAGATAAGTATTCATCTACACCACAGAACTGAACCGAACTAATTCTTAATCTCCCTCTTATTAGTGTACCTTAGAACTTTTGTTCAGGGAAGCAGCCCAATAGTTGTTAGTAGAAAATTCTAAGTACTCCAGAAATTACAAATCTTTAGGAAGAAGCCACAACAAAGTGTTCTGAAACTAATTATTGTTAACAATTTCAGTCCTACTTTCTACCATTGGCTTCTGGCTTAGTAAAAATGAACAAGAGTTTGAGAAAGTTAATTTTTTTGGCTGGTTACTATCTAATCTCATAGGTTCCCTGAATGACATTCCTTTAAGCTGTGCTTCAAGCCCAGTTAAATTATCAGAATGGTAAATTACTGTTAAAAAAAGAAATAGAGAAATGAAATTTTCAACCCTTTGCACTGTCCACATTCAATCAATGCAGCTATACCTAGCAAGAAGAAGGCTGTGTGGTAACCCTCTGCCAGAGGGCTTTTAAAGATGAGAAACCTGTCACACAATAAAAGAGAGGAGCCACTAATACAGACATGGACACAGAGACTCAAAACCAGACTTTTGAAAGAGGTAGCCATGTTAATCTCTTGCACAATAAAATGGAGGAAAAAAGGGAGAGAACAAGAAAGAGAAAAAGAAAAGTGGCAGTACCTTTAAGTCTAACTGGTTTTTATTTTTGCATGAGCTTTTGTGGATATAAACTCACTTCTTTGGATCCAGTTGTTGTTGTTGTTGTTGTTGTTGTTGTTGTTGTTGTTGTTGTGTGCCTTCAAGTCGTTTCTGACTTATGGTGACCCTAAGGTGATCCTATCAGATGGGCAGTATGAAGTGAGAATAAATGCTCAGACATAAAGCAAATTTACACCGTTGTGGGAGTGGAATGGAATGTAATAGGATCCGGAAAGATGCAAATGATGAACCTTGCCTTAAATTTTCAAAGGAATGCATAAAGCGATACAGGTCTTTCAGATCTTTACAGTGGTCCAGACAGTGTTGATGTGTGAAAGTAATAAATCTGCTTACCAAAAGTCAATTTTCCAGGATTCAAAACTCTCTCTGAAAAGACTTCTTTTTTATATGCGCAGTAGCGAGCAGTATTCTATTAATATACGCAGTTGTGCCATGAAGCCATTGTTTTGTTCATACCTCTACTAACGGACAGGAATTTGTGAATATAATTCAATTAAGCAGCTTCTTTTTATAGTTGTCCTTTGTAATTTCCTTGCCAAAGACCATAATGTTCCAAATCACTTACTGTGTATCCAGGAAGGTTGAAGCATTCTGCAACTAGTTTTGGGGCGATTTGTGTCCATTTAAACCTTTTGAGTAGAGACTGCCCTGTTTCTCCAATGTAGAATGTAGTGGGACATTGCTGGCATAGGATGGCATATATTGCATTGGAGAAAGAGCAAGTAAATGTACCTCTGATGTTGTGAATGATGTTATTGGTTGCTGTAATATTGCGTTCAGACTAGATGTGGAGACAGAGTTAATATTTCGGTTTGTGGCAGGATCTCATTCCTGTATTACCATCCATGTTATGTATCTTGTAAATGAGTGGACTTGGAGGCTGTCAGTAGGCCAATAAGGGTCATGATCTGTATCCTTCTGGAAGCTATACATTCTATCCCACTCCCACAACTGCATAAATAAGCTTTATAGTTGAGCATCTACTATCACTCCGTACTGCTTTCAGAGGAGTAGGTTTATATCCATGAAAGCTCATGCAAAAATAGTTAGTCTTAGAGGCTCTGTCACATTTATTTTTCCTTCTTCCCTCCTCTCCCTTCCTCCTTTTTAAACTTTTCAAAGTTAAACACTCAATGCCCTCTCTGATTTGATGCATGTCCATCTTGTTTTGCTGTCTCCTGCATTTGAACTTTTTAAATGTCAAGGTCTTTCCATTGTATTTATGAAGAAACGTGTAAATTTTTCAAAAGTTTTTTTAAGTATAAACTAAAATTTCAGATGGCATTCTTCAAAGATACAGAATCATATGGCCATCCACTGCTGCTGATTTTTTTCCTTTTGGTTCTTGACAGGCAACCTAGCCAGATTCTCTTAATCTGACAGTAGGATAGCCTTGTCTGTAGTGTGGCAGTTTCTCGGGCTGCTTTGGAATTCCTTCTTGGTTCCTCCATTGAGAATCAAATGACTGTTGGGGTTAGGAAACAATGCAAAGGATCAGGTGGGTCTCTAGGCTTGGCAGTGAGAAGCTTGACAGATTGCCCTCTAGAAGAAGTGTTTGGTGTCACTTCCAAGTTTCCACGATTTGTCTCAGATGGAAGGTAGGTATATTTTTATCCTTCATAAGTTATACAGAACTACTCTGAAGGCAGCAACAGCTGCTCATGAGTCTTATTCTGAAAAGAAAGTGCTCATGAGTACATTATTTCATTTACAAGGACAGTAAGTATGGCAGCAGCTGTGAGCCAACTGTGCCATCAGGACAGTTGCTTCCAAGGTTCAACATCGTAAAACCTTCACACAATGTGAAAAACCACACTCAGACTTCTTCCTCTGTCAAAGTCACAGATAGTAAGTGAGATTTAAGATTGCTTTTGTCATAAAATTAGTCCAAGAGGCTTTTCTAAAGCTATGCAGACTTGTCATTCAAACACAAACAACGGAAGAGATGTATATTCGTACCTCATTTAGACAAAGGGAAGCAACATGGACAGGGAAGTTCAAAAACATGGGTTATCACATAAGAATGCTCTTTTCAAGGATTACATTTGAGTTCTTGGCGATTTTCTGCTTGAAGTTTAAGGAAATAACAGTACCCCAAATGGAGCACATTCTATGTTCTTGGCTTCCCTAGACAGTTGAAAATTTCCTGGGACAATACTAGCCAGGTTAGGTTTCCTTGACTGAGAGTGATCACTAAAGATTACTGATGCTTTGTAATAGAGCCATTAATAGCCACTTGTCAAAATGGAAATCCATGATCCTACTGCACACAGGATTTTGGTAGAAGACTTATTGGAGTTCAGCATAAAGGAGAAAATAACCTTCCATAGGAGGCAAGGAGGTAAAAAATACCTAAACACATAATATACCAACTGTTTGAATATTAACATAAAGCTGTTGAGCATCCCAAATATTCACCCTCATCAATGTATAATTGGTCAGTTTGTGAGCACGAGTATAATGCATTGATGTCTCATCTCTATAAGACATCATTGCGTTGCATTTATGTCTCATCTCTCATTTCTGTGATTCTATGGGGACATAATACTCATGTTTAAATATTTGAAGGGATGTCATGTTGAGGAGGGAGTGGGTTTGTTTTCCGCTGCTCCAGAGACTAGGACAAGGAGCAAAGGATTCAAACTACAGGAAAAGCGATGTCACCTAAACCTCAGGAAGAACTTCCTGATGGTCAAAGCTGTTCAGCAGTGGAATATGCTGCCTCAGAGTGTGGTGGAGTCTCCTTCTTTGGAGATTCTTAAGCAGAGGCAGGATGGCCATCTGTTGGGAGTGCTCTGATGTGTGTTTCTGTATAGCAGAAGGTTGGACTGGATGGCCCCTAGGGTCTCTTCCAGTTCTATGATTCTATTATTCTATGATTATATCTGTGTGTACATGTAAGTCTGAATGAGTAACATGCAATGGAACAAACTGTAATTAGGGTTTTATATATGGGACCATTAGGAAGGGTAAGAGAAGGTAATATTTGGGAGGTAGGGGTGGGTTGAGGCTCTGTTGGCCTCTGTTAAAACAGAAACCAATGAGGCTTAAAACAAATCAAATGGCCTTCTGTATATGACTCTGGCATCCAAGGCAGTATGCCTCAATATACTGGTATTTAGGGAATACAAAATGGAGGGTGCATGTGCACTTAAGTCGTTTTAGTGAGCTTCCTGTAGGCAACTATTTGGTCACTGCTGGACTAGAGTATTAGACTAGATAACCCATTAGTCTGATTCAGCAAGACTTTTGCACTCTTTATTCTCAAAGAGCTTTTCATTCAGGTGGATTTCTGGAAGCGAAATGACTACTAAGAAAAGATGGCAGTTTATGAATTAAGAAGAGGGTGCTTCAGCAGAAAATTGCAGTGACACTTCTCTGCTTTAGTCCTAAGCTGCCTATGGAAGATGCTATACCTTTTTAATGATGTGCTTTTCAAATTGCCCCAAAATATCCACCTTGCCTTAAACTAAATCATTACTACTCCTTCTGCCATTTTCTGCTACAATCTTATAAACTTTATTTTTTTTTAAAAGGTAATTTTTTTAAAAAAAAACCTTCAGAGGTAGTCTTGGGCCTGCCACTGTCTCTAAGGTCAGCATACAATGTGGAGTTAGTTTGGTGAGAGAATAGGAGTTGGTAGACCAGAATTGGTTGGTAGATGAGAATTATCACAGGCCCTGAGAGCCAAAATCTGAAACCTGAAGATGACCCCTTGTGATGTCTCACACATGGGCCTTGGTGACATTGATACTACATGGGGTAGCCCTTGCTCATCTCATTAAGCCATTAAACATGCTACCTTAAGAATCAACCCCAATTACATAGAATGGCCATTCAAATTTTTTTTAAAAAAAGACACCAGGTTTTACAAACGAGGAATACACACACACTTTTCAGGGCAGCACTCTTACCCCCCTAAGTCCTTGTCTTCACCCTGAGGAACAGAGAAGGCAGTCCATGCACTTTAATTTGGGAATCCTAGGCCATTTCCACACAGTGTGAGGGAATCTCCCCGTGCCGCTACTTACCAGGTCTTATGGCTCCCCGGTCCGGTCCAGGCTGCTCCAGAGCAGTGCGTGCTCATTTCTCCACACTGCTCCGGCATCGAAAATGGTGGCTTCTGGTTGGTCGAGGGTCTTGACCAACCGCTGAAGCTCACCAGCCTAAAGCCTGCAGGCTCACATTGGTGCAAGCCTGCAAATCTGCACAAGGGAGCAGGCTCGCACTGGCGCGTTCCATGCTTTTGAAAGACCAAAAGAAACAGGTTTTTCAAAAGCACGCTGGACGACCACTTGGGGTCATTCCAGAGCAGGCTGAGGTGTGGATCTACGTTAAATAGTCCAGACCCAGTCCGCTCCCAGGTGCAGACATTCTCCCTGGAGGACACACTGCACCGTTTCAAATACTCCGTGCAGAAATGGCCCTAATTGAGATAACTGAAGCCCCTGTCAGAGCTGCTGATGACGAGCAGCAGCTGTTGGTCCCTGTGGCTCTAGTTGGAGATGAGTCCTGCAGCTCAAGAGCTCCCCTGCCGCCATGGACCAAGCAGGCTTGGACGTTCCTGTGCCTGCTCCTTTAGGGCAACAGGGATCTGATTCTGAAGATGGTTTGGAGTCTGTGCCAATCAGCCCACAAACAAGGTGGAGACTCAAGAGAGCTGAGCAAAGGGAGGCTTCCTTGATCAAGTTCAAGAAGCAGTGACTGGCTACACCTGTGTCTTGGGCTATATAACTTCCTGCCTGAAAGCTTTCCTTTGCTTGTGGCAAACTTCTTTCAAGCCCTCCTCTTGCCTGTTCCTTGCTCCCAGCACCTGGTTCCTGCTACCGTGAATTGATCTCTTGACCCTTGGCTTTTGGAACTCTGACTATGGCTTTCGCTTGACGCTCTGGTAAATGAACTCCCTTGTGTAAAGTGCTTGCTTGTCTCCTCCTGGCTGGACTTTGCTGGCTCCCTTCTCTGGGCTGGCTTGCTGCCCAGGTCTCTGACCTTGACACTAATCTTCATAATATGAGAGAATGAAGAGAAACTCCGCTTTTATAAGAGGAATACCCATTTCTTCCCAAATAGCAATGGATGACTGCAGTTGGGGACAGTTTTTGCCCTCTGAAAATTGTTCCCCATAACCTACTTTTTTGTTCCCTTCTGGGTTCTTCCAGCTAGTTTTGGACTCATTTTCAGCACTGAAGAGTGATTCAAGGAAAGCGTTTTTAGTGATACCACCACAGCAAGTGGCATTTGGGAACATCTGGAAGCGACGCTTTGCCAATGAAACAAAAACAAATGATGGTCTTGGCAGGCTTGGAGACATTGGAAGCTGAAAAAATGGGGTTTAGCCTGCATGTGGTACATGGACCACACTTTCCTCACCCTTGGTGAATATGAGGATGACAAAAAGTCTTGGAGTCGAGGGGCACTCTTACAGAACACCTGCATGATGTCACCTCCTTCCCTCCTCAAAGCACTACCCCAAAACCCACATTTTCTTCTCTTTTAGTGAAACAAACACTAAGCATACGAAGTATATTTATATATCTTCTTCCCAATACCGCCACCTTTGTCCTTCCCTCTTTCCCTCTATTGTCTCTCTGGGAGTCCAATGTTTGAGTCCAACATAGAGACTAGCTGGCATCCTGTTGATGACATACACATGCATTAGTCTTGCTGCACAGGAAGCATGACTTATTCACCATAGTTCAATGGCCATATTCTGCTGACAACAACAGCGGCAGAGTTGTGCATACAGCAACCTTGTACATTGCAGCTGCACACTGCACACTGCAGTTGTATGATGCACTCTGCAGTTGAGTAATGTGCATTATGCCTTCACATTGCATATTGAGGTTGCACATTGTACACTGCATATTGCACATTGCACATTTCAGAACAGCCTCCAGTCATTGACATGCGCTTGATCAATATTGCTATACTGCATGGGGATTGTGTAACACTGGCATAGCATGTCTCTGTATGCAGATATTTATGCTGTTCTGAGGGAATGTTGGGTTGCAACCATTATCTAATATGTAAAAGTCAACATTTGTGAGTTTGTCTCTGTCAGGTAAAGACCTGACCTCATATGATTGGCCGTGTCAGACAAAGACATCATATGATTGGCTACCTAAGAAGATTCTGTGGAATCCTGGGGTTTGCAATTTAGGGAGGAGCCTTTAGAATTTTCAACCAGAGAGCTCTTGGGCCTGGCCAGTTGCTATGGAGATGAGGTCTAGCAGCAAGGAGGAGGGCAGTGTATTCCCTCAGGAACCCGACCTCTGCATGTTAATAACTCTGAATACAGATTGGATTGGGGAATGTGAGGAAAAGTTACAGGTACTAGACAAGAAAGATTGTGGAATTAGAGACACAAGATCTCAAATCTTTCTAACAAGTATTACCTATGAGAAAATAAAATCCTGGGCAATGCCGATATATATGCTAGTTTCTCAATAATATCCAAATCAGACACAATTTTAAAGATACAGCTAGCCACTATGCCTTTTTCTTGTTTATATGCTATTAGCATTGTTAGGTTGGTTCAGGGATACAGAGATTTAACTGTTTCCCATCCTTCTTCCTGTGGTTCTGATAAAGACTAGGGGCTGCCCAGCAGCCAGCTATATTGCAAAAGTATGATCCATTTCCAAGTGGACATTTCCAGATAAATCTCAAATTTCCTGGAAGGGAGTGAAACCCTTCAGAAAGATGCCTGCAGGCAGATGATTCATATACAACAATGACAGATGACTGTTATCTTCTGCTGTGACTGAGTGTTTTGAATCCAAGTCTAGTATACCTACTATAGAACTGGGGAGCCCTTACCCAATTAGGGAAAGGTCTCAGGAGTCATTGTCCAGCAGCACATAAGGCTAAGAGAGTGATCTGAGAGCAAAGCAGGCTGAGCAGAGCCCATAATTGTGAACTTTGCCAGTTTTGCAGAATTTGAAAAACCTCTGTAAAAGTAGAGATGCAATTCTTTGCTGATCTTCTTTTTCTTTTTTTAAAAAGAAGAAGATCTTTTTAAAAGAATCAACTAGTACTTTTAGCTATTTTCTTGTTGCTGCAAGAAAATTTTTGAGACTGTATAGTTTTTCAAATCTATTTGTAGTTCAGGCTTTTTTTTTTGTACTTACAACATTTTATGCACAGGAATCAGTGTTTCCTTTGAACAGATTTTATCTTCTCTTCAGAAAATGCTGTTTCCTGTGCAAAACAATCATATGTGAATTTTGTATAGATTAAGTCCTGAGCTGCAAAGATTCTCTTCACTGCAGAATTCTTCCCATCAGTTTCTCAACACTCAAGAAATGGATTTTTCACCATTTCTTTATTTTTATTTAATTATTCCTCCCATATCTACTAGATGGCAAGCCAAAGTTCTCATTCTGAAGCTCCTGGTTCTGTTGAATTACCACTAAAGCAAAAAATGTCTAGATCATAATATACTCAGGAAAACTTTGAAAGCTTTGGTTATTATCCATTTATTCTTCATGAAGAGAAAACTTTGCTTGCAGGGTTATTATGCTTTCCATCCCCTGTGTCTTCAAAGTGTGTAAATTTTCTGCATGCACAAAGTCATCACTCCTCCTTACTTCCTGAAAGAGGCATTGGTGGCTTCAAAGATAACATTCATCCTTTTCTGCATATTAGAAAGGGCACCACAAGTGTTCAAAAACTGCCTTGAGCTGGATTATTGATCTGACCGAGCTGTGACTGCCAGTGGCTCTCCAAAGTTTTAGGCAGAGGTCTTTCAGATATCCTATATCTGCCGTCTGAGAGTTATAGCAGGTTATATGTGATACAGAAAAAATGGATAGAGGGAAATTTTCTCTCTCTCTCATGAAAACAGAAGTTGGAAATGCCAGGCACAAAGGACTATATACTTTCTCCAAGTTAAAAGTAGAATTAATAATAGGCCTTGGGAAGAAAAATGTTGGACAGGGCTATTTCACAGGTTTTGCATGTAAGTTCCCCACAAGCATCTAGTTAGTCACTATGGAAAACTGGAGTCTGGGTTAGAACAGGCCTTTAGCCTGATTCAACAAGGTTCAACTTACATTCTTTTAACTGGAGATGCAAGATGAAAGGTTGACTGAATTGATCCACTTTGGTTTTGGGATAACCTCTTTAGTGTCCAGTCTTAAGTTTGTTTCATCTTCTTTTACACACTATTTTGCTTTGAGGGGGAGGAAGTCCACCCTAAAATCTGTAAGCATTTCTCATATATACATATATGTGTGTATAAACATTCCACAAAATAAAGCATTAACATAGAAACATCATTGTTTTGTTTTCATTATCTCTACATAATATCAAACTGAGGCCATTTCGCACCACACTGTTATAGTGCTATTATTCCACTCTCAACATCCTGTGGAATTCTGGTGTTTGTAGTTTACTGAGGCCAAAGAGCTCTCTGGCTGAGAATTCTAAATGCCCCTCCCTCAACTGCAAATCCCAGGATTCCATAGGATGTTGCAAGTGGAATAGCACTATAACAGGGTAGTGCAGAAATGGCCTGACTGTCTAAAAGGGCATAAAACATTAGATGAGCAGAAAACAATGTAACTTGCAATATCAAGTGGAAAATTTAAAGAATAAAAGTTGAAAAAAATTGACTTCCTTCTCATACAGTGATGGCAGCTTTCCTGTAAAACTTTTGTCTTTCAATCATAAATAGAATTATCTATAGTACTCTACATATAATTTTACAAGAAAATTAAATTAAAAGAGAAAAATTAAGATAACAATCCTGGACTGTGAGAGCATTCTGGAATTCATCCTCAAAGCCTGCTACTGATAACTTTCCCACCTGGTTTCTCAAAGGGGGATTTGTATCTTCCAATAATCTTTGAACCATTGTAAAGTGTTTTAGGATAGTAAAACTGTCAATTTGTCTAGCTCTGCCATTTCATAAAGTTTTATTAGTCAGTCCTCCATTGTAGAAATATCAATATCTTTCTATATCTGAGCAAATGTTAATCTATCAGCCAAGATCGTATACAGTAAGATTCTCCAGCATTTTCTCTTCTTTGTATTATCTATTCCATCAAAAATATTTGAAAAAAATGTTTCTGGTTGCACGGGAAATTTTGTTTGCAGTACATGTGTTATTGTATCATGAATTTTTTCCCCAGAATTTCTTTGCCTGGCATCATTGCCACCACACATGGTAGAAAGTGCCTTTCAGTTCATATTTCCAACATTTGTTACTCCCACTCTTAACCATTTTTTATCACTGAGTTGGTGCAAGATACCACCTAAACAACATTTTATATTAGTTTTCTTTTTGATTAGTGCTTTTGTAGATTTTAAATTGACATTTTAAGATTTTTCCCATAGTTATAATTGAATTAGGTGGCCTATAAATTTCACCCATCTAATCATATTATCTTTAATGATCTCTTGTTCTAAGTCAATTTCCAATAGTATTTTATAAATTTTCCCCATAATATGGTTAGTTTCCAAATTCAATAATTCATTGAATTCTCTTTCCTTAGTTTCTATCCCTTCCAGTTTCATGTCTATTTTAAATTTTTCTGCCAACTGTCTATGTAGAAGCCAATGTGATGCATATCTGTAAGTGACTAATTCTTCTTTGAATTTTAAATGGACTTTATTTTGATATTTTAAAAAAATTGTCTGCGTAAGTAATCCAACTTCATTTAAAATGAAGATTCCCACACATTTCTCTTAATGTAAGCATTTTTGTACACATTTATAGATTGTTTTTTCCAAGCATTTTTGGTAATACCATCCAGTTGTATACATTATTTTCAGTAAAATATACCTTTCTTTAATATGTATTGTACAATGGAAGAGCTGGATTGCAAGGGTCAGAGGAGGGTGAATACCAAGGATATAAACAAGTATAGCTGTGTTTCAATTCACATATAGATTCCATAAATGAGAATTAGTTAAATCTGCATTAAGCTGTGGAATATCTTTCTAAGAGAGGCTTAGCTGACCTCCTCTCCCAGTTGTCCTTCCACCAGCAACCAAAATCCTCTTTATTCAAATAGGTGTGAAGCAACTGACTACCTGCTGAGGAAGAGGTTTTTAAGAGAGAATGTTGTACTTTTTAGTGATGCATTTTTAAACTGTAAATGATTTTATTGTTTACAATTTTATTTATTAATTTGTTTAATTCACATCCCACCTTTCTTCCAATTTGGAAGCCAAAGTGACTCTACTATGCTTTCACATTATAGATTGTTCAATGGTGCCTTAAGGTTTCGGAGTTTATCTGTGACTTCTTAAAAGCATTTGTGGTAAGCTGTTCAATTCTCCATTTCTGGAGAAAGGGGGAATAAAAGTCAAAAAAATCTTTTTTTAAAAAAAAAACTCTTCCTGCAACCCTAAACAGAACTCACCTCCAGATATTTGGCATACAAAGTGTCTGCTGTACAATTAAGCTATGGTGATAAGATCAGATTTGGGCAACTTCCAGGGACTTGGAGAACCAACCATGGGCTGCACTAGGCCTGACAATGTGGAAGAAGAAAAAAAATTGAAACCGCAAATGAACAGAGATCCTCCAAGAGATGAGTGTTTTTGTCTTGTTCTGCTGTGCTTTGGCAATCTTTGGTGGGTTCTTGTGCCCTATTCTAGGCCTAGCCCTTTTTAAGACAAACATCTATTTTTCACGAAAAAAATTGGGGAACAGCGGTACAGCTCCAGGGAGCTAGTGGAACACAAAAATAGCAAAGATGATGACACATTGGCCTATCCTTGGTTGTAGATAGACAAAAACATAGGCAGACATTGGGATAGAATAGGTTTTCCTGTTTTAGAGAGAATATTAATTCCACTTGAGCAGAAATAAAACACTTTGGAGAGGTCCTAGGGCAGCAGTTCCAGGAGGCTGTAACTGCTGTTGGAAGTATCTAAGACCCATTTTATAGTGTTTTTAGCTGCTTAGACTATGAATGTACAGTACTGATGTGAACGAGTTTACATTTCCAATGTACACATGTGGAACTGCGGTCAGTGTGCCTAAATGAAAATTGTGTCATTTTCAATGAATTGGATTTGGATGACTGCCACTTCAAATTTTCCCCAAAGACATGATTATTCATTAAATGAAACAGAATAAAATTGTTGAGAATCATGCCCCTCCCTGTCCTGATGACATTCTGTCCCATTTAATGAGGAAGATGCATCAGAGAAAATCTGCATCATAATAATTCAGAGGTCTCATGACAGAGCTAAGGTGTGGATGAGGAAGAATCACCAACTGTATATGTTCACAATTGGATATTGCTGTTGTTGCCATAAAACTGGGCTTCATCTTATGAATGAATGACCCAGGAGACCTGTTAGCAGCCCTGTTTAAACCTTGCAAACTCAAATCCTTGGCTTCCTTTATTGAATCAATTCATCCATAAAAAAAGGTCTTCCTCTTTTCCTACAGTCTTCCACTTTACGTTGCATTGTCATCTTTTACAATGACTTGTGTCATCTCAGGATATGTCCAAAGTGAGATAGCCTCACTTTAGTTATATTGGCCTTTAGCGAGAACGCAGGCTTTATTTGCTCCGAGACCTGTTTATTTGCTTTTTTGGCATTCCATTGTCATTTGTATTTTATGTTAGTTAAACATACACTAGAAAGGTCAGAAAGATCTTTTACCGTATTGGTTTTAGGTGGATAAATGAGGTAAAACTAGATTGTTAATGAATCCATCTAAAATGCTTAAATATCTAGTGAGCCAAACAATAACAAGTGAACAGTGAGCTGAATGTCCTTTTCCAGAAAGTTTTGTGAACACATTTTCCATTTTGGACAAAGACTTTGCCTGAATATGAGCATCTGATTTAATTAGAAAGTGTGTTATGGGAATGAATATTCTGAATGACTGCTAAAGCTGAGCAAGAGTTGAGCAGAACAAAGACAGGAATGATTTAAGAGTTTCTTCTAAACTGAGCTGGATCAAAATCCTACAGACCTTTTCCCAAAAGGAGGTAGTCAAGAAAACAGTGCTGTCCTCCAGCATTCTGATACCAGTTGAAACAATTAGTATCTGTTAGTACAAGGGGAGGGCTCTTTGGCACAGCACGGGGTTCACTGTTTTGCTGACTGAGGCTGGAACTGGAAACAGATTTGCACATTATATCACCCTTTTTTATGTTGTTGCTATATTTTACATGCAGTGTTTGTCTGCTTTTGATTTTGAGGTGTGAGAGGGGGAAGGCTCTAATCATATGGCCTTCTGTAGATGCTCCATTTGCATTTCTATTAATCTCAAGCCTCCTGGAGACGCTCTAGCCCAGGCACAGCAGGCCTTGTGTTTCAACTTGTGAGAATCCATACCACTGCTTAATAAGTGAATGCATCTGTATAGCCTCCTTCAGAAAGCCCACTAGGAGGCAGAAGCAGAGGAAAGTACTGTTTGTGCAAGAGGCCACAGGACTCTGCATAAAGGTCGTCTCATGGAAAGGAGCAGGTTACAAAATATATTGCTGGGGGAAATTACTTTGTTTTGGACTACAGCTCCCAGAATCCCCCAGCTGGCATGGCCAGTGGTGGCCCTTGGAGTCTTAATCCAAAAAACAGGCAACTTTTTTTTTTACTTTGCCAATCTCTGGCAAATAATGGTAATAATAATAACAATGATAATAATAACAATAACAATAATAATAGCAACTACTACTACTACTACCCCATTCTTTTCCCAGATTGGGATTCAAAGCAACTTACAACAATTAAAAAGATATAGTTAAGAACCACAGAACACAAAAGTTAAAATGCAATTAAACAGTAAAAAAATAAAAAAAAAGTTAAAATCCATAATTAAAAACTCACCCACCCCTACATGCAATTAGCAATATCCAGCACATTCTATCAGACAGGTCACATATAATCACACATCGAAACTCTGTCGGAAAGTCCACTTGACTGCAGAAAGAAAATAAAGCAAAGGAGCCCAACATGTTGTTACAATACCATGCTGATTCAAGTAGGTTGTTTGTGTTTCTGAAAATACAGAACTTCTGCCCTTTCTACTGTTCGCTACTCCTCAAGGTCACGTTTTCTGACCCCTCCAAAGCTTTGATTTAAAAAAAAAAAGAATTTGTGCACTTTTATTTATTTATTAATTTGATCTGTTTACGTGTTCATTTCTAGTACTTGCACTCCTCCCCATACAGTGTTCTAACACAGAAATCAAGATGGTGAAAAATGATTTACCAAAAATAGACAAATCTACAAATGAACCAACCATGAAGAAACACATGATTAACATAATCTTATTTTTTAAAAAAATTACATAAAGCCCAGCACAATGATCCAATTAGACAAATATGAAAAACCCAGACAGGACCCAGATGACGTTTATGCATGACATCATCTGGGTCCTGTCTTTCTCCCATCCCCAGGTGACGTGATCATGCAATGAATCATTGACGGGTTTTCCCTGTCAATGACTGGCAATCACGCAGCCCTCCTGCCATCCTCTTGCACTTACTTAGTGTGCAGAAGGTCAGGAAGCGCAATGGCTGTGCTTCCTGCCCCAGTGCAGCCTAGGACAGTGCCCAGCTGTGCTGCAGAAGCAAGAAGCATGGCCATCACACCTCCTGCATTCCCACAGGCAGCTGGTGCAGAATGTTCCTATCACACTCCCTTCCCAGGAGAGGCTGTACTAAGATCCCTGCGGGACACTGCCAGGATCCGGTAAGCTGCAGAAGGACCTAAGAAGGAAGAAATGCAGAAATCAATAAGATTTACTCTTTGGTAACCATGCATAGGACTGATTACTCTTAAGTTGTTTGTTGTGACCTAAACCCAGTATCACACTAACATTCAGCTGCCACCAAATGAGAACTCACCCCTCCCCCTGCACTTCACCACTCCAACCAAAGCCCCACTCAGCAGGGTTTCCTAGAAATCTGAAGCAATGTTGAGGGGTGCAAGGGGGGAGTTTTACACCATTCTTAGTTCTGCTGATGGAAGCTGATCCATCAGTAGAACCACCTCTCTGAATTCAGGTCAATAGAAATACATTTTCCTAACAGTTCTATAACCATTAATAGAAAAGGCACAGCAAAAAAAAGAAGATGTCGATTCGGACATCCCAGAATATTCTATGCCTTATAGTGTTTCAGCGTACTCTTTGTCATCTCTCACTAGTAATGATCAGATGGAGTGTTATTCAATAAACTAGTATAACTTTGTCAAATGAATAGTCAGTTAACTAGGTTTTACTTGGCTTTGGTCAAGTTTTATCAAATACTTTATAAAGTCAAGAAAATGCTCTTTGTTTCAATTTACCAATTTCTATTCCATTGTAGAATTATCTGATAGGAATGAAGGGTTATGGCCCTGCCTCCCCATCCTGAAAAATTATCAGAATCACAAACATCATGAATACATCCTACTCTAAAAAACATAAGAGGTTTCCCTCTCCTTTCCCAGTTAAGCCACATGGCCGATCTTGTTCTGGTCATGTGATATCAAGTTCAGGCCTGCCTTGGTCTCCTGGTCATGTGATGCAGATTTTTCAGGGAAAATAGCTTTAATAATAGGGGGAATAGTCTAAGAACCGGAGAATAGGCAGAAAAAAAAACAAGGAATCAGCAGGACAGAATAACCCACGGTTTTAGCAGTCTCTACACCAATGCACATAGCATGACAAATAAATAAGATGTACGTGAAGACTTAACTTCCTAAGAGCCAGCATGAGTTTCTCAAAAACAGGTCATGCTGAATTAATCATATCTCTTTTTTTTTTCATAGAGTTACAAACTTGGTTGATCAAGGGAATGCTGTAGATGTAGTGTATCTTGATTTCAGTAAGGCTTTTGACAACACCCCCCCTAAGATATTCTTTCAGGGAAACTAGTGAAGTGTGGGCTAGACAGTGTGACAGGTGGATCTGTAACTGCTTGACAGACTAAACCCAGAGAGTACTCACCAATGCTGTTCATCCTGGACAGAAGTGACTAGTGAGGTACCTCAGGGTTCTGTCCTGGGCCCGGTGTTGTTTAACATCTTTTTAAATGACTTAGATATTGGAACAGAGGGCATGTGTATCAAATTGGCAGATGACACCAAATTTAAGGGAACAGCTACTACCCCAGAGGACAGGAACAGGATTCAAAATGACCTTAACAGATTGGAGAACTGGGCCAAAACTAACAAAATGAATTTCAACAGAGATCAATGTAAGGTATTACATTTAGGCTGGAAAAATGAAATTCTGCACAAGTATAGGTTGAGCGACACCTGGCTTGAAAAGAATTAACATGAAAAAGATCTAGGGGTCTTAGTAGATCACAAACTAACATGAGTCAATAGTGTGATGCAGCAGCCAATAAAGCCAGTGTGATTCTGGGCTACATCAACATGAATATAGGGTCTGGATCTAAAGAAGTAATAATCCCATGCTATTCTGCTTTGGTCAGATCTCATCTGAAATAATATGACTTATGACTTCCACTTGAATTTTCCACTGGATCAACACCCATTCATAGGAAAAAGCTTCCTCCACTTCTATTTGGAAAAAAATGTATTGTTTTAGGCAGCATTCTTTGTTACTACTCTAATAGTGTGCCAAACATTTGACCACAACTTGACCATATTTGGCCAACTGATCATGTTTAGACCAGCGCTTATCCTGAGGCCTCTATGACAATATCTACCACTCTTTAAAAAAAATAAAACAAAGAAAATTGCAAATTTCATCGCTGCTTATTGAGGTGAGAGTTCCTTGTAACTACCTTTCTTTTCCGTTTTTCTCTAATAGCACCAGCCAGTTTTATTAATTTACAGTAAATTCATTTAACATCAGCGAAATAAGCCAGAAATGTATAATCAGTTCCATTTAACAACTTAACAGTGGCAGGATTGATCATGTTCCATTTAGAAGCACTTGTTTCATCCTGTAGAAATACAACAGATGAGTAAATGCTATATTCTTATATTACAATGGAAAGGAATAGATTTGCCAGGCAGCTTGCTAGCAAATAACAAAGAAATGAACAAGCTTAATAATCTTCAATGTGGTTTCCTTTTCTTGGCACATAATGATACATACACTGTGAGATCTATGTCCAAAGTACATGTAGAAGCACCCACAAGTACTGAAAATTTAATTAAAAGTCAGAAAGCCATTGCAATAAAGACTCAGCAGAAAGCCATTTATTTTTAAAATCTAATATATTCTTCATGACTAAAGGCTACAGCACATGCTGACTTACACATTTAGCTGTAACTGATTTAAGGTACTTGGTGGGTTTTTTGCACACAGGGTGGTACTCAATTTGCAATGGAGTAAATTGGCAGAAATTTAATTTGGTAGATTTTTTTAACTCTGCAAAAAGAGAGAGACAGAGACAGAGAAGAATCCTCATTAAAACCTCACGATGGGCTGATCGCTTTTTTCATCATTAACTAGCCTAACTGCAGGTAAAAAGATACAATTATGGATTTATATAAATCCTATTGTCAATTTACAGCTCAAAGACTGGTGAGTTACCTCATTTTAAATAGGTTATTTTTCCCCCTTAACCTTTCTTTGTTTTAATGAGGATTCAGTTTGTCAGTGTCTCAGATTCTGTTTGCAGGAAATTTCTCACAAATTGCCAGGGTTTGGTGGGACTAAGGACAAAAGAACATCTTATGTTAAATTTCATCCTCAAGTGATAAGGTGAGGAGGAGACTCAGCACTGGAACTGAACATTTCTATATCAGATGTTCTACTGAGCAAGTTTTTATGTTCCATTTACGTAGCCTTGCAGTTCTTTATAACTGTAATTTTTATCCAGTGGGGCCTTGCATCCTCCCCTCCCTTCTCCCATCTTTCCTTCCATAGATGTGTTTCTTCTTCACTCTTTGGAACTGTGTGAGCCCCTGCTCACCTAGCAGGTATATGATAGATATCCCCAAAGCTTTTTTGGCTGACTGAGGGATTCTGAGAGTAGAAGCTCAAAACAAGAAGTGTTGCAAGCTCTGCTTCTGTTGCAGCCATCATACATGTATCATACCCCAATGTTTTGGGGGTTTTAGAGGGTTGCTAAATCTAAGGCCCTTTCCACACGGGGTAATTAAAACGGTGTAGAAAGACCTCTAACGGAGGTCGTCTACACCGTGGAGTGCACTGGGGCATTTATAATTTTGAGGTTCTACACCTCAAACCTCCCTGAAGCAACCAGAAGTGGTGGCGCCGCGTGTTTTCTAAAAACCACTTTTCAAGTGGTTTTTATAAAACACGAGCATCCAACCCCATGCCACCCTGTCACAGCGCCCTGGTGTAGATTTGCAGGCGCGTGCAAGTGCGTGCCTGCAGATCTGCCGGGGGCAGGCTTCTGGCTGGCGAGCTTCTCCAGTTGGTGGAGAGCCTCCTCCTGCCATAAGCCACCATTTTGGATGCCGCAGGATGCCGCAGAAGTGTGGAGCAGTGAACTCGCGCTGTTCCGCATGGCAACGGACTTACCTGGCTTCTGGTAAGCTCTGTTTCTGCGCATTTCCCCCCGTTTCTCCCTCCACGTGTGGAAAGGGCCTCACTCTCCAATCTCTTTAGGCCCAATAATGTAGTAGGCTACCTTGAATCCTTCATAGGGAGAAAAGTGGGGTTTTAATCAATCAAACAAACAAACATGTCTGGACAGAGAGTGGGAGGTGGCCACATTTGTCAGACATGTACCTTCTATTTACAGTGCATGTCACTAACCTGGAGATGGAAGAGACCACAAGTGAGCTTCAGTTTCGGTCAACGCTATGCCAAGATCTGCCTTCTGTTAACACAGAGGTGGGCAACTGCCTAGGACTGCAGGGCTTGACTTAAAGGCCCCTCTAAAAAAGCATTGGGGGATGATACCAGTGCTAGATTTGATTGCCAAATGTGACACTGTCAGAAGTGCCACCAAAAACTGGCAGCAATTGTGATGGTTCTCTATGATGTAGTAGGCTGCCATAGCACCTTCTCATATCATAAAATCCTGCAAGATCACAGGGCAGAACATCTTTTGCCCTTGAGGGAGGGGGAACCATGACAATTTGGGTGGTGTGGATAGCACCTACTGCCAATTCTAAACCAATGGGGGCGTTGTGTAGGTCACAAAATGAAATGCAAGGCCTGCATGTGACCCAAGGGTTCTGTCTTCCCACAATAATGCTCATGGAATCGTTCCACTTGCAGAAGGTCCCTTTGTCCATTTTTTTTTTGCTACAGTTCACCTCATACAAGGTCTCTTGCCTACCTCTATAAGCATTTTCAAGGGAACTAAGGGGCAACCACAGAAAGGAGGAGAAGGGAAGCCCATTTCTACTAGCCCAGCTGCATAGACCTAGATCCAGCCTTATGATGCGTGATGTGCAGCTATGTCCTATTGGTGCAATGTGCTATCAGAGGATATGGGAGAGGGCCTTCTCTACTGTCGTACCCCAGTTATGGAATGCCCGCCCCTTAGAGGCTCAGTTGGTGCCTATATTGTATCTTATCTGCACCAAGTGAAAGCGTGGTTGTTTCCAAAAGTCTTTGATGCCTGGCTGGTTTTAGTTAGATCCATACATGTTCATGGTTTTAAACTATTTTGCAGCATTTTAACTAGGTTTTAATCTGTTTGTTTTAACTTCTTCAATTGTTTGATATGTTTTCTATTTGTTGTTGTTGTTGTTGTTTATATTGCTTTAAATGGATCATGTTGTTTTATTTTACTCACCCTTGAGATCTCTGGATAGAAAGCAGGATATAGCTATTGTAATAAATAAATAAATTAATAAATTAATAACTACTCCAAGCAGTCCAAAACTTAGTTCTCTCATAGTCCTTTATATTAAGGGGTTGGGAATCACAAGAACCTATTCAAAGGAAGATTATTGCAAAAAGTAGTCTGACCATTGGCTATCTGTGTATGGTTTAATATTTAGGAAACCCACCCTTTGCCCTTTTTCCCCCATTTCTTGGCCAGGTCACTCATACTACCTATTTTGTGTTTGGCCATGCCACTGTGACAATCATCATCATCATCATCATCATCATCATCATCATCATCTCATATATCCCTGTGTACCGACAGGACCCAAAGACTGGAGATTCCTTGCCTTATTTAGTGGCACCTTCTATTTCAACAGAGGACTCTTCTGTATGTAATAGAATACACATGACCATTCAAAGCCAAAAACAGAAGCTGATGTCTTCAGTGACTCAGATTCTAAAGGGCTTCCAAACACTTTCCCATGTTTGGTCTATATCAGTAATAGGTAACTCCAGAGCTAACTTCAACTCATGGGATTTGTTCAGCCAGCCAGCCAGTCAGCTTCTTCTGTTTAGCTCTGACCAGATAAGAGGCTATTTTGAGGCCAGGAAGCCATTGCATGGTTCCTTGCCCTGCTTCACAGCTAGGGAAGTTGTTGTGAAGGACTGAACTGCATTTGGGAAATCTGTTGAAGAAAATTGATCTGCGCTTTGCATGCTTGAAAGTTCTTGCATGGGACCTTAGTCCTACGGTGACATGCATAGAATTGTATACCTGGTGCAAAAATGTCCAAACTGATAAGTATCAGAGCTTGTTTGAACGACAACTTCCAGAATGCCCCATCCAGTGTGGCTAGCATCTCTATTGGCTAGGAGACGTGGGGAAATGTGGCCCACAAAAAGTAATGTTTCCAGACTATGATAAAACTTTACATCTGACCCTGTTCACCTTGGCTTGGCCCTTCCTATACTGCACCCATAGCCCTACCCACTGCTGTGGAAAGTGACCTCCCCAATACCTCAGTGATGGTGGAGGTAGAGAAAGAGGAGAGGAGGTCATTACATCACGCTTAAAAGAGGATAGTTTCTATTGTTTCAAGCTTCCTAGTGGCATACGTTACTCAGAAGACTAATGTGTTTCTGGCCATTTTTTTTAAAAAAAAATTACATTTGTCTCCATTTTCACCATGATTCTCCATTCCTTTTCAACTTTATAAAAAAAGTCTGAAGATATGGGTTATTAAGCAAGCAGAACCACTTTCCTAGCTCTGCTATTTTAAAATGTCCCCTGCTTCTTTGAACTCTACAGTCCTAAGTGTGAAATGAACTCACAAAGTTGTCTTTATGCTCCTCAGTGATGAGTTAATTACATGCCAAAATTAACCTTTGTTAAGCTCAGTAATAGGACTTCTTTTTATCTCTGCAGCCAAGGTCTGTGTTAAAAATTCTTAATGATCTTGGATGAAAATCAATAATTTGTATGACTTCCATGTACAAACCAAGGAAGGATATGTATCATTAAAATGTACTCTAATGATAACCTCAAGCTGAAACTGAAAGACAGAGCAATTCCTCAGAGGCTTCAAGGACATGTCTTTTACCAGCCAAGGGGCCATGGAAGCCTCTAAAGGGAAGCAGCTATAGGGGACAGCTCATCTGCCCTTGAGCTCAGAGAAGGATTGAGCTAGGAAGGCAAGCTCTATGATCCACGTTCTTCAAATACTCTGCAGTATTCTCCAGTCTGTCCAGAAACAGTGTATCATTACATGTATAGGAATGGTGGCAAGCAAAATGAGGCCATTGTCCCTTCAAACAAGAATTCTCCTCCCATAGCGAAATTTTCCTTCAGTCCCCAAATTTCTAGCATTATAAAAAGTGCGACTCTGAAAATCATTCCCACTTAGAAGTTTTCCATTTGCTGTGTTCACATTCCTTTGGTCATTTTGTGTGCCCCTTTTCTGGGATGCCTAAACAGTGCTTCCAAATGCTCAGCTGAAGTTTTAAATTATTGCAATGCTAAAAACTTTGGTACTGAAGAAAAATTTCAGTTAAGGCAGAATTCTTGTAGAGGGGACAATACTCACATTTTACCAGTCCATAGATACACCTTGTGTTACACACAGAACAGTAAAAATCTTACAGCAAAAGATTACATGCTGTCCATACGTTACAGATGGCTTTAACCTCCCCAACTTCATTGCTTCACTGCACTTCCATAGCACCTATGCTGCCTGGCAACAGCATTCCCATTATTGCAAGTTACTACAAGGTTGCATCCACAAAACTTACCTATTTGTGGCCAAAATGCATGAAGGACAGCACCCAGGCACTCTGTTCCCAATCCTTGCAGCATTTCCCTTCACCAGTCTCCTCATCTATCAATTCCTTCAGTGCAAGACAGTTTGTGTCAGGATGTGACTTTCTGACAGTAGGACTGCAACTCCCATGATCCTTCAAAATGGGCTGTGCTGACTAGGGCTTATGGGAGGTACAGTCCAACAACATATCATACATAGAAAAGTGAAGTCATATTCAGCAAAGAATTTCTGCGGTCATGATGGCTGGTGAACACTGGGAGCTATAGTCTAGAAAAATAACTTCTCCCAGCCCTTCTCTAGAGGGGTGCAAGTTGTCCATCCTTGTTTTATATGATACTCTTTTTGATTATGTCAGCTGTTTATGGCCATTTTATCAGCATAGGGATGACTGACAATTCCATTTGGTCAACTATTTTAATCAGAATGCTCCAAAATATACAATTTCTTTACAGATTTGCTAGAAAGAACTTGAGATAAAACATTAGAAAGTGGGGGAAAATGAAAGTGACAGATTCACACAGACTGTGGGATTGAATGGCTTGGCTCTTAGAAGCCTTGGTTTGAATCATTGTGTATTCTATAATATTTGTGGTGCTAAATTGTGGGCACTGCATCACTTTTTTAGTCAAGCTCCCAATCATCACACATTTTTAATTTAGTTATGTTCGAATATTTCAAATTGTTTTGTGTTTTAATTTCATTTTTATTTAGTCCTTCAACTGTAAACAATCTTGAATCCCATCCTGGGAGAAAGGTGAGATAGAAATCCAATAAACAAGTAAATGGTCCAATTCCTTTTCTCTTTAATCTCCCTCACTTATCACTCAGATTTTCAGATTATAAAGCCAGCCTTGACAACTTCATAGAACTTGTACAATTATGGTCTGCTTCTCACTGAAGTGGCAAACCAAGGCATTAGCCATCTTAAACAACTTTTAGAAATCTGGAGACAGTTAAAGGGCACAGAAATATTCCCAATTGAGATACTGGATCTCTAGGAGGATGTCTCATCAAAACAAGCATCTCTCAAAGACGCTCACGTGTGAAAACTTCATTGCCTTTTTTTTCCCAGGCAACTGTGTCACATCAGCTTCCACTGATGTAACCCCAGAGCATCTGCAGACACATTTGCCAGAGACAATAGGAGGAGAGCATTTGAAAGGGTTAGCCCTGTAGCTGTACCTACATCTTTATACAAATGCAAAGATAGGACAAATGTGGGATGGGTTTATAAGGAAGCTGAAGTGAAAAGGAGATAGATTGTGTGTGACCTCAAATCAGATGTCATTACTTTCCAAGGTAACATTTACTGAATTCTTCCTTCAGGCTTTTTTTTAATGTTGCAAAAAGTTAAAGTTTCACAGCTGTTTCCTGAATTGACTACTGCATTCCTAACAGCCAGATATTCAACATTAGGCACCACTGAATGCATCAGAGTGTTCAGCAGTGGCCAGTAGAACAGTTTGCTCTGTAAAATCACTGCCAGTCAGTGTGTGACAATATAGGAAGGGATGAAAATTCCCATCCCTACCTTACCACCCTGAAAAGCAGCAACGGAGGTCAGGAGAATCTTGGGCCATTTCCACACTAGACTGTTATAGTGCTATTATTCCACTTTCAACATCCAATGGAATCCTGGGGTTTGCAGTTTAGGGAGTGGAATAATAGTAGTCTAGTGCAGAAATGGCCCTAGACAGCACCACGGGGTAGGCAGTTTTTGCAGTGTGGGCTAGGCTACTGAAGGCAGCAGAGGGGACTGTTGAGTCAAAAATTTGGCACTTACACAAGGCTGGTTACAGCAGCCCATACCTCCACACAGTCACCACTCTATTGCCACATGGTAACCTTCAGCACTTTTGCCAAGCAATTCACCTCACGACCCACCATTGAAGACACCTAAACCAAAAGTTTAGAAGACTGACTCTTGGTTGGGTAGGGCTAGATTCGGAGGAAGGTTGGATAACAACTCCCAGGATACTCCTGCACTGGTTGAGGATGATGAGAGTTGCAGTCCCCCCCAAAAAAAGTTGCATTTCTGAGCAATTCCTAAACCACATTCCCACAAACCAGCATCTGGTCAGCATACATTACAAAACCTTGTTTTCTCTTTCTTCCATTGAGTCTCCCTCTGTGCTGATGGCGAGTGAACCAGCAGAGAAGTCGAGATAGGAGAAGCTTTTTTCAAGATGACGCTTTTTATCTTGCATTCATCCTGCTGATGAATGATAAGCAGCAGGATGTAACTTTCCTGTGTTCTCCTTCCACTTCTTTTATTTTCTTTCTTGTCACACACAGACACATATATACACAAATCCATTAAGGTGGAAAAGACAGAATAGATGTACAATGCCTTTTGACTTGTCACGCTTAGGACCATACCATCTGGAAGCCTCCAAAGAGAGAAAGACTAAGAAGGAGAAAGAGTACACAGATTCCTCTTAGAGAGTTAGTATAGCTTTACACTGTGTTAGCCCAAAATATGACTATGAATTTCATTTCAGATTGTTTTTCATAAGAATTTGCCTAAGCCAAAATACTCTATATTCTATATTCACCATGGAAAATCTGGAGGTTTTTTTCATGTATGCAGGAGCAACTGAAGCTGACCATCTACTCCCAGGAATCTGAGCTTCAAAGTTTGAATCCCAGTATAAGCAATCACATTTGTGATACTGAACTACTGAACCTCTGGTTTTTCTGAGAGGCTCTTCATCTTGTACCGAAAAGGCAAATGCACCATGTCTTCGCCATGCTGGGAACAACTGTACCTGTCAACCATGGCCAATGCCAAAGGGGGGAAAAAAATTTTTCATTTTAGTAGAATCAATCAAAATTTGAACATTTCTCCATATCTAGGCCTGAAATATTTTGAGGTTAAATAATTGAAACTGTGGGAGAAAGTGAAACTTGACTGATTTTCTCATCCCTACTTGGTTCCTCTCTAAATATAGTGTGTCATATTGTTAAAAGGACAATAGCCATTCCAAGAAACTGTGAGGTTGGCTCCTCAATTCTTGTTTCTGTGGCATTCACGGAAGAACTCCAGTGAGCACTTTATAGCTGGAGCTGTAAACCTTGGGGCGGACAAGAATCCTTTACTATGATGAGGCTAACACACATGGCAGTTGTTGCTAGTTACACATTTCCTTGACTTTGGGGAAATGTATTTATTTATTTATATTAATTTATATCTGCCTTTCACCCAATACTGAAAGTCAAGAGGGCTAAAAACATATTTAAAACAATGCAAATTAAAAACAATACAAAAGCATTAATAAAGGAATAAATATAAGATTTAAAAAACAATTTAAAAGTTTATTAAATTAAAACATCAAACATTAAAAACATTAAAATTTATTAAAGACTCTATACAAAACTTAAAAACAGCACTGCACAACTTTACAAACCTACCCCACGCAGCTTAAAAAAGCCTGATGGCACAAAAATGTTTTGACCTGCCAACGGAAGGAGAACAGAGACGGCACCATCCTAGCTTCTCTGGGAAGGGATCAAAGCCCATAAGAAAGAATATTTTCCCAGGGGAATCTCACATTCATTCAAGATTTCTCATGTTCCATTCTCCCCACTCTATGTGATGTCACCTTTCCCTCTTCTTTCTAAACTCATCCTTTTTCTTCAAAGACTTCCTGTTAACTCCTTAATACTCCTCCCCAACCAAAACAAAGTCTTAGCTACATGCCATTCATCTCATTGCATTCACTCCCCTATCTCAGGGCATTATCTAAAGCATTCATTTTATAAAAAAAATATGATAAATCATAAGTCTGTACCTCTCCTTTTCCTTCTTCTTCTGTTCTTGCCTCTTCCTGATTGTCTCTTGTCCTCAATTGAAATTGAGGGACTCAATTTTGGTTACATTGCTCTGTTGTGTAGCACATTCACTGATGATACTATACTAATAATCAGCCTCTTTCATAATCTCTGCATAAGTGCTCCTTGGTGGCCTTCTCTACTTAAACCAACTTGTTGCTAAGCCTGATACAAGCATAGAATGGTGGTTATTAAACATGGGTCCACACCTGTTGCTAGATTTCAACAAGTGCCCATATATATTCAAAAGCAATGCCTGTGATGAACATCTTACATCTCTGCTCAGACTGCTGGATCATTCTTTGCTCCATAGTTCTCATACTTAGCAATACTTTGTAAATGATAGATCTACATAGTTCAGCATCTGCTAAACAGATTGGCTTCTTGATATGTGGAGCAGTTCCTCATTTCAGTCATGGGCTCTATGTTTAGAAAAACATAGAAAAATTGCCAGAGCTACAGTAATCCAGCATCTACACCATGTTGTCTAGGAGCAAATGTTTTCAGATATCACAATAATGGCTCCATACAGGTCTGTGATTTAAGCAGGGGGTAACTAATTTGGGGCAATTTTCAAATGTCTCTTGTATTTCCAATGCACTGTCAAAACTGTGATGTGTACAGCATGCTTGAAAAGCGTATGCATATTTATAGCAACCTATTATGTTATAGTTATTAAATAATTATGATGCAGAATATTATACCATTTGGCTGCCATCTTTAGCTAATGTATAAGGGATGTTTTTTTTTCCAGTAAAAAAAAAAAAAGGATTATAGCATGCTGTGCTGCTAGAACAACATCCAGCATGTAATACAATATTAACAGTGGCTTTGAAATGTAGAAGCTTTGCTTTGTGATGTCTTGGCTTGTTTCCCTTCAAGCAACCTTCCAGTAAAAGAAAAGCACAGAGAACCATAAAATAAAACCCCACAAAAACCTCTACTGCTTTCATTCCCTTTCTGCAGCTTTAGCAATAATTGATCTCTTTGTGCTTAGTGATTTTTTTTTAAAGGAAAAGGTGATGATTTTAATATGACCAGTGCCAAAACTTAAATACAATGCAACTAACTTCTCTCCTGCTCTAACCTTTCATTTCAGAATGTCATCGGTTACAGACAATTCTTGTTATTGTCATGTAAACAAATGTGGCATTGCCGTTTTTATCTTATGCTTATCATAAACATTGAAAAAGTGCCTCCACCTTTCCAAGTAGGCCCAAATTCTAGTTTGGAAAGGGTCTGAGAACTACTGTCCAGCAGTGGTTAGTTTAAAAGCATGGGGCCAGGGCAAAGAAAAGAAGAAGAGATTCAACAATTTTTCCACAAAAGTAAAGCTCAGTTCTGTTTCTGCTGACTCAGGAGGTAATCCCTGGAACAGCTTTCAGAGAAGCAAAGCACAGATCCATTCCTTCTAACAGATCCCCAGGTATACAAATCAGTGTCTGATTCCATGCAACAGTTTTCTGATCAGTAGGTAATGGATGAAATCCTACCGCTACACCTGACCACAGTAAAGACATTTAATTAATTGAATTTACCTATGCGTTGACTCATCATTCAACAATGCATTCTATGCATCAGCTAACTAACAGGATTCCAGCCAATGACTCTTACATTAACTCAGGCCACTGATCAGGATAACAGCAAAAAGTTTGTGGGCAGAATGGGAACATACGCACCCCAAAGGGCTGTGGATTGGAGGTTCCCTGCCCTTGACTGACATGAGCAGACTTGAGTGAGAGAGAAACCGCATGCAAGCTCCAGTTCTTATACTGAAAACAAGTCCCTGGGCTGAGCAGATGCTGAGCGTACTTTATTCTATAATTCTATGCAAGTCCACCTTCCTGAGCTCTTCTTGTGCACAACCTTCCAGGGAGTCCAAGCACTTCATCTGATGTATCGAATATAAATTTAAGTGGTAGATATTTTCCAGGAGTTACTACAGAGGGGAGAGTGCACAAAGGACTACTTGAGAACTTTTACTTGCTATGTCTGCAAGATGGGAGGAAAGGAGCACACCAAGTTGATCAAGAACAGATGGTCACCCAGACCTACCAATAGAGAGAGAGAATCAGCCTCTTTGTGTGGATGGTTAAGAGAGCAGCACTGGCAGTCTCCTGTCTGTTCCTCCTCAGCCTCGTCATCCATTCCTTTCCACTAGAGCAGTGGTTCTCAACCTGTGGGTCTCCAGATGTTTGTGGACTTCAGCTCCCAGAAACCCTGAGCATTGACCATAGTGACTGGGGCTTCTGGGAGCTGAAGTCCACGAACATCTGGGGACCCACAGGTTGAGAACCACTGCACTAGAGGATGCAACTGTGTGAGGCATGTGGCTTATCCTGATATTCTATACTGGCCAACTGCCCTGAAGTTTGGTGAAGTAGAATTTAACAGGCAGCTTTGAGTCTTAAGCCATTTCCGCACTAGACTGTCATAGCGCTATTATTCCACTTTCAACATCCTATGGAATCCTGGGGTTTGCAGTTTAGGGAGGGGCTGACTGGCTTCTCCCCAAACTACAAACCCAAAGATTCCATAGGATGTTGAAAGTGGAATAATAGCGTTATAACAGTCTAGTGCGGAAATGGCCCTCGTTTAGGGGAAATACCAGGGTACAAATAAAAAACATCATCAGCATCAGTATCATCAATGAAATGGGAGACTAGGCACCATTTCATCCTTTGCTGCAACTGAGGGCTTTGAAAACAATGGCTATAAACCCAACCAAAGCCAGAGCAGACTCAAAGAGGTCACTGATGTGACTGGGTCTGGCTGAAGAAACACAATTGACCAGTGGTTCTTAACCTGGGGTCTTTTTTGTGTTCTTTTTCAGGGATGTGGCAGCAGGGGGTGTGGGTGTTGAAGGATACGGTGACAGATATGTACCCCCACACCCTATGCTGCTACACGTCCCCAACAAGAGGGATACAGTGGCAGATGTGTGTGCATGCCCAAACTATGGCCCTTTCTGCATCTTACCTTTTCGCAGAGGTGGGGGTGACATTCACACGAACAGCCTCTTGCACGAGGCACTCACTTCGTTTCTCCTTCCTTACCGCAGCTGGCTTGCCGGTTGCGTGAGCACCACACAAACGCCCCGCTCCTTCCTACCGCAGCAGCACAACCTGGGAACTGCAGGCTAGCGCTGAGGCAGGAAGCGCAACCAGCCCAGCTCCCAATGCACCGCAGGACAGGTAAGTGCGTGCAGGCCCCGGGAGCATTGCGTGACTGCACACCATTTTCAGCTTGAAGCCAAAAATGAAAAGGTGAATGCGCGGTCCGCTTTAGGCTCTTGAGCGTCGCATAAATAGGAGTGTGTCGTATGGAACGCTCCTCCCATTTACACGACGGTCAAGGGGCCCTTTCGCTTTAGCAACAGCGTGCGAAAAGGGCCTATGACTGTGAAGACCAGGGTTAGAATTCCCACTCGGCTATGGAAATCTACTGGGTAACCTCAGGCAAGTCACATTCTCTTGACCTCAGAGAAAGGCAAAGGCAAAAAATCTTGCCAAGAAAACCCTCATGATAGGTTCTCCTTCAGGTTGCCATAAGTCAGTTTTCAATGGGGAGAAACATGATGGCTAGAAAGAATCTCCCCTTGACAGTGGCACTTTGTTGCTGTGTGTCTTCAAATCATTTCTAACTTACGGCAACCCTATGATGAACCTATCACAAGGGTTTTTGGAGGCTTGCCTTTGCCTTCCTCTGAGGCTGAGAGAATGTGACTTGCCCAAGGTCACCCAGTGTCTGAATGGGGATTTGAATCCTTGTTTCCAGAAGCCTTTTATAAATAAATAAATATTTGAATATTTAAATCTAAATTAAAATATTTAAATATTGAGTTAAATCTTGGGGGACCCCAGCGACAGATTATATTTACAGGAAGTCCCCAATAAAGAAAAGATTAAGAACCATTGCAATAAACAAGCACAATTTTACATTGTTGCTTTTTCAAAGGTTGAAAAGCAACTGAAGATGCAACTTTATCCATACTTTCAAAAAATAAATTAAATGGATGCCACATATACATGCACAGAACTGGGGTTGTCTTTTTCGACTCAACGAGAACTTTATCAACATGTTCCCAACTCACATGGGCATTTTTTAATCAGAATATGTACAGGAGTATGTACACATGTGCCATGAGTGCTATGCATGTGAATGTCTTAGTAGATTTATCAGTTGCCTGATCAAATGATGAGGAGAATTTTGAAAGAGTATTTAGGCCTTCTCACAAAATGGTTGCCGTTGGGAAGAACTTGCACATTCAGAAAAATGACTCCCCTGCTGGGCCTGGTGAAACAAAAAGAAAAACCCAAGAGTCTAAACAATAGGCTGTGGGGAAAATTTCAAACCCAATTACCCTCTTACTCCAACACTCATTTCACACAAGGGCAATTGCTGAATCTCGGTGGGGGGATCACCATGCCTAGAAACTGAGTACAAGGTCCAAATGTAATCCTTAAATGCCAAATCACATATTTGTTCCCACAACATACAGCAAAATATTCATTTCTTAGATGGAAAACTGGTACTTTTTAAAGAAATATGCAGACACAAGCCCTGGGCACTGTACATCACAACAACCCAAACCCTAAAACCTTAAGCACACACCAAAGCCAAAACACAAACCAAACTGCCAGCCATTTTTGTTTTGTGAGGCCCAGAGGGGCAGCCTTGAGAGTAAAGAGGGCTATAGTGGCTGACTCTGCAGCTTGCAACACTCCTGTGTGTGTGTGTGTATGTGTGTGTCTGTGTACTTCAAAGAGGAAGAGAGCCAGAGATATGGCTGGGCATCACATTGAAGACTCTAGATCTAGAAGTGAGCCATAAGAAATTGTCAAGTATCACATCAGACTATCTGTTTATCCCGGGACTGTCTATTCTAGTGTCAGCTCTCCAGTTTCACAGGACAAAGTGTTACCCTGTGTGCTGGGGGTCCCGAGAGGGGCGCCCAAATAACCAAACAACAACAAGCAAAGATGAGGAAATTAACTGGAGCACTCACTTAAGCTAACGAGAGGCAGAGTAACTTTGTGAGGATCTTTTAACCCTATGTATATGGGGTCAGGTCAGTCAAGCAGTCCGACAATTTTAAATAGCAAAAATGATGTTTCATTAAGGACAGACAAAACTTAAGACAACACAACCACACAGCTAACTAAGAAATAAGAAATGAGAGTTTTCGGGGGAAATGGGTGATACGACACCTTTCTTGTAGTCCTGAAGAGATTGAAGATGGAAGGAAGAAGCTCAGCATGGTTCGCTGAGGGGAGCTCGCCGGGCAAAGCAGCAGCAGGGCGGTCTGGAACTCGGGAATGATCCGAGGAAGCTCTCGGAGCTTGAGGTTTTCATGGGGGAAAATATGACCATGGGCTAGTCTGGACTTTGGAGAGAACGATGAGGTTTGGGTGCGAGACAATGTCTCCGAAAGGTCAGAATTTAACATGATTGAGTTAAGTTCGAATTGACAAAGGAACAACCAGTATGCAGATGCAGCTTGCCTGGGCGGTGAAGTGTCCAGCTCGCCAGGGTGCCTGCTCGAGGCAGGGGGCTCTTTGTGTCAGCGTGCATCCTTAATGAAGTGTTTGTTTCAGGAGGTCTCCTAAAGCAAGATCTGGCTGTGTCTGGCTTGCCTAGGTGGAGAAAGGAATGTTTCAGCATTTAATAGCCATGCCTAGCTCTGTGCTTGTTCGGGGGCCTCACAAACACTTGGCTGAGGGCGGCAAAATAAGACTGAATTGTGATATCAGAAATTATATCTAATGTCTACCGAAGCCAGGCCAGTTCACGGTGATAACAAAAGTATTTAATCACAATCCTGCAAAACTGAAGGTCATAATTTTTTTAAAAAAATATATGCTGGTTTTATAGGAATTTGGTCTTCTAAATCCAAAAATGAACTCAGATTTGCTCCATTACATATAGTTTTTTTCCCCACAACTTGCTGTGATGTTTATACTTTGTAATACATGACTGGATGCTATTGATCAAAAATTGCCACATGAAATGGATTTTGTGGCCAGTTCTGAATATATTTATTTACAAAAACTATAAAACTTGTAAAATATTATAATTCGCTGGTATAAGACTCACAAATCCATT
>CAOKZL010000777.1:130000-337500 GCA_948472985.1 Iguana delicatissima
CATTGGCTCTTAATGATCTTCTTTTTTGCTAATGGTTTTTATTTTGTATTGTTTTGGCAATAAGAAAGAAAGGAAACATACAGAGAACATTCCTTTCTCCTCCCCCTCTCTACAATGCAAGAACAATTTAAAGCATAGCTCTTAGGCAATGAAGTAATGAAAGGAAAGGTGCAAAAACTGAATGCCTGTGCAGTCATTGCAATTGGTGAGATAAACCTGCAGCAGGTCAAGTTCTTTTCCCCTAGATGTAAGTGTGTGTATATTTTAAAATAACTCCTCCCCATCTTTCCATGAATATTCTTTAAAACAGCTTACAAAAAATGATCCACAATATGTCTGCAATCTTGCTTACCTGGGAGTGTGTGTCATTGCATTCAGCAGAGTTAACGTCTCAGAAGAGTTGTGCAAGAGATGTATGAAATCAGCAATAACATTGGTAATAAATCAGTTGAGAAGCTCAACAGCATCTACAAAAACAATAATAAAAACTAGAACAGAATTTTTTTGCTTAAAAAAGACTACAAAAAAACAAACAGAATTTGAGGAACAATTGTGTAAAGATGATGAACATTTAATACCCAAAATATATAAGATGTTGTAAAATTATAGCTGGAAGAAGAACAAGTAAAAGAATGTTTGATTAAATGGGGTCAAAATGTGGGCCACCCAATTCAGATGGAACAATGGGAAAGGATGTGAACACAAGATTTGAAATTTACTTTAAGTCATGATTTGAAAGAAAATGTTCATAAAATGATGTATAGGTGGTATTTTAACTCTAAAATGCGTAAAGGCTCTTCAGCTAAATGTTGATGATGTAATTAGATAGAAGGGACTTTTTTCATGTGTGGTGGACATGTGAAAAAACAAAGAGTTTGGGGGTAATGATTAGTATGCCTAGAAATGTTTTTATAGAACATTAACTATATCACAGTATTAATGCATTTAACATAAGTAGAAGAGTAATTGTATTACAAGCACAAATGTATTTAAATTTTATGTATCTATTTTTGTAGATTATGAATAAGATTATTTAGATATAGTTATTCTACTGAACTTTGAAGAAGCATAATAAGTAAACATAAATAACCATTCTCTGGTGAGTTGGAAGTCATATGTATACCCTTTTTACACCTTTGTATTTTTGTTTGTCTGTTTAGATAGTAAGTGTTGGGTGTTTTTGTGCATTTTTCTCCTCATATGTTGTTTTATATTTTATTAAAATAAAAATTTAATATTTTAATATTTTATAATAATTATATTATATTTTATTAAAATATATTTTATGATATTAATAAATATAATTCATTTTATATTAATTTTCTTTTAAAATATACTATGTACCACTAAAAGAATGGGAAAATCAATCAGTGTTTCCCAGCCAGGAAAGGAAACAACCAAAGTGGTAAGCCAATGTAGCTGGAAGCATAGTGGGTAGCTTCAGAGAAGACACTGTGGCCCTTTTCGCACCTTACCATTTCGCAGTGCCGGGGTGCGGGAATCGCGTGAGCAGCCTCTTGCGAGAGACTCTCGCATCCCCTCTGCTTCACCTCTGCAGCCACTGCCTGCTAGTGAGCAGGCAGCGTGAGGGCTCCTCCTCTTCCTTCCGCAGGGCCCCGCGCGCACTTACCATGCATTGGGGCAGGAACTGCGAGCACCACAGCTCCGGAAGCTCCGTACACATGGTAAGTGCATGCGGGCCCCTGAAGCAATGTGTGATTGCACACCATTTTTGGCTAGAAGCCGAAAATGAAATAGTGTGCGATCAGTGCCTGCTGACCTCAGCAACGTCACACAGTTGCGAGGATGTTGTGTGGACAGCTCCTCACAATTGCGCGACGCTCCAGAGGACCTTTCGCATGGTGAATGCTGTGCGAAAAGGGCCTGTAACCAATTGCAATCTTCCTAAGTTTTTAATACTTTCAATACAGCCTGTGTTGATTAACAGACACATGAGAAAGTTCATACAAGAGAGAGTGCCTTTGTATACATGTAATAGTAGAATCTTGTCCCATGATCTATGGTATTGAAGAAACATATTATGCATGTTCTAAAACCTGCTTCAGCTTCAGCTTTCCCACGTCAGGATGTGTGTCTAATGTTATTGAAATAAGGAAACCAGTCAGAGGCAGAATACTCAGAAGAGTTTCAGAGATTGGTGCCCCAGATACCAAACTGGTCAGAGGCTATTAAGATATAGTGTTCCCAAGAGGAAATGAAGCCAGAGATCCTTGAATGGGCTGTTATACAAGACAATCCAGACACCTTGATGGGGTGGATTCTACTGGCAGGTGGAGGTGTGGTACAATTCCCCAGCAGAGGAGGAAGAGACTGTGGGTGCAGCTGAAGATGGTGACAAGGAACCTGCAGGTAACAGTCAGCCTGTTCTATACCAAAGGGGAGATAAATTCTCAGAGATGCAACAAAACCACAGTGAGTGGGAGCATCACACCATTTTTTGTTATCTGTCAAGTTAAGACACTTTGGGGGTGGAGTAGTATGGACTTAATGGGCATTGTGGACTTGGGTTGTACCTGCTGTTTAATGAACTCTACGATTGCTGTGGGTTTGGAGTTGTAGTCCAAAGACTTTGACATCTGTCAATTTTGTCCAGATGGATAGAAGTAAGATGAAAGGGGCTTGGTGAGAAGCCAGACCTCCTAGGTTTAATTGAGAGTAGGGAATAATCAGAAGACAATACAATTTATGCTAGCTCCCACCTCTAATTAGTCAGAGGTACTGGGCCTGAACTGTATAAGACTGTGCACTTATTTCTCAAAAAAGTTTGCCAGTGCCAAATTGAACTGGCCAGTTTTGGAAAAAGAAGCAGCAGCTATCAAATTGGTTTTAGAAACCTGAAGACATTTTTTGGAAGGTGCTAGCTGCCCCTTTGAAATTTGGACTGATCATCACAACTTGCAAACCCCATGGAAGTTGCGCCCAAAACAAATATGGTGGGCAAAGTTTTTCTATAAGTTTCAGTTCACTGGAGATATTTGCCAGGCAAAAAGAATTTCTCAACTGATGCCCTGTCCTGTTTACCCCAGCATGACAGTCAGAAAAAGATGGTTGACACTTTATTCACCCTTCAACAATCAGGGCTGGCAATTACCAACCTCAGACAAGCACGAGGAGAGAACAAACAGAAACTGGTCCCAGAAACTTTGTTAGCCTACAGGAGGCAATGAGGGAGGATGGCTGGGCTAAAAGTCACAAAATGGAACTCATTGACAGAGTGAGATTGTGGTGTAAAGGAGGAAAAAAGTGTCCCTAAAAAGTTGAGAAAAAAGATTTTGCGACACAGCCATGAGGTTAAATCTGCTGGGCATTTTGGGTTTGTCAAAACTTTTCATCTTGTGAGAAGGGACTATTGGTGGCCAGGACTGAGAACAGACAGAAAACTATATAAAAGGGTTCACTGTCTGTGCTCAAAATCAATGGGTGGGAGGCAAGCTGAAAGGACTGTTACAACCATTGCCTACACCTCCACACTCATAGGCACACATCAGCATGGACTTTATAATTTATCTCCTCATGAGCAATCAAAAAATGGTCATTTGGATACATTTTGTGCCTTGCTAAACCATTCCCATGACAGGACAGTAGGCCAAACTATTGTCCAACATATACACCAATCGCATGGACTGCCTAGCAAAATAGTGTCTAATCATGGAAGTCAATTCATATCCCAGTTTTGAACAGTGTTTACAAGACTGTAGGGGACAGAACAAGTTATGAGCATGGCTCACCACCAAGAAATGGATGGTCAGATGGAGAGAATTAATCAAATTTTGGGACAATACCTATGGTGTTATGTGAACTTTTAACAGGACAATTGGGAAACCCTTTGCTGAAATGACATACAACAATACTGTCCCTTAAAGTGCTGGGCATGCCCCTTTTAAAACTGTGTACAGGCAAACATTAAAATATGTGCCAAACTTTGAGGTCATCCAGACTGACCCAGCCCTGGTGGCTTCATGGGTGCAAAAGTTTAATACAGTTTGGCTGACCATAACCTCAACTTTGGACTATGCTAAAGATACCTCCAAACATTATGCTGATTGTAAAAGAGCTCAGAATTGGTACTTCAAGCCAGGGAACTTGGTTTATTTATCCACAAAGTTTTTGAAATGCCCCAGTCTTCAAAGAAATTGGGTCCTAAATACATTGAACTATTCCACATTATTTGTTTAGTAAATGATGTGACTTCTGAATTAGAGTTGCCCATGTGATACAGACAAATCCACCGTTTTTCATTTTAGCCTCCTCTCTTCAATGGATGGCAAAGCCAAATACATGGCACACAACGCAGCTAGCCTCTCATCCACCAATTAAAGTGAGGCAAGACCAACATTTTGAAATTTTGGAAACCCTGGACTTGAGATGGCACAAGGAATTTCAGCTGGGGGAAGGGGGGTCAACAAAGCCCAGGGAAACAATTTGCTTTGATTTGTTAACATATGGGATCGCAGCGTATGTTAATTTTGAAATGTAATGGTTTATACAGTACTGCAAATCCAATGGTCAAGATATGTTGTTATTGCTTCAGTTTTCCTGAATAAAAGTTTGGGAAAATCCCAAGCCTAGTTATTGAATATGCATGGCATAAAATAATCCAGGCCTTTAGAGTTCCAGTGTTTTACTCTTTAATAAGGTTTTATCAGTTTTACTATAAACCCAAACTGTCTTGTTGGTAAATTTTGTTTTAAGATTAAAATGTTGCTATAACCCTATTTTATTTATTAGCCTCTCTTTTGCCCTGAGCGTTTTTAACTTTTAACCTCAGTTTTCAAAATGAAGCTACGGAAATGTTGCCGTTCTAAGGCTAATACCGACTTAGGCAACAAACCTTTTAAACAGACAAAGATAGACTCCCTTTTTGTAAATAGCCTAATGCCTCCTGTCCAACAGACCAATTTAGAATTAAATAACAGATATGTGACTCTGGAATCCTTGCAGGCTGAAGCACTTACGTTAGATAATGACTGCATAGAGAATGTGGGAGTCTTGGTTCTTCCTTCTAGCAATAGTGGTTGCTCTGAGGGATCTCCATCCAAATGTCCTTGGAAGGAATTTTTGGCAAGAGAGGCATTTGAATCTCTAAGACTTTTGAATTGTTGCTGACTAGTTGTATTTCTATCAACAATAGAATAAAGGCATTAACAGAACAATTTTATAAGGAGGAGGTTTGACCATTCTAATAATAGGACTGCTTTTCAGGCTGTTTCACCATTTGTTTATCCTAATCCCATTGAATATTCCTCGACTTTGATATTACAAGCATCTCAAGTGATGATTGCAGTTGGGAACAACTCTATTAATAAAGGCAAGTGGTCTAATTTTTATAATATCAAGGTCTCTTTAAGTAAATTGTTGAGGCATGAGCCCAGAAGGATTAGGACCCTTTCGCACGCAGTTGCTTTTGCGATAGGGGCCCCTCAGCGTCGCATAAATGGGAGCGGTGGTCTGTATGATGCACTTCCATTTATGCGACGCTCATGAGCCTAACGTGATATTTATTGCTCTAGGGTCTTTAAGAACAATGCAATTAGTATGCTGGTGACCTATAAGGAGGGAAAATTCGAAGGAGTAGGCTTGATCATCATGTATTTTCAACCTGGAGTAGGCCCAATAATGTAGATGAACTTACTCTACTTAAAGAGGAATGGAATAGTTTGAAGCAGGCAATAGAAAGGATTAACAATAGCCAACATTTAATAGCGGCTTCTTTTGAAACAGAGACATCTAGACAATTAAATGACGATTTTGGTGGGCCCTCTAAACCAGTTTCTGCTACCAAAGGACAACTTTTGGATTGCTCAGTCCAGCCATTTGTGTTAATGGAGGATGGGGGCGAAAGGGATGACGCATTCAACATCGACATGTCATAGTTCCTGTTAACCCTGCCCAGACCTGTACAGCACATTTGCCATCTAGTGCTTACTTTTTTCCTAAGGCGAAACCTGCAGCTGAGGATTCTCCACTTCTACTCGATTATGAGATTGATGTGAGATCTGGAACTGGGGAAATGCCTGCTGAGCAAGTACAGGGAAAATCCTGGGCTAGAGAATTGGAAGAATTAGCCTCTGAGCATCCGTATATTATTGACACCCCGCAAGATGAGACATCGAGGGATCTTTTGCAGGTCACTGATGCTGTTCCTGAGTTTAAGTCTGTGGAGGAGCAGGCTTTGCAGGGGTTACAGGATCTTTCAGCTGCCAATCAAATAAGGGTAACTGCCCAGCTGGAGGATACAACAACCAAATTCTGGAGAACAATCTAATCTCAGCCAGAAGCTGATCCATCTACTTCTACATTGGCAGATGACCCCGCCTTCTCTAACATGAACGGTTGTGTTCAAACTGAGGAAGCATTTTTTTCTGCAATTTCATCCGGATCCGATTCAGTGACTAGAAGAGGGTAGCCCAGGACTGTCACTCCTTTCTTGGAATATAGCTGGTTGGCTGAGTAAAAACTCAGATATGGACTTTATTGATTATATTGGTAGATTTTACATTGTATGTCTACAAGAAACATGGAGCCCATATGATATCCTATTGCCAGGATTTGTATCCTTCTGTGTACCCGCATGTAGATCCTCCAATTGGGGTAGAAATAAGGAGGGGTTGGCCATAACTTCTAAAACTTTCCAGTTGTTTCAAATATACAGTATTGCCACCCTGTGTACCAGTATACACAGGCTCTCTTTTTGCAAACGAGAAATTACAAGGTAGTTTTGTTTAATATTTATATTCCCCCTACTACTAAAGAGCCTAATTTAGCCACTTACTGGGACCAACTGTTTAGCTATATTGAAGATATCACCAATAAGTATGTTTCTTTGAGGTGTATTTTATTGGGTGATTTCAACGCGAGAATTGGTCCAACGACTTTCTTTGTGAACATTTCATGATTGATCCAGCTATTTGTTAACCCTTTCCCTTAAATCTTCCCCATGTTGGCAAGGATCTAAAAGTTAATAATAATGGGTCATTCCTGACCAATCTTTGTATTAGCAACACTTTTTTAATATTGAACGGCTCTGAAGGGTTCCCAAAAACTGGTGGTTTTACATATAATTCACCCATTGGGAGAAGTACAATCGATTATGTAATAATTAAGTCTTGAGTTGTTGAGTCTAATCGCCAATTTTGATATCTGTCGTAGGACAGAAGGTGACAATCTACCTCTATATGTTTCCCTTAATCTATCTGAGTTAGTTCTTTCATTTTTTAGGAGTGATTTGACTCTCCATAGATATGAGAGAATGAAGCTGTATCCGTTGGGATCCTAAAATGGAAGATTTTATTAGTAATAGTTTTAAGGATGTACGGGTTTTAAATTGTTTTAATGTTTTAACTATTAGCACTAGGATAGACGATGCCTTGTCAGCATATTTGGAGATTGTGACTATTTTTCAAAATAAAGCCTCTTATCCCCCTAACATATAAAAGGTATAATATATGGTTCTACAAAAGTTGTCTTATCTGGAAACGGAAGTTAAGACAAATGTTCCATCAGGCTTTGGCCAATCCGGTGGTTAATCTTGGACCCTATTACAAGGTCCGTAAAGAATATTCTAAATTGGTGGAGGGTAAAAGGAAGGTATTTTAGCAAAATTGGACGTCTCTGGATAATGCTTTGAAATCCAAAGATGCGAAAACCTTTTGGGTGGCGGTTAAGAAACATATGAAGAATGAGAACTCTATGGTCTCTCGTACTATACCCCCCTCAACTTGTTTTTTTAATTTTACCGATAAAATGAGAACCTAAACATCTGAAGCTACCCATGAAATAAAAAACCCTCCTAATTTATGGAGCTCAGTTTTCAAGCGATGAGGTACATCAGTTGATCCTTAAACTAAAATCTGGTAAATCCCCAGGATATGATGGCCTCCCTGCAGAAATTTTCTGAAGTATCGCCCTGAGCAATGGATAAAGGCATTGGCTAATTTATTTACTCTTGTAAATAACTTCGGTGCATTTTGAGCTAACTGGAAGGATTCCATCATAATTCCTATCTTTAAAAAAGGGGATAGATGGAACCCTGGCAATTATCACCTAATAAGTCTTCTATTGGTAGTGGGCAAACTTTATGCCAGTTATTTGGATCTGAAATTATTGAGTTGGATGAATGCCCAGGTTTTGATTGGTCCGGAGCAAGAGGGATTTAGAAGGCACATGTTCACTGTGGATCATATAATAGTGCTCTCATTCCTTGTAAATAAATACTTGTTGCGTCCAAAAGGCAAACTATACGCGGCTTTTATTGATCTGAAGGCCGCTTTTGATTCAATTCACTGGCCCTTATTATGAGACAAGCTTGGTAAGCTTAATATAGATCCCCGACTGTTGTTTCTTTTAAGCCAACTTCATACAAATAATCAGTGCAGAGTGAAATTTTCTGAAATCGGCTTATTAACAAACCCTATCTACTCAGGTGTAGGAGTTAGACAAGGATGTGTGTTGGCTCACTGGTTTAATCTATTTGTGGTTTATCTACCTGCCTTTATGGCCACAGTGTCGCACCCACCTTCGCTGAGTAATCGGCTGCTATTTGTACTACAGTATGCCGATGATACATTTTTATTTTCCCTGTCTCAGGTGGGTTTGGTAAGAGCCCTGAAAAGATTTTTTCAATATTGCGATAAATTTCACCTGCTGGTAAATTTTGATAAATCCAAAATGCTGGTATTTTCTAAAAGATTTGTCCTGCGAACGTGGAGGTTGGTAACCAAGATCGAAACAAGTCAAGAAGTATGTTTACCTCGGTGTCCTTTTCCATTTTAACGGGCAATGGTGCAAACAGAGAGGTAATTTTGGCAGGGAAAAAATCTTTGCCTGTTGTACAATCTTTCTACTATAAAAAAGGCAACCAGGATATCCTGGTGGCTTTAAAAATTTGTAAAACCAAATTAAGACCACAATTACTTTATAGTATATTCACTTGGATTCCAGCGTTTAATAAGGAGACCGAACGATTGCAGACACTTTTTTTCAGGAGAATATTATCTGTTCCCCCATGTGTACACCATCTGACTCTTTATGCAGAACTGGGCTTGAATTCTCTTGAAACTGAAGCCTGGCTGATGACTTATAGAACTTGGTTTAAGATTCATTTTAGGCCTAATAGATCTGGCCTTTTATGCTTCCTCTACCTGATGTTTACTACGCGGGTGGGCTACATTTTATGAAAGCAAAATTATGTCTATGGGTTTAAATATGGATTCTCTTCTCTTATCAACCGAAAAGGAGTGTTTTGAAACTATCAGGGCCTGCCTTGCGGAGAGGGAATATCAGCTGTCATATCCAACACCTTCTAGGGTTTGCTCCCCGTCGATTCTCAGCATTTTCCCCCTGCAGGATAGGATTCTGGATTATTTTCAAATTTTCTCATTGTTGGTGGCAAGGAAGGCCTTTCTACTTGCAAGTTTGAATGTACATCCCTCAAATGTGACTAAGAGTAGATATCTACAGACCCCTTTTCTGAATCGTATATGTCATTGTGCTCAATCTCCTGACGTTCTCCATCATATTGTATTGCTCTGCCCATTGTATATAATTCCAAAGAAAAAGTTGTTAAGGAGGTTATTGGAAAAGAATATCTGTTTGGATAGGTTATCAGTGGAATACTTATTGGAAGATCGGAATCTGCATATTACTAGGCTAATGGCCAACGTTCTGGTGGAGGCAACAAACTTATGGCTTAAATTTTCTAAATGATTGTTGAAGTTTTATTGTAAATGTATATGTTGTAGTATGCCTAATAAAGGTTAATCAGAATCAGAATCAGAATCAGAAATAATCCAAAAGTAAGTGGTAAAATAATCCTGAAGTACCAACCAAGGTGGTAATTGGATGTTCTCTATTTTATTCTTGTACAAGTATCTCAGAGTTTGTTGTCCCTATATCAGATTTCCAGAGGGTAAATCCTATATTTTCTGCCTCTGGAGGTGAAGAATAAGCCGGGTGCCATTCCCTTCAGTTCCACATACAGAAACCATCAGGACTGCCATTGGATTCTTAGTTCAACACCAGCAACAGAACTACCTAAAGCCAGCATGTTAGACCAAGGTGAGGCAGAGCAGGCCATGTGACACACCCACACACAGTAATTTTCTTCCAACATCTCACAGCTGGTCTCCTTTTCCAGTATTTGTTGTTTGGGACAACCGTCTTACTTAATAGTAAGTTGGTCCTGTAGAGAGGCATCCCAGAAGAATAAAATGTTTCCAGAGCTAATCCTCCACTCTCTTTCTCTTTCCAGTCTTCTTTTCCCCAGACTTCACATGCACACACGTTATTATCCCCAGCCCAGAAAGTGCATAGGTAAGGGAAAGAAAGGCATGTACCATTATTCATAATGATTCTTCTCTTCCATATCCATCTCTGGATATTTCCTTAGCCATTGTTTTGGTCAGCTATTGAAAGCCATAAGCAAATCTCCCTAAATAAATTTAGGAGGCTACTGACTGGGTCAAGAAAACAAGTATCTTAAGAGCGTACTATTAAGCAGCTATTGAAATCCATTTGCTAATCTCCCTGACCAAGAGATGGTACTGAATAACTTTGCCAGTCGAAGGTGGCCTAGCCCAACAGAAAAACATATTCATAGAAACCTTGAAGCCAAGCATCACTACAGTCAAAGGAACTCCAAGAGGTTATCCATCCCAGTTCCCAACGTTATAACAATACAGAAGTATGTAAGATAACTTGAAAATGATGCAATGGGTTGGATTGTTTCAAACCAGCGTTAATTCTGAGCTGGTCAACTTTGCGTATTGAAATTACTTCTAACCCATCAAGCTAAATGGTGGAAAATGTATTCCATGTGCCTGATTTTATTTTACTGTGGCTTCCAGATGGTAGATTCCTTATGGACTAATCCTTACTTTTGATCTCCTTTGCTAGAAAAACTGTACCACATACTAGTCACAGCATAATAACCTAATCTTGCAAATTGATGCTTCTTTTCTTTTTTGCTTACAATAGCATGGATCATCTGCAACATTGCCTGAATAAATGTACCATTTGTCACAAGCTAAAAAACTGTCATCATTAACTTGATTAATCAAATGCTGTTGTTAAAGATGGATTGAAAGCACAAAATAGTGAGCCCAGTGCTATATAATGAAGATATTAATTTGAACAAGACACCCAATTTTGTATAACAGCTCTCATGCTTTATTTAGAAAGCCATCAATTAATATATTTTCCTCCATTGATGCACTGTTTTGTCTTTTTAAGCAACAAAAAGACAATTTGCTCAAAAGTCAATCTGCATGTGTCATTTTTTTTGTGGGGGGGGAGTTTGGTTTTAAAGACAGTGTTAAGTACCATTACACTGTTTCAGATCTATAAGCTGAAATGATGACTTTGATCACCAAATGGAAATTAATGACAGAATGTAAAAATTTACGATATCTCTTGGGATATCACTAATTTCTTTTCCATAATGTAATTATAATTCTGGTAGCAGGAGTCATAGCAAGGAAGGCCTACTTTCATTCCCTCATTTCCATGGATGGAGATTAATATGGCCCATGATCAGATACCTAATCTAGTCATAAAAAAAGTTGCCAAGTCACTTAATCAAGTTCCATTTCCCAGGCCAAAAAGACAGCTAATGTGTGGAAAGCTGAAAAGGTATTTTAAAGTGCCAGTGCCCTGCTCATTCATTTTGGGGAATCTGATAAACTAAGTTGGAATGCATGAAGGAACATGGTTGTTCTGTGCCCACCTTCCCCAGCCTGATGTCCTTCAAATACGGTGTAGGGGAACTTTTGCTGTTCCACTCAATAATGAGTGCTAAATCAACATGGTGTGTTTGTAAATGCCTAGATGTATCTGGTTGGCCACTGATCAAAAACAGAATGTTCCACTAGGTTGTCCTTGGTCTGTTCTAGCACAGCATCCATATCCCTTATGTTTAGTCTTATTGGCCTTGAATTCAACACACCAGATTGCCATTTTTCTAAAACTAGAAGCTTTGCAACTGGAAGAACATGATGGCTAGTCATAATCTATATAGCAGGAGTGGGCCTTTTTCTACCAGACCCCCTCATGGGCTGCCACTAATATCACCACCACCACACACATAGCAAGCCCAAATATCTCCAACTTTCTTTTTTCTCAAAATGGCGACAGAATGTGACTTCTCATCACTTTCCTGCTGCCATTTTGAGAGGAAAAGCAGTGGAAAATGAAGGTGTTATGATGTTCTGGGGCACTTCTGATGAAGGTCAGAGGGTATTTTGACATGTTTTCATGCATTTAGAGGACTTTCTATAGCAAAAATTACCAGCCAATCATGCTGTTTTGTTTTGTTTTGTTTTGTTTAAAATGGGAGGTTGCTGGATTTCAGGTCAACACTGGAGACCTTCATGAGCACAAAATTAATGGGATCTAGGGAGCACATAGAGACCATGGACATCACTTTGCCCATTCTTGCTATATGTGATACTCAACCCCTTGTCCTGCTTGTTTGGACTTTGTTGGCCCTCAATGCTGCAGAAAGAGTAGAAGTTACAGCTCCCAGAATTCCCTAGCAGGGTCCAGCCACAACACCAAAGAGATGGAATCTTCTTCATCCAAATGTTTGGTTTAAATTTCAGCAAGGTAATCAAGCACCGCATTTTACTAGTGGGCGCTGCCAAAAGCAAAAATGTAGAATCCAAAGTGCTAGCGTATTCTATCCTAAATCTTAGTGCTGATAACTAAACTTTAGGAAGGACATCCCTTTTTAGAATGGTAGGGAGGAGCTGAAGGAAAAAAATGCCACATGATATAATGGGAAAGCAGGGATGGCCAGCTGGGCATCATATTCACTCCCTGGTCCTGAAACTTGCCCATTCTTGAGCATGTAGATCTATGTCTCTTCGGCACCCTGATCTATAGTTCCTAGTTCTCCTGGCTGCTTGCAAGAGATGGATGAGAATTTTGTTTCAATTTGGTTTGATAATGATTTAGCAAAATTTTAAAATCTCTGCATATTCACAATGGAAAGAACTTAAGTTTTTAAAAATTAAAATTTGGGAGAAACCAAAACTGACACGTTCACCTACAGCCTAGGAAGCTGCTTTTTAAAGCAAAACAAAACAACTAAATCTCCCAGAATCCCCCAGCTGTCCATGTTGACTATGTACCATATTTGCTAACGTGTTAGATACACTAGTGTAGAAGACACACTCCATTTATACATTGGTAAATACTATTTACTGAGGTATAAGACACACCAGCATATAAGATGCATCCCATTTTCGAACAGTATTTTTTGGGGGAAAAAGTGAGTCTTATGTGCAAGCAAATACAGTATTTCTGGGAGCTGTAGTCCAAAAAAATTCTTGGTTCATCTGTACAAGGCCAAAGCAGTGAGAAATTAACTCAAAGGTAACACTTTGATTCTCTGCATATTCAACCATTTTGGGGATACCATTTAAGAGCTGCCAGCACTGAGAGGTTCCTCGTCTTTAATGTCTGTATGACAGGCAGGTAAAACATGTTCCTCTCCCTCTTGTGAAAAACTATACCTATTGAATTTGGCCAGTGCAGAAGAGGGAGACTTTCATGTGGGTATTTTTAAAAAAAAAAGAATATATTAAAATTCACAAGTTTCTTCATATTCAAGATGAAAAGACAATGAGATTTTTTTAAAAAACCAGAATGGAAGGTGATGTAACTTAGGAATTTTCCCCTGCCTGCCAATAGTAGCTGTCTTCCTACTTAAATATGTAGTTTTGATCCTGTTCTACTTTCATTGTGCTTCTTCCTTTTCCATCCTCTCTTTCTTCACATCATCCTTTCTGATAAGTTCATTCTAACCTTACTTTCTTATATTTATTTTTTATGTTTTTGAGCATCACTTTTTTTCTTTTTCTTTTTTCCTTTGCTGGGCCTATTTTTATTTTCCACCCTTCCTTCAGCTCTATTTCCTCTGGGCTGAATGTCCTTTAGCTTTCCTATGCCCAGGGACATCTTTCCTGTCTTCACAATATTCCTGTGTGAGATTTTCATTCAAGACAAACTGACTATTCTCCTTTCCCTCACAGTATCAGAACTCTTATTTACCTGAGCAATAGAACATTCCTTTACAATGCCAGTTCTGCCAGTCATTCCCAGGGTATTCACTACAACAAGAACAGTACGGTCTACAAATTCAAAACAGGAAGCATGATACTGCTCTTGTCTTATAACTTGAAAAAAAAAGTCTCAGTGTTTGAAAGTTAGTAAAGGGGATCCAGCCTCCTTGTTGTTGTTGTTGTTGTTGTTGTTTTGTGACAGCACTGTTGTCAGAAAAGGATAAGGAACAAGATTTCGTCAAAATGAAGGGAGGTTGAGACTTGAAAACTTCATGGCCACCTTCATATTTTCCCAAATTTCACAGATGTAAACCAGGACACATGTGGCCAGAAACATAAGAGTGTGATCAAGATGGCAAAAGTTTTTAATGAGGAAAAACACACAGGCCAGAAGAGGTTGCAGAACTCTGTTTTTCCTTGAGCCTACAAAGAACAAGAAACTGTCCCCTCCTCATCTCTTTTCCTTGCTCAGTTAATGGAGTGCAAACTACATTTCTGCTATGAATTCAGTTTGTAGCCACTGAAGTAAGCTGAGGACAAAGGAAGAAAGTGGGAGAAGAAGAAAGAAGCTGAACCATTTTAAAGCAGCTGAAAAATTAGGATGACAGAGGGTTAACTGTAAGAGTCCTGCCAAATAAAAAAAAAAATGGGGGGGTAGGATTGTCTATGCCATTATATTTCCAATTTCTATGCATGGTTGTGAAAACTGGACTGTGAAGACAGCCAAGAGAAAAAAAATAAACTCTTCTGAAATGTGGTGCTGGAGAAGAGTTCTGTGCATACCTGGGCTGCTAAAAAGACAAATGAACAGGGCCTAGAGCAAATCAAGCCTGAACTCAGCCTAGAAGCCAAAATGACTAAACTAAGGATGTCATACTTTGGCCATACCATAAGAAGACCTGACTCACTAGGAAAGACAATAATGCTTGGGAAGGTGGAATGCAGTAGAAAAAGAGGAAGATGGCATTACAGATGGACAGACTCAGTCAAGGAAGACACCCACCCCCCCGAATTGCAAGACCTGAGCAGGGTAGTAGGAGATAGGGTGACTTTGAGGTCTCACATTCCTAGGGTCACCATAAGTCAAAGTCAACTTAACAGCAGTTAACAACAATGTACCTTTACTTCTGACTCATAAAGTGAGCATTATTTTTCCTTGCTGGAATACACCAAGTATATCCTGCTTTTTAATAATGGCCAACTGGATAGTACTAGGCTTTTACAAATGTGACATATTTTTGACTCCAGGAACCAGGGAAACCATCTCAGGTACAGGATATCCGAAGGATCATATCTCCAGATATGATCCTGCCCAAGCTCTGGGATCTTTGGAGAAAGGCACCTTTTCAGTCCCACCACCTTTCTAGGCACATTTTAGTGGACACAAGAGAGAGAGAGCCCTCTTTGTGACTGCTCCCAGATTTTGGAATTTTCTTCCTAGGGATCCTAGAATATCTCCCTCCTTGCTCTCCTTCTGCCAACAAGTAAAAACCAACAGATTTTTAGAACTGATTGCAATGAGTTTCTAATTGTGTGTTGTTTTGTTTTGTGTATTTTATCTTTCAATACATTTTCAATGGTTTTAATTCTACAGATTGTGTGCATGTATGTGTGTATATAAACTGTTTTTGTATATTTTTAATCTGTTCTGATTTTAATATCTGCAAGCTACCTTGAATCCCAATATTGGGAAAAGGTGGGATACAAATGGCCAAAATAAATGAAACAAACTAAAGCCAGTAATTGTTGGCACACTGCCGGTAAATGTGAGCATCCATTTAACTAGAAAATGCGAGAATCCATTTAGCTACTTGTGGCTAATAGCCATGTGTTGTTGTTGTTGTTATTGTTGTCGTTGTCATTGTTGCTGCATGCCTTCAAGTCACTTCCAACTTGTGGTGACCCTAAGGCAAAACTATCACAGGATTTTCTGAGTACTGAGAGTGTGTGACATGCCCCAGATTGCCCAGTGGGTTTCCATGGCTGAACTGGGAATAAAATCCTGGTTTCCAGGCTTATAGTCCAATACTCAAACACAGTGGCATACCAAGGGTCAACAGTACCCAGGGCAAGGGGGAGGGGTGAGTGGCAGGTGGGTAACAGAGGAAGGGTCAAGCAGTGTCATGTAGGGGAGGGAGAGGTGAGCAGTGGCAGGAGGGGGAGGGGGTGAGCGGCAGGCAGGGGAGGGAGGGAGGGAGGGGCAAGCATTGATGGGCAGGGGAGGGAGGGGCGAGGGGCGGGTTGGTGGGGGAAGGGTGAGGGGCAGGTGGGGGACAGGGGAGCAGTGGTAGGGGGCCAGGCAAGGGGTTCTTCTTTTTGCACCCCCTTGACATTGGGGCTTGGGGTACAAGCCCCAGTTACCCCACCCTAGGTCCGCCTCTGCTCAAACAGCTACACCACTCCGGTTCTCAGTGTATAGTTTCAACTAAATCGTGCGTTCTGAGAAAAAGTATGCTCATTTGCCTGTTCTGAACCACTGTAAAGCAGTTTCCCTGAGTGACCATCAATTCCTTTATTCTCAAAGAAGATAAGAGAGAAAGAAAAATTATTCTGGTTTTTAACTCATATATCTGCCATGCCTATCCCTGTCTCCCTCATCCCCACTTCACAAATTTAAAACACGTTCTGAGTTTCTAAGGAATCTTAGAGCAGCCCAGCGTAAGGATCAGCAAAATTACCCTTGTCACGTACCAGTACTCTCAGGCTACTGTGCTTCAACTGAAACCTTGATTTGACTGGGGCCCTGCACTATGGCATACTTAACCTAATGGTTAATTCAGCCCTGATGTTATGAAATTGTCAAGAGAACCGCTAATGCCACAAATCTAAATACTGTGACATTTCCAAATTGTATGCTACACTGATAGGGATAAACTAGATTGGATAGTTATATGGTGACTCTCGAAAATGACCTTATAGAAACATTTATTTCACAACATTTTAGCCTCATTCTGATTAATTAGATTTAGAAATTTTCCTCATTGGGGAATAATAGAAGATGCCAATCAGCTGAGATCACACATGGAATCCATGTAATTTACCATCTGTCCCAGGTTAGGATGTATAACAGGCTCTCCAAAGACACACAGGTAAGCAATCTTGCTAAATAAACTTTCTCTTTAAAAAGAAAAACAGTGCTTCCTTATCGAGGATACTCTGGAGGAAAAAAGAAACAGGATGAATGTAACCTCCCACTAATGAGGCACTAATGCATAATTATTATAATGCAAACACTTCTCTCCATAGAGGAATATTTATAAACACAAGAATGCTCTCATTTGCGCAAATACACAAATTGTTGTTCCTCTTGTGGGTTTACCTCATTGCAGCAATGTTAATGAATTTCATTAAGTCTGAACTTGGTCATTTTGAAAATGCTCAGGAAATTAGCTTTTACATTTCTTCTTGTTGTCTGCATTAACTGTACAGGGACGCAGTACGAAATGAAATCAAGAAGGGAACAGTTACTCACAAGCATCATTTTCAGTTTTCTTGTTATTAGAGATGTCCAAATTGTCATATCTCAGTTCTTGCACCTGCAGACCCTTTGCTTCTCCCATCATTTTTGTAAGCCTGCTGGAACCTCAGTTCTGGGAGAAAAGCAGAATATTTTTAAAAACGGTAATTTTTTCACTTTATTTTTTATAGGAAATTCACAGACTTCTTCATATTCACAACAGAAAGAGCTTGAGATTTTGAGATATTTTGATTGAAAGAAACTGAAAGTGACAGATTCATTTAACTAGACTCAGGGCTTGGAGTGCTGCACTGTTGAAAGTCTGGGTTCGTGTTTGTACTGAATTAGAGTTGCCACTTCCTCTTTTCTAACAGGCTTCTCATCTTGAACACCTATACGACTGTCCACATGGTCCTCTCCAACCTGAGTATAGCTCTACCTATTGAATGTAGCTGGTACAAGTGAAGGTGAATTTTTTTTCAATTTGTTTTCTTAGAAGAGTTGACCAAAATTTGCAAATTTCACCGTGTTGATGAAAAGAACATGAGGTTTAAAAAATTCAGATATGGAAGAAAGCTAAATTAGCAGATACTCCCATGCCTTATTGTTGTGTACCTTCAAGTTGCTCTGACTTACAGAAGCCCTAGGAGAACTTATGATGTGGTTTTCTGGGGCTAAGTCTCTGTGTGATGCACCCAAAGTCACCCAGTGGGTTTCCATGGCTGAGCAGGGAATTGAACCCTGGTCTCCAGGTTTGTAGTCCGAAACTCAGACTACAACACCACAGTGACTCTTATTTCCATGCCTCCTTACATGCATCCCGGCAAACAGATCCAAATGAAGAAACTAGACTTAATGATTTTAGGAATGAGCCAAGATAGTAAGCCAGTTTGAAGGCAGGTGCACATGGCTGTAGTAGGGTCAGCTAGAGCATAATCCTATTCTTTCCCAGCACAGGCTTTACTGCATTGCTTACTACAGAGATGCTGCTGCAATCTGCCATTGAAAGTCTATATTTTTCCAGTACCATCTTCCGAGTACTGACACTGCTAAAACAAATCCAGATATATGGAGCCCAAGGAAGAAAAGGTAACTGAGTAGGCTTTAAAAGGCATTGTAGAAAAGGAGTTTCATTGTCAGAGGATTTGTTAACTGAGGTGTGCCTGTATAATTCCCAGAACACCTCAGTCAAATATCCGAAGACTATGCTGACTGAGGATACTGTGATCCCAAAAAGTAACTTTCTGATTTTTTTATTTTCCAGTTGATGATGGAGACGTAGATACAGCTATCTATATATTCCTATAGATAGCAAAGATATAGCTTTAGATGTAGATATAGGTATAGATCAATACAGTTTCTACATTTTCAGGCTCTCTTTGGGAACATGACTAAGGACTCTGCATGAATACAAAAGATGCCATAGTGAGCTCTTGGACTTTAAAATTAACCACTAGACTATGTGAAACATTAAAGTAATCAGGCTCAACTCTATGAGACAAAAATCTGGTAATGTAATATTTATCACATGGTTTTAGAACACTTCTCATTTTGGGTTTGGAATTTGGACTACATTTTCACGTAACAAACTCCTGGATCCTTCAAAGAATCATTTTTGCCTCGTGTTACATATGGAAGAGCTTGGAAATGTTATGGGTGGATGTAGCTCACAGAATCCCATTGGCCCTAACGCCTGAAGGATTTGGGGAATTGTAGTCCAAAAAAATTACTTTTCCAAGCTCCAAACATCAGTAAATATGTTTTATGTTGTAGTTTTATCTCTGACTTCACAGCACTGGCCTGTGATGAATTTAGTTTCTTTTGAAAAGGGCACAGCACCATACATTCTATTAGTTCTCTAGTAGAACTGTATTGTGTGCCTTCAAAGCATACTTTTAGTCAAAAAATAATACACAGAGAGAGGGCAGCAAAGAAAACAAAGAAGACCCTATTTCAAACAAGTGCCAGTATTGAGCTATGCAACCCACTGGATGTCCTCACCTGTATCTCTGTTCCAAGCTTAAGCTGTCTTGTGTTATGTATGTTATGCTAAACTAACGGGATAATCATTGTATAGTACATGAAAGAAGTGGTGAACTGTGTCCTTCCTCCAGATACTTCTGGACTGCAGTTTCCAACATCTCTTAACACTGGGTATATGGCTTGGGCTGATGGTAGTTGTAGTTGAACGTCTGGTGGGCTTCTAGTTGCCCACACCTGACTTTTGAAAATGATGGTGATAATGATGATGATAATGCACTGTAAAAGAAGATGACACAGGACAACACAGATAATTTTCTTGCCAGATATACCCAGGACTGGCTCTAAGTTTGAGTTATTCAAAGTTTGAGTTTAAATAAAGGGCCACAACTTTGTGGGTGCCTCTCAACCTGGTGGGTCCTGGAAGTAGTGTGACCTTTGATTCAGCTCTGAATGACTGGGAAACACCATTTGATTTCTGATGGTGGCCTGAAGCATGACTGTATTAGGAGCACTGTAGGAAAATAACCTAAAATTACCCCAGCTGCTTTTTTTAAACCTTCATACACCAGGATGAGACATTCTAGTCCTAGGTTTGTCATAGGACTCACATACAACTAGACCAATAATTTGTCATAGGATCACAGTTTGTCATAGAACTGACATATATCTAGACCCAAAATTATCATCTGATGGTTATAAACTATGTCCCAAAATCATGGCACTTGCATTGTACAGTATTTTCCCCACTGCAGACAAAAGACATCTGGTACCATAAATAAATAAATAAATAAATCCAACAAATCTTTTGATTTTTCCAACTGGAGTACTTTTTGTCTTAGATAATACAACGCATTCTTGCATGGGGAGTCCCATGCCATTTTCCGGTACACTATGACACTTTCCATACTACACTCTTACAGTGCGATGATTCCACTTTCAACCTCCTATGGAATCCTGGAGTTTGCAGTTCTGGTAGGGGCCGGCCGGCTCCTCCCAGAACTGCAAGCCCCAGGATTCCATAGGAGGTTGAAAGTGGAATCATCACATTATAAGAGTGTTGTGCGGAAATGGCCTAAGATGCAGCAAAGCAGAAATGGTGTGCCTGGCTGTCTGGAAGTTAGCCCCATTGAGGAAAAATCAAAATGTCTTCCATTGAAAGAAGACTGGAATTCTTGGACTGGAATTAAGTCCAAGAAAATCCTCCTTAAGGTAGCATTGTTTTCTAGCTCCTTGTTTTTTTTCTACTTTTGAGCATTTGAATTCTGCACACACAAACACCACTTAGGACCCTAGACATTTTTATACCCCAAAATATGTTGGAATTTTTCCCTAGAAGCCAAGATGACTAAACTGAGCTGTCATACTTTGGACATATCTGAGATGATGTGACTCATTAAAAATGAGTCAAGGGAAAGGTAGTAAGAAAAGAGGAAGACCACATTCCAGGTAGATAGATTCAATCAAGGAAGCCACAGCCCTGAATCTTAGCAGGACAGTTGATAACTGGGGCTATTGGAGATCTCTCACTCTGGATCAACATAAGTCAAAGTCACATTGACAGCAAATAGCAACAGATATTGGAGTTTTCATTGAGGGTGAGAAAATATCCTACAACTCACAGAATGCATTTTTTTCACCTAACACCTGAAGGTCCAAATGAGCCCCAAAATGCCACACTCTGTACACAGACTTAGGCCCTTTCCACATGGGGGAAAAACACAGGGTAACACGGGGTAGGATGACCTCGCCTGGAGGTCGTCCCCACTGTGGGGTGCACTAGGGCAGTTAGAAAAGTGGAATTTCCCCATCTCAAACCGCCCTCGCGCGGCCGTGGGGGTGGCGCCGCATGTTTTATAAAGACCACATTTCATGTGGTCTTTATGAAACATGCGTGCACTAGCCCGTCGCAGCGCCCCGTGAGGCATTGCAGGGGCACGCAAGCGTGTCCCTGTAGAGCTGCCTGGGGGCGGGCTTCTGGCTGGCATGCTTCTCTGATTGGCGGAGAGCCGCCGGAAGCCGCCAGTTGCCATTTTGGGCACCGCCAGACGCCGCCAGACGCCGCCACCATGTAGAGCTGCTAACGCGCACTGCTCCCCATGGCAACGGAGCAACCTGGATAAAGATAAGCTCTGTTTCCGCGTGCGCCGGCCCGTTTCCCCACGTTTCACCCCCCCCCCGTGTGGAAAGGGCCTTAGATTCTCAGAAAGCTGGCTTCCATGGGAAACACCACTGCAAACCTACAGTAATTTTGCTCACAAAATTAATGATTCAAGTCACAAACTGTTAATGGAATGTTCTGTTCCAAAGTGTATTTCTGGGAATAAGTAAATCTGCAGCTTTTGCTTAGTGAGTTAAAATGGCTATAGCACGGCAGTAGAGGTTGTGTTCACTTCAAATAGAGATAGGTTATGGCACATTTCAGATAAAAGGGGGTGAGATTTAATGTGCACTAAGCCTGCTGATAGCATCTTAACATTGTAATGAAGTTTATTTTACTGCAGTGGAAATCAAACTCATTTTACCAGGTCTGGGTTATGAACTTCTGTGAGTGACATTAGCCAGGGCAGAGGAGGTGGTGGTGAGAGGATGTAACCAATGCAATGAAATTAGGGAAATAAAACACCTTCATTGGAAAGGTATAACATTAATCCTCTCTACTTTCGTCTGTTGCCAAAGTCTACCTGAGGAAGAATGCTCCGTCACCTTGACAGCATGCTTTCTTTCCCCACCATGAAGTTTATTTACCTGAATTATTAATGTTGCTTTTGTTTGTTGCAATATCTTAATTTTTTTCCCCATTTCATTCACCTGTCACAATTGTTTTTGATTTGCTCATCAGGATGATGCACAAATCTTTGGAAAACACTTTAGTGTCACCCATATTTTTGCTCTCTTATCAGATGATCCTGTCTTCATGGTAAAACCAGACTGTTCTCCCTTTTTGCCCGCCATGAAGACTGTCAATCATGAAGATTATGCTTTAAACTTAACCAAGTGGATACAAGATAGACTTTAAACTACATCTCATATGTCAGTAGAAAGTATATCATGTACAAGCAGCACAGCAAACGAAGGACTCACTTTCTTCCATCCATGATGTCAAAATGAGTCTGTAGGCTAGCGAGTGTGGATATCCCATACCTTCCACATGTCCCATTTTGGCAGAAACAGTCCCAATTAATCCTCTGCCAATCTACCTTTTTCAGCTACTTTTAAAATGTTCCAACTTCTCTCTCTTCCTTTCCCCTTTCCCCTTTGTCCTCAGATTACTTTCATTACTGCAAACTGAGGGTTTTTTCCACACTTTGGGTGGGAAACGGGGCAGTCCGTTACTCACAGGACTGGCACGCTCCCCCGGACGATCCACGACGATCCGGAGCAGAGTGCGCCTGCGCTACGCACTCTCCGGAGATGAAAATGGAGGCTTCCGGTTGGACAAGAGAACAAATAATGAGGCAGATCCTCTATTTCAGGGGCCCCACAAATGCATAAACGGAGAGCCAAAGGGGTATGTGAATATCTGCCGTCAATCATGGCATACTCTGAAAGCAAAGGGCTGTAAAAGCTTGCCTAAGCTTTGGAAACTGGCCCTTTGATGGTCAAGTTTGTAAAATTTGTACCATTTAGAAAAATTAAAATTATTGATAGCCTGTCTATCTGATTGATCAGTATGGTGGAATATATAATCCCGGAGCTTCTCTTTAGAATTCAAGATGAAAAAGTTGTCTGGTGGGCTAGGATACCATTCAAGCAACTTATGATATCTTGAATTCCATACTTTACAATTAGGTAGCTGTTTGAAACATAACTCCGAAAAAACTCTAACTGTGGAATCTTTAACTATTCTACACTCACTGTACCTGGTGAGCCTGATCCCCACAGTGGGCCCCTGGCTGTCAGCATTCTGAAGAGGGTCCCAGCAGCCAGCACTCATGATCTACTTCTACTTCTGACTGTTCCTCTGTCCAACTCTTGTGAGCTGCACAAAGTGTTCCCATGGTAACCCAGGGCAATATTCTGATGAAGTAGAAGTAGATCACAAATGCTGGCTGCTGGGACCCTCTTCAGAATACCGGCAGCCAGGGGCCCACAATGTGGGGATCGGGCTTGCTTGGCGGGGAAGTGCCACAGCTGCAGGAGAGGCGCGAGGGCTACATGAAATGGCCTGGGGGTCAGATTCAGACCACCGGCCTTGTGTTTGACACATGCGGTCTAGAGGAAAAGGTGGCAAAATGTAGACAGGGATTTGTTAGCAGATCTCTTGGCGGTTAACAGTAGGACTGGCCCAAAATATTTTACCACCACAGCCAAGGATATATAACAAAGCACACTGAAAACTGAGTCATACTTCAGCAGACAATATGGGTAATGATTTGCTTCCTTTTAGTTTACTCAAACTAAATTGACTGTCATGAGATTTCAATAATCTAGAGGTGCAGTAGTTCTCATCTCTCCCAGAGCTGAACAAGTTCACTGAAGTCCTTGGATTCAATACACTTGCAGTGCAAACCTAAGCAAACAAATATTACTGTGTTCAGGAAGTTGCAGGGAAGCATGTATGAGATTGCTATCTTAATTGGGTGTCACATTTCAGCCATCTCCAAGACAACAAATATTTTCTGTACATTCAAGATCAACAATTTAATAAATTATTATTTTTATGAAATAATCAGGTATTCTTTAATTTCCAGAGCCCCTGGAAAGGCCTGGAAAATGTTTTTTTCAAAATGTGAACATAGTGCAGAGAAATGAAACTGGAAAGGGCACAGTTGTCTCACCTAGTTACTTTAGCTTTCCAAACTCCTATATAAAGAGAAAGCGAGAAAAAAGAAAGGAAGACGGGTGGGGGTGGGGGGAAGAGAGATCACAAAGTTGTTGTTTTTTTCTGACAGAGCAATATTGGGCTCCCATACATACAAACATCACACCATTTCAAACCGCCAAGGCTCATTGGGAAGAAAAAAAATAACTTTTTTTCTTCCCCCCTGCCTTTGATTTTTCAGAAGGATGAAATGAAAGGGACAGTGATACATATTTTAAGCCCTGTGAATTCACAATGGGGCTTTAGAATAAAGAGGTAAAAAAAAGAGAGAGAGAGAGAGAGAGAGAACCTTTGAACTAAACAAAGGTCCATCACAGTGCACTTTTTTTTTCTTTTTTGCACAACCACCTTATAAAGGAAACTCTGCTCGATGGAGGGACCAGGTGGCTTTTGCCGTTGCACCTCTCCTGACACAACACAGTGGCATCGCTTCCAGCCGCTCTCAATCCACTGTATGCCATGTCATTGACTCCTCTTGGTCCTGATCTCTTATCTCATAGAGATTTCTTTTCTAGTCAAATGCCCTGTGAAAGTATCCATTCCGAGCCACGCATCTGAGTATCTCTTTGTACTCCCCCAAAGCCTGTAGCCTAGCGAGCTGCATTAAGTTGATTAAAGTGGTCCTATAGACAGTTACTTAGGCTCTTACTCTGCCCTTAGATTAAAGACAAGACAGCATCCACCCCCCTTTCAAGAGCTTGTGGGGGTTTTTTTTCCTCTCTCCCTCACTCCACAAACCCTCCCTCTTGCAAAACTGCAACTTTCAAAAGGGGTCAGTAAAAGACAAAAGCTCTTATGAACCGGAGAAGGAAAAAAGGCTTTTATGACAAATGATTTCTAATTTCCCCTTTGTTCCAAAAAGGCAGCAGTTATGCTGCCAGAAACATAACAAGCCATCAGTAGGGCCCTGATGGAAAGCTTCTACTGAAGGCTTTGGGAAAAGAGCTCCCAACAAGTACCAATCATTTTCCCTTAAACAAAAAACAAAAAACAAAACAAAATTACTTCTCTGAGGAAAAATGCTTACTCTCTCAGCTTTAAATCTGGGAAGAAAGCAAAGGGAAAGGAACATAATTCTAGCTATGTAGATAGGATGTCAAACTAAGAGAGAGGCTGGGCAGAAATTATTTCCATTTTGTGTGTGGTAGGTGGTTAGGAAGAAAGGGTTTGTGTGGGGGCGATGACGGTGGTGGTGGTGTGTTGTCAGTCTGTGTGAAATGTAGCATAACTGTCCAACAAACGTCATCATTTTCAGAGACTTTAGATAAATCTTTGACTGACTGAGGAAAACAGGTTGCTTACTTTACAAAATGAGAGGTCTTCAAAGTAGCCAAGATGTTACTTGCTTGTCTGTCTGCCTGTCTGTTTGTTTGCTTATTGCCTTACGGTCCTTTCATACTACACAATTCCATTTTCATTGCCATGGCTGCATCCTGCGGGATCCTGGGGTTTGTGGTTTTGTGAGGCTCTGGAGGAGCACCCTGCATAAGAATTCTAAATGTTCTGCCCTAAACTGCAAGCAAGTATGATGTAGTGCTTTGAGCATTGGACTACAACTGTGGAGATCAGGGGCCTTTCTGCACTACACTGTTATAGTGCTATTATCCTACTTTCAACATACTGTGGAATTCTGGGGTTTGTAGTTTACTGAGATCAAAGAGCTCTCTGGCTAAACTGCAAACCCAAAGATTCCATAGAATGTTGAAAGTGGAATAATAGCACTATTAACAGTGTAGGGCAGAAAGGCTCCAAGATTTCTAGCCATGGAAACCCATGTGGGCAAGTCATACCCTCTCAGACTCAGAGGAAGGCTCCTATGAACAAATCTTACCAAGAAAACCCTGGGATAGTGTTACCCTGTGAATTGGGGGTCCCGGGAGGGGCACCCAAATAACCAAACCAAACCAAGCAAAGATGGGGAAATTAACTCGAGCACTCTCTTAAGCTAGTGAGAGGCAGGGTAACTTAGCGGGAATCTTTTACCCTATATATACAGGTTCAGGTCAGTGAGCAGTCAGACAGTTTAAAATAGCAACAATAATATTTATTAACAAGCAGACAATAGTTAAGAAAACACACCCACACGGCTAACTAAGAAATGGAAAATGAGAGTTTTGGGGAAAATGGGTGATACGACACCTTTCTCGTAGTCCTGAAGAAGCCAAAGAAGGAAGTGAAGTTTCTACTCAGCGCGGTGGCCAAGGGGAGCTCTCTGGGAGATGTGGCAGCAGGGCTGGATAGCAGTCCAAAGGGCAGTCCAAGCAGTCCGAGGAACTCTCGGAACTGGGGGTTTTTATTAGGGAAAGTATGGTCATGGGCTAGTCTAGTCTTGGGCAAAAACGATGAGGTTTGCATGCGAGACAATGTCTTCGAAAGGTTGGAATTTACCTGATTGAGTTAAGGTCCGAATTGACAATGGTATGGCCAGTATGCAGATGCAGCTAGCTTGGCAGTTGAGCGTCTAGCTCGCCAGGGTGCCTGCTCGGGGCAGAGGTCTCTTTGTGTGAGCGTGCATACCTTGATTAAGGTGTTTGTTTTGGGAGATCTGAAGCAAATCTGGCAGTTTCTGGCTTGGCTTGGTGTAAACAAGTATGAGTCAGCATATAATAGCCATGCCTAGCTTCGTGCTTGTTCGGAGGCCTTACAAACACTTGGCTGGTGGCAAAACAAGACCGAATTGTGAGATCAAAATGATATCTGAGGTTTACCAAAGGCCAGGCCAGTTCACGGTGGTAACAACAGGTTTGCCTTTGGGTCACCATACATTAGAAACAACTTGAAGGCACACAACAACAAACTGCAAACCCCAGGATTCTATAAGATAGAATAATGGCAATTAAAGTAGAATCATAGTGCTATAACAGGAAAGGCCCCTGGAAGTTCTTCTGGAAAAGGTACAGCATTTACCCATGTTCTAGGTTGCTAAGGGCAACTACTGTTTTACTCACCTCATAATTAACTAATGACATTAGATTCCTCCTTTTTCTCGAAGGAATTCAAGGAGTCATCAATATTCTCCCTTCCTTCCCCTTTCTATCCACACAACAATCTTATGAAATAGGTTTATTTCAGAGTCAGTGACCAATCCAAGGTTGCACAGTGAATATCATGGCTTTAAACGTGAGATTCTTTGGCTCCTGTTCAACACTCACTTGTAAATATACTACTGAGTACTTACAGTGGAATGTGGTAGCCAAACAAAGTGGCACATGGCCACATAGGAACATTTTGTCTCCCTTTGTGTGTCCATTCAGAATAAAGAATTCAGACATGTGTTGTGGTGCAGGAAATTGGAGCACACCACACTTTATTTACTATGTACAAACCCCTAACTTGCAGTGGGACCTTCCTGAATACAGAAACTACATTTGGGACCTGGGGTCCTTCCTGACCTCCCCTCTTTCTAATACAAGGTGAGATACCTGGGCCCCATGGCCAATTTGTTGCCTCACACTCTGGCAACAGCTGACCCTGCTTGCACCTGCTCTGCAAATGTCATGGCACTTCCATGTCCCAACATTCCTCTTCTGGGTCACACAGTCTCACCCCCTCCAGCAGCTCATAGAGCTATAGAGGGTGACGGGGTCAAATTGTGGGGTCAGCTCATTTGAAATTAAGAGAGTTCTGAAGATACCATGAACTGCCAAAACGATAAATGAATGCAAATTAGTCCTGAATTCTTTTCTGAATTAGTCCTGAATTCTGTCAAAACTACTAAGTCACTAAGCTAAAATTACTAAACTGAGGCTGTTGTACTTTGGACATATCAGATTACATGAGACACTGGGAAATCCTCAGTAAAATGGAAGGCAATAGAGGAAAAAAGGAAGACCAAATTACAAATTGATTGATTCAAGCAAGAAAACCACATCCCTGGGTTCACAAGACCTAAGCAGGGCTGTGTGTGACCAAGTTTTATGGAGATCTCTTATCTATACAGTCACCATAAGTTTAACTGCAAACAACAACAACAACGTTCCATTAGGTCAATGCAATTTATGTTTTCATAATTATCCTGGGGGTAGGGCAGATCAAATTTTGGAATCTTGACTTGGAAGGAGCCCCTAAAGGCCAGTTTTCTGGTACAAATGTCGGTAGCAGTTGGTGGCTTCCATGTTAGTAAAGTAGTGAATCCACTCCAGGTTTTAAGTCTGCCCTTTAAGGAACTGTCTAATGTGATAACTCTATTGCGAAGATAGAGTTCAGCAGCTTGGACAGTTCCTTAGAGTCCAGACTAAACCCCAGAGTGCATTCACTGCTCCTCTGACATGGAAGCCATCACTGATGAGTGTAAAGAAAACTATTTTAAGAAATCCAGAAAGCTTTGCAAAACTGGGCATGCAGCTCTTTCTCAGTCCAGTCAGTATACTTCAATTGGACTTGGATAGATTCATCTGAACCAGGCTGTAGGCAAACTAATAGTTTATTTTTAGCCAATGTGTGGCAGACCACCTTGAGAGTTTGTCCATCAAGGTGACATTCAGAGTACTTAAGTTCCCACCCCATCTCATCTATCCGCCTAGCATCTGGACACATGGACCAGGAATGTACAAAAACACACCTCCATACACTGCATTTCACACTTCTGCACATAAATTCCTCTTTGACCCTGCCTAACTGGTACACAAGCATTTGAGTGTCTCGGTTCCTAGATTTTATTTTAGTCTGAGAAGGAAATGTGATGATACGTGCATGTGTGTAATGTAGCACAAAAGTATGCTTACTGAGGCATACAATCAGGATGTGTCAGTTTAAAACCACACATACTACAAACCTGCTTCTTTCCTCCACAAACATTAGGCAGCATGCTCAGCTCTTGTTTAGATCATGAGACAACCAGTTATTTCAGAAAGAATGGAAATACATTAACCTCCTGTTATAACAATGGCCAGTCTACCCTTAGTTTCTGCCAAATCTTAATTATTGTTTAACTTGATGTTATAGTATAAGTATGCAGTTAAAGAAATGTTCATTCAGAGAGACTATAACCTCTTCCTTTCTTATGTTTTGAGCATTAATTTAAAAACAATCAAGCAACCACCGTTTTCATCAAAGAGAAATTGGCATCACTATTCCTTGTAAACCAGAATTATGTAGGATACTAATGTACAATTAACACAGTCATGTAAATATGGTCTGTTAAAAAAAAAAAAAAAGCAAACAGCCTTCCGTTTCTACCAGTGAAATGGCTACAAATGGGCTGCCATTAACTTTTGTAACTTGAGTAGGTGCCTGCAAAGGGCCAGGTGGTGTTTATGCAGATGACTGAGCATGTTACAATGTGTTCTTCCTTTTGGATAAAACATTAGCGTATCAGATGTGACAAATCAGATGTTCATCTTCCGCACTCCTGCATTATTTTACATTGAGAATTAGATAATGTGCTGGCGTAGCTTTTTGACGAGGCTTTTCTTCCTCCTCGCCTATTTCTGGAGGTTAAGTTTATATATAAAGTTCTCCTGACACTCTGCATAATCCTTGCTAAACATTATTTTCAGGCTAGAGTGGCACTGTAGTGAACCTAATGCTTACAGGTACCATGCCTTCTGTACTCCAGCAAGCAGCCGACTTTCCAGTTCAGAATCAGACATACTGTCATGATGATATCAGTGGAGAGAATTAGAAGGCGGCCATTTTCCCTCTATTAAATCACTAGGCATTGGCAATGCTTATCTCTTCAACCTTTGAATGCATGAGCAACGTTTGGCAGACATCAGATCTACAGCGTGAGAACTCAGGAAGAACATCACTGCTCCTTCCCACTGCATTACTCAGCCTGAGCAACTTGTAATGCCGACTGCAAAACCTTTTAACCATCCAATACACGTTACACATAAAAAAGAGGAAGGGAAGTAGAGAAAAAGAGAAATGCAGCAGTACCTTTAAAACTAATTGGTTTTATTTTAGCATGAGCTTTTGGAGATATAAACCTACTTCTTTGGATGCAGTACTGAGTGGTATAAAGCCCTCAGGTATAAGTATATTTATACAGTTGTGGGAGTGGAAACTCCCCTTCCTTTCCTCTCTTTTATGCTGCAAGAGACCAATATGGCTATTTATTTAAAAATTATACATAGTTTTTTTCTATAACTAACCCTGAATTGGGATGAACAAAGACTAATATTTCAGACGTAACAGATACCACAGTGTGCTTCTAGGAAGAAGCTGGCCAGGTTACATAATGGGGCCAATATGGATCTCATCCCAGTAGTACCACTGCTCCCACTACCTGATATCTGCTGTCTGTTTAACATAGCATTCACAACTCTTTCATCTACTACTACAACTATCTTGTCCCTTCCTTCCTTCCTTCCTTCCTTCCTTCCTTCCTTCCTTCCTTCCTTCCTTCCTTCCATTTTTTTTCATTTAACAGTATAAGCAACATTTTCCCTCTCTCTTTCCCTCTCTCCCTCCCATCTATATAGATAAATAGATGATAGGTAGGTAGGTAGATATGTTATCACCGTGAACTGGCCTGGCTTCGGTAGATATTAGATATCATTTTGATATCACAATTCGGCCACATTTTGCCACCCTCAGCCTAGTGTTTGTGAGGCCCCCAAACAAGCACGGAGCTAGGCATGGCTATTAATTGCTGAAACATTCCTTTCTCCACCTAGGCAAGCCAGACTCATCCAGATCTTGCTTTAGGAGAGCTCCCTAGACAAACACTTCATTACAGATGCACGCTGACACAAAGAGCCCCCTGCCCTGAGCAGGCACCCTGACGAGCTAGAAGCTCAATTGCCCAAGCAAGCTGCATCTGCATACTGGCTGTTCCTTTGTCAATTCGGACTTAACTCAATCATGTTAAATACTGACCTTTCGGAGACATTGTCTCGCACCCAAACCTTATTGTTCTCTTCCAAGTCCAGACTAGCCTACGGTCATACTTACCCTATAAAAAACCCCAATTCCGAGGACTTCCTCGGATCGCTCCGGACTTCCATCCAGCCTTGCTACCATTTTGTCGGGTGAACTCCCCTCAGCTTCCATGCTGAGTTTCTTCATTACCATCTTCAGCTTCTTCAGGACTACAAGAACGGTGTCGTATCACCTACTTCCCCTGAAAATCCTTATTTCTAATTCTTCCATTAGCTGCGTGAATGTGATGTCTTTTCTGTTTGTTGTTAGTTAATAAAACATCGTTTTTGCCATTTTAAAACTGTCGGACTGCTTGGCTGACCTGACCCCGTATACATAGGGTTACAAGATCCTCGCAAAGTTACCCTGCCTCTCGTTAGCTTAAGCAGAGTGCTCCAGTTAATTTCCCCATCTTTTGCTGTTGTTGTCTGGCTATTTGGGAGCCCCTCCCGGGACTCCCAGCACACAGGGTAACAGACAGATAGATAGATAGATAGATAGATAGATAGATAGATAGATAGGCAGGCAGGCAGGCAGGCAGGCAGGCAGGCAGGCAGACAGATAAAGCATGCATGTGTGTTTGTGTGTGTGTGCATTGTTTTACAAATCTACAGATGTATATGCACATGTCAGTAAAACAGATCCATAGACACAACTCTGTTGTATCATACATGGGGGTCAGATCAAAATGGCAGCAGATGTTGCTTATCATGAAAAGGCAGGAAATTGTTAATTATTTGCTTTATTACTTTTGCAATTCTGCTACCAGAAAAGGTAGGGAAGCACTAGTGGACTTTTCTGCTTCATGTATCAAAATAACTTGCTTGGTACTGTCCAGCACGACTTGGGTAACTGGGAGTGTCATTTATTACTGTGCCTCTGTTGGGAAAATATCTTGGAGAGGACCTACTTAAAAGGCTTCCAACACATTAGATGCGCAACTAGACTCTTGCCCAAGTCAAGATGAAAGAGATTGAAATCTCATGAGACCTGAAGTTTTTATGTCTTACAAGATTTTAAATTAGACATTGGGCAAGATTTGGCAAAGCATAGGTAAAGCCCTCATCACTCATAACTCACATCACATCAGTTGGCTGGCCTTACCTACATGAGCCATCTGTTAAGGGAAGTGAAGGATCAGAGAAGTAATTGGAGAGATGGGGCTTGCAGAAGGAGGACCACCACCCAGCAGATCTGGGGCAACTGTTGGACCCTGGAACTCTACTTCACACCAGTGAAAGAAGGCTTAAATTTGAGCTGAATCTCTGTAGAGCCAAAAGTAGCATGGGCACCCAGGACATCTCCTTGAACAAACAAGGGTTGTGAAATTATGCCCTTGCATGCCATATCATCAAATACATTCAAGTTTATGGCCTAGTTACATTCCAAGACTGGTGTCTGCCTCTCTATTGCCAGTCACAGTGAGAGAAATCTCTCACCTCTTGCCCTACTTGCCCAAGTGACTACAGATATTTGCATGAATAAATAGCTTGTTTTTTATAAACTACAAGTGGCCTTGCTGGTGGGAAGAGAATTCTGTAAAACTCAAAACCCTGCATAGTCTTTCAACAGCAAGAAACAGCCCCAGGAGAAAACCCAGTTTAATCTCCCTTATTTTCCAAGACTAGCATAGCAACTTTGGACTAAACAGAAGAAACACCACTGTTTGGAGAGAGCAGTTTGACAAGGAAACCAATTGCCTTGGAACTGCTTCCTTGCTGGAGGTTTTCAGGAAGAGGCTAGACCAGGAAATCCATAGATAGATGCAGGAAATCCAGAGCTAGATTGTGTGCAACAGAACTCTGAATTTCCTGCATCCAGAAGGAGGGTTGGACTCGTGGCATAATGGAATTTTAGCTTCAGACAGAGGTGGATTTCACTGTTGCCCCTCCCATTGCTGCTATGTGCTAGTCAAAACAGTGACTTACACTTGTGTAAGTAAGATGTGAGATCAGGGCTGGAAGGAGGGAGAGAGGGAAGAGAAGAGAGAGCAGTCGATAACAGAATCCCTCCAAAACAACACTAAAAAAATGTGTGTTAGATAAACAGACACACAGACACAGCTGTCAGCATTTTTGGACTCTTCTTGGAATGTACCTGTAGGAATTAGCATGATGATGGTCTGCACTTTGGCATTTAATGCTAGAACGTGGAGTAATCCAACTGGGTTATATGAGATTTACTAAAATCTTCCTTATTTCCAAGCATGCACACCAAGTAGTAGGTGCTTTTGGACAGGTGCTTATACATTGTCTTATAAGACAAGACTGATTTGCTTTAAAAAGACAAAAGAAAAGATTGATTTGCTTTAAAATATTTTTAAAATTGTGATAACTTATATGTATAGATAAAAATTTGGAATTATTACTACAGTTCAAATGGAAATGTAATACCTCTCACCGTATCGGGGGAGACTGACCAAAGCCTCAGCAGATGCTGCTAATAGTGGATGGATTGCTTCAGTATCTCTATTCTCCTTTTTATGGTTCTTTGGCCTTTTCTGCTCCACCCTCCCAACCCATCATAAGGATGAGAGAAGGATGGGACAAAACTTATGTATGACATTGGCCCTTTCCACAACACACCTTTTCGCGGAGCTGGGGTGCGGGGATCGCGCGAGCAGCCTCTAGTGAGAGCCTCTCACAACCCGGTTCCTTCAGCTCCGCAGCTGCCGCCTGCTCGCGTGAGAGCCCCACCTCTTCCTTCCACAGTGCAGCCTGGCAGTTTCCCAGGCTGTCCTGGGGCAGGAAGTGCAAGCATCATGGCCCCGGAGCTCCACACGCATGGCAAGTTGCACAGGGGCCCTGAGTGATGCGCGATTGCGCACCATTTTTGACTCACAGCTTAAAATGAAAAAGTGAACAGTTGGCACCTGGAGCGCTGTGCGATTGTGAGTGCATTGTGTGGACCGCTCCTCACATTCGCACGACGCTCGAAGGGCCCTTTTGCATGGCAAATGCTGTGCGGAAAGGACCATTGTCACAGTCCCGTCCTTCTCCCATTCCCAAGTGGCACAATTGCACCGCAAATCATTGATGAGTTTTCCCCATCAATAACCAGCGATTGTGCTCACACTTACCTTAGTTGCAGAGGCTCTGGAAGTGCAATGGCTGCGTTTTCTGTGTCAGCACAGCTTGGGACAGTACCAGGCTGCACTATGGCAGGAAGAGACAGGACCATTGTGCTTCCTTCTGCAGTGAGATAGCCAGTGCAGAGGGGAGCATTATCATCCACACTCCCATCCCAGAAAAGCCACTGCCAGGATGACATTGGGACTACTGCCAACCCAGGTAAGCTGCAGAAAGGGCCTTTGTCTTTAAACTGGAGTTGGAGCTGGAGGACTCTTCAAACAGACAATGCCTTTGGGTAGAGGTCTGTCCTCTGACAGTCCTTCAAGTAAAAGCCTGTTTCTTAATTGGCCTGGATCTACTCTAAGTCTTTCCAAGATATTTGCATGTAGCCAAGGCTCACATGAGCAGCTGCTGGAAAAGAAATTTTTGTGGGATGTAGAATGGTTTGGGGATGCAAATGGTGAATTTGTTATTGTTGTATGTCTTTGAATTGTTTTTCATTTCTGGTGAGCCTATGGAAAACCCATCACAGGATATTCTTGGCAGAATTTGTCCAGAGGGGGTTTGCTTTTGCCTTCCTCTGAGGCTGAGGGAGTATGACCTGCCAAGGCCAACCACTGAGTTTCCATGGCTATGCAGAGATTTGAATCCTTGTTTCCTAGAGTCCTAGTTTAATTCTCAAACCACTACACTGTGCTGGCTCTCAAAAATGATGAAATTAATGCACAGAAAGCCTACTTTCCATACCCATATACCACAAGGTCTTCCAGGTGTGGTGGGGTAATCGCCTTGAGGCCACACATGTTCCTTAGACATAGCAGGCTCATTCCTTGCCCTAGAAGGAAAGCCAAAGTGTTGCTGCAAAGCAGGGGCTTCTGTACCCTGATCAGATGGCTCAGATAAAGACAAGGCCTCCTTCATCTAGAACAGTGGTTCTCAACCTGTGGGTCCCCAGATGTTTGTGGACTTCAGCTCCCAGAAGCCCCAGCCACTATGGTCAATGCTCAGGGCTTCTGGGAGCTGAAGTCCAAAAACATCTGGGGACTCACAGGTTGAGAACCACTGATCTAGAAGCTGACACAAGTAGAAAAACTACGCGAAGATGCCTCCCCTGTTTCTGGAAGAATGACAGTAGGGGGCAGGGACCAGTTCCAACTAGTGTTCTGCCACCTGCACAATTACTACAGATATGTCCTAGGAACAAGGAAAAAAACCAACCTTTTTGTTCTATAACTCCAGTGTCCCAGCCAGCATGGGGGACTCTGGAAGTTCTAGTTCCAAAAAAAAGAAGAAAAAACCACCTTTTTTCAGCTTTGAATAGGACACTTGGCCATCCTAAGGTGCTTTCTTTCTCTAATTACTTAGGACAGTAATAATATTTCCCTTTTTTGGTGTCACACTATATCATATAACTTGTATTGTAAGTTTTAGTGGGCAGAAAGGCAAGCAGAGAAAGGGCAGAACACCACTGCCACTGCTGTGTCAGAATCTGCTTTCCCTCCTGGAGGAGGTGGGGGAATTTAGCCATGTACTATCCACATTGCTCCTGATCCATCACTCTGTAGCACAGTTGGAAGAGGAGAAGTAGTGCCAGATAATCCACCTTACTTTGGGATAAAGAACAGTGACAGTCCTTCCTTCTACTATCCCAACAGAGAGACTGACTTGTCCCAGCCACAGGACTGTATGTATTTCAATGCACTATGTTGTTTTGCATCTATTATCAAGACCAAGTTGCTCTTCCTTGCTGTGAACAAAGTAGGCATATCAGAAGTAGTGGTGTACCAAGGTGGGGGCAGGGGGAATTGCACCCCAGGCAGCACATTTTTGGGGTGTGGCACCGGGCCACCCTCCACATGCTGGCAGATGCACAGTGGCTAGATGGGTACAAGGGAGGTCTGCTGGAGGGGATATACCACTCCGAGAAAGGGAACTATCCATCCTCCCTTCCCTTCCCTCCTCTCCTCTCTCTCCCTCTCTCTCTCCCAGTCCAGAGTCAAACTTGTTTCCAGCCAAAGCAGCAATGCCAACACTGGTGAACCTCTGGGTTGGGCAGAGAAGGAGGGAGGGAGAAAAGGAGGAGAGGAGAGGAGGAGCCCTGAGGAGGTGGGGAGAGGCGCCTGTCTTCCCCACACACACACACACCTCTAAGACCAAGGACAAGTCCAGCCCAGCTGAGCCTTTGAGGAGGAAGGGAGAGAGAGGAGAGAGGGCCTTCACCACTGCAGGAATGCCAGCGTGCTTCTGAGCGCGCACAGAGCCCAATCACCCAATGCAATCGAGCAGTTTTTATTTGGCATTTTGGATAGGTCCTACCTCCCTTGGGAGGAGTGGCAAACTCATGGACCACCCTTGGATGGCAAAAGCTCTAGCTGCACCACTGATCAGAAGAGGAGCAGTATCTAAATAAAAATATTTGTTTTGAAGGGGAGAGGAGGGAAAGGTTGATGAGGTTTCTTCTGTTAAGGACTTGGCTATTTTTCTAAACCATGCATAGAACCTACTGGGATATTCAGGGCTAAATCTAGTGTTAAATCTTCTTCAGGTAGACCTGTTGACATGAATAGTGCCTGCTAGCTACAAATAACTTAGTCATTAACTGATTGCACTCAGTTTACTCGAGGTAGTACTAATATTTCAGATTTTTGGCCCATCATTTAAAAGAGAGAATTCTTCCTCCTTTTCTGTGGGTTTTTCACTTTCCTGAAATTAATATCCCGAGACAGAGCTATGATATCAGGGGGAGGGGAAATAGAGAGAGGTAATGAAACAGCCATCACATTATCTTCTTGTGACTACAGAAAAAGAAACTTACCCTGGGTATCAACCCGTCAATAGACGACAGCCTTCGATTCGGCATAGCATGGCAGGTCTCAGCATGTATAACTATGATTTCTGCTAACTGGTCACAGTCTCCTATTTTCACACCTTTTTTACACTAAATGATTAGAACTGATCGCTGTCCCCAGGATGTCGTTATTTAAAATACTAATAAGACAGGCAGCAATGGGAAGGAATAGAAAACAAAATTTCTTGCTTTTTTTCCTCCACTCCTATTGTTTGTGTTTCAGAACGCTCCTGCAAATGCATCCCATTGGATTTTTTTTTTATCAAAAAGGGAAAAAAACAATTAAAGACATGTAAAATGTTTTAACTGCTGAGGGATCATCTCAGCCGACGGGGTAGCCAGTGTGCTCCTGGTATGAACAATTGCAAGCGTCCCATTATTATTACCTGAAAAGAATCTCTCTCTCTCTCTCTCTCTCTCTCTCTCTCTCTCTCTCTCTCTCTCTCTCTCTCTAAAGTGACATAGATTGCTCATCCAAACTGGTAAAAAGCTGTTTGCCAAAGATAACGACGAGGAGCAAGCAAGACACCAAGCCCTGCTAATAAATAGTTCTCAGAAATATCAGCTCTCAATTTACTACTTGTACACAATGGGCCAGTCGAAACTTGCAGGCTGATCCAATTTGCCACAGCTCTTGTTTTCAGTCTTTGTGAAGCTGCATCCTGAGCCCAGCAGGAGCTGCTTGCTTCTCTCCCCTGAGTCAATCAGTGGGGTTTTGTTTCCTGCTGGTCAGAAAATATCAGGTGGCTTTCGGAGTCTAATTATCAATGAAAAATTAAATTCAGGACAAGAAGCTGGCCAGGAGTTGCTGCCACTACTGCTGCCACCTCTTTCTGTATGTGCACGCGGTTGAAAAGCCCAAGCTATTTTGTTACCAAAATGTATTTGAAGCACGCCTAGGGAAGGAAGAAAAGGAGTCAGAAACCCTAGTGTTCCAAAAGCATAATTGATTTTTACACCCTGCAATTTTCCTCTTCTGCTTTATTGGCAGAGTGAGGTGCACACTTCTAATTACCAAGGACTACCTCAAAAATTAGCGAATGATCAGGGAGTTTCTAATTAAGAATTGTTAAGCCAAGCTTAGCTCAACATTGTTCTATAATTTACCAGCCCTGGGGAGTCTTATTTCCCAACATACATGGTTTGTTTTTTTAAAAAATAGACTTCTGGTCTCAGTGCTTACATTGTAAGGAAAGAAAAAAAAAGCTAAAATGAGCTCCACCAGCATCTGGCAATCTAAATGAGGAAATAGAGTGAAATGGGCATGGGGCTAATTCTGGTTTTAAGCAAAAAGGTGAGCAAGAAGGAAATAAGGCCAAATGACCACTTCCTGTAATAGTAAATGTAAGCGTTTAGTGCTGCTACTGCCTGTGTTCCAAACGGAGTCAGTAGTGGAAAGAATGCTTGGGGCAGAGCTTGTAGGGAACATATTACCTCCAATGCATTACATTTTGCTTTTTGAAGGGAAAAAGCATTGTGATTTTTATTTAAAGGGTGTAATAATTAGAATGATGTAATTTTTTCTGTGTACTGAGTAACATTTACTCATTATTCCCAAAATGGTTCTTTGCAGTGGTAGGTCATTTGAGGGAACTGTTGGCCATTTTGATTTTTGTACATTCTTTTCTTTTCTTTTTTTTTAAAATGTTTTTAAATGTTACATGTCAAATAATGCATAGGAATTAATGTTAAGAATTTGAGTTTTAAAATTGCTTTTCAAAAATAGCAAAATAAGAAGTATGTTTCTGTACAAGAACTTCATTTGCCACTTCTGCACTAGCCTGTAGTGCTATGATTCCACTTGCAATGTCCTATGGAATCCTAGGGTTTGTAGTTTCGGGAGGGGCCAGCTGACCCCTCCCAAAACTGCAAACCCCAGGGTTCCATAGGATGTTGCAAGTGGAATCATAGCACTATAACAGGCTAGTGTGGGAGTGGCCCTAGACTCTGCTTAGGAAAATCTATGTTTGTAAAATTGTGAGTATATGTGTCTTCAAATCAGTTGTTGACTTATGGTGATCCCCATGAACTTTGTAGGGTTTCCTTAGGCAAGGAATACTTGGTGGTGGTTTTGTAAGTTCCTTGCTCTGAAATATAGACCATTTCCACAACTCACTTGATGCCATTGTCCTCTCATTGTGATCCTGGCAGTGCCTTTGCCAGGAAGGGAGCATGACAGGAATGCTTCCCTCTGCACCTGGCTAGGTCCCTGCGGAAGGGAATACAAACAAAACCCTCGCCTGCCTTCTGCAGCGCATCCAGGCTCTTTCCCAAGTTCTGCTGGGGAAGGAAGCACTTCCATTGTGTCTCCTACCCTTCCACATGGCTGGAAAGGATGGGAGTGTCATGTGGTTACGGGGAACTTAACAGATTTACTCCATTAAGCAAATATCCCGCCGTCATGACAGGTGGGGATGGGATGGCAGCGGGACCATGACAACATTGTGCAAAAGCACAACCTGTGGACCACTGCCATCACTTCCCTAACCTGGGACTGTGAGACCATGTGGAAATGGCCATAGTCTACAGTATCTGGTACTCAGTGGTAATCTCCCCACCAAGTTCTAACCAGGGCAGACCCTGCTTAGCTTCCAAGATCAGATAGAATTTGGTGTCTTTACAGTATTTAGAAAAATTACAGAGTGATCCTCCTCAAATAAATCTGTGAGCCATCTCTTCTATTGTTATGACCATCTTATTATTTATTTGTATCCTACTCTTCTTCCAAAACACTCAGGCCAGCATCCATCAGCCCTTGAAAACTGAACCATTCCTAAAGATGGCAATGATGGGGGGAAATGTTTATTACTTTTTCTGCCCTATGTTTCCTCCAAGAAAGTGTTGTTCCTGTTGTTCTTAGGTCATCTGACACTGAAGTACTACCAAAGTCATCTTTGCCTTCTTAGCTTCAGATATGGGATGACATGGTGTGCTCTTAGATCATTCTCTGTTTATTTCAAGCACAGTGGTTACAAGTGGATTTGCCAGATGTGATGGTTACAGTGCTGGTATTAAAAAAAAGCACTGAAGAGGAAGAACTGCAATGTGTGTGTGCAGCAACTCTGTAAGAAATTGAAGATCTCACTATAGGGATTTGTAGAATGGCCTTGTCAATACGGTCCGAAGTCTTTCCCCAAGTAGGGGAATAGTTTATCCAACCAGAATGAAGAGGTCCGTGTGAAGAGCAGGCAAGAAAGGGGAAAGCTGTCATCCAGGATAACTTGGGCTATCCTGTTTATGGGCTTCCCTGAGGAATCTGATGTGGCACTGTGAGATGCATAGTGCTGGGCTAAACAGGGCTTTGGTCTGATCTAGCAAGAGTCTTCTTATACTTTCTCATGGCTTCTTTAGGGAGTAGGTTTATTTCTGACATGTAATGTGGATACTACCATTAGAGATGGCTAAGGAAAGGTTCTAGCTAGTGCCACTGCAAGCTGTGAGGAGATAAGATGAAACCATACTTTTTTTCCTCTTCTATTACTACCTGATTAACAATTTCAGCAGTAGGATCAGAGCCAGCACAGTATAGTGGTCTGAGCATTGGACTACAATTTTGGAGATGAGGGTTCAAATCCCCATTCAGCCATGGAATCCCAGTGGGCAAGTGATTTGGGGCAAGTCGCACTCTCTCAGCCTCAGAGAAAGCAAGGGCATGCCCCCTCTGAACAAATCTTTCCAAGAAAACCCCAGGATAGGGTTGCCATAAGTCAGAAATGACTTGAAGATGCACATCAGCAAACATGAGGGATCAAGGGGATGAAAATGGATTAGAATCTCATGCATCCCATATGTAGCCCCTTCCTGCTGTACTTCCTCCCTTGAAACAGATATGTTGAAAAAGTTCAGTTCAGTGGCATAGGAACGGGGGGCGGAGGGGCACTTCACCCCAGGTGGCAAGGTTTTGGGGGTGTCCCAGTTCATAGCCACACCCTCACATGCCCTGCTCACGCCCCCACACACTGAGGCCATGCCCCCATACACCATAGCCTCGCTCCCCCTCCACACACTCCAAACTCCACCACTGGTTCAGTTTGGACAAATTTGGATTAAGAAACAGTAACATAGCTCATTTTGGAGTCTAGGAGTAATGGATCTATGCTGACATGGGGAGTTCTTGAGATGTTGATGTATGTTACTTCAGAATATGGAACTCTGGTCTTACTACATTTTGGGGTCCTCCTGTTAGTTCTCTTGGAGGACAAATCCACCCTGCCTACCCCCCATGCCCTTCCATGGTGGTGCCACTGCCATCAGAGAGGATACATATGAAATAAACCTTTGCACCTCAGAAGAAAAAAAAATGGAAACAATCTGGTTTATTTTGTGTGTATTTTCCTCCTCCCCCTGTTCCTGCTGCTGCTGTTTCTGAACACAACAACTAGAGCACCCTAAGGTAGTTTTATGTGCTATTTAGGGTTGCATTGCGCAATTTATATCATAAATTATTAAATGACTTAATGGACAATGCATTAGAAAGAAAACAGGCAAATTACAGAATAATTTAACTGTTGCAAAGAAGCGGAGCAACACGCAGGACGTAAAACACTCTATTTTGACACAGAATGCCCGAAGCTAAAGCAATTAAGGCTGCAAAATATTGCCGGCTGACATGACGTGTATGTAGATTTGTCATTCATTGGCAAGACTTGGTAACAATCTCAGGTTACGTGCACAATAAAACAATCCATGCAGTAGAAAATGCTTTTTGCTGGGAGTGCTCTAAAGATGGGGGTTATGTATCATTTAGGCACGTCACCACTTTACAGATAGTGTTTGTTGATGACAAAAGAGACTTCATCAAGGCAAACATCTCAAAGCTGGTCCCTTTAGACACTGCTTGCTGTTGTTTTGTGCTCTCAAGATCATAAACTAAATATTCTTCTATTCCTAACAGCTGCATTTAGTGAGCGAACCCCAGCAATCCAACTTAAAATTAAAAAACTGACAAGCATCCTGTGTTTCACCCATAAGAATAAGCCAGTGCTGGAAAATCTGACCTACAAACAACTTTGATCTAAACACCAGCGCCTTTACCATGGGTTTTTGTTTTTTCTACCAGAACAAATACAACAGCAGCTTGGGGTTATTTTTAATGGGACCACCGATATGATTATCACATGCTGTGGTCCCAGTTCTGACCTCCAATGACTGCTAATAAACAAAGCATGTGCTGCTCAGGTCCTATTTGAGGAACCCAGGTAGTGGAGTCTCCTTCTTTGGAGGTTTTTAAGCAGAGGCTGGATGGCCATCTGTTGGGGGTGCTTTGAGGGTGTTCCTGCATGGCAGGGGGTTGGACTGGATGGCCCGTGTGGTCTCTTCCAACTCTACGTTTCTATGATTCTATGATTCTATGATTCTAGGTGCATTCAGGACAAGGCCTATAAAGCTTTGGAAAGGCATTAATCTCTGGTATGGCTCAAAAACAGCATTATTCTCTGTTTCTTGTTGGAAGAGAGGGTAGATGTTCTTTTAGTCGGGGCCTTAGGACTGGAGGGAAAGTCCTAAGTGGAAAGACAACTAAATGGTTACTATAGTAAGTGGGCCATGATCAGGCTATGGAACAATAGGCCATTATGAAGAAGATACAGAAACTGGTGTTTCTAATGATTCTATGTCCAGAGAGATAAGTTCCTAATCATATCAGTTTCCCCTAAACAAGGGATAGAGAACTGCCGGCACTGAGGACCAATGTAGCCCTCTAGGCTTCCATGGATGGCTATCTTTCCTACCTATGATACCAGCATTTGATGCCTTCTTAGCTTCTGTATAAGGTTTCCTCCATTTCTAAAAGGCTGAAATTACTCTCCTAAGGTCTAGTCATAAGCAATAAGAGCTTTAAGCTAAAATATCCTGGTGGTTTGTTTCCATCTTTTTCCCTTTGGCCCTGCCTCCCAAAGGTCTCTGAAATATAATTTGACCACAGGCCAAAAGATATTCCCCACCCTTGTCTTAGATAAATGGAACTTGTTTGTGGGAAAGGTAGCCGCCACTGAATGGTTTTAAGTTAAAGGAGGATAGATTTCACTTGAACATTAGAAGGAATTTCTTGACAGTGAGAGTGGTTCAGCAATTGAACCAATTGCCTAGAAAGGTGGTGGAATCTCCTTTGGACATCTTCAGAAAGAGGCTAGTCAGCTAACTTGCTGGGGATGCTTTAGCTGGAGAGCCTGCATTGAGAAGGGGCTTGGACATGATGGCCCATAGGGCTCTTTCCAACCCTATGATTCTATGATTCACCCACATCCGGTAATCTATCAATACATAATTTATTGTTTAGTTGTAAGGGAAAACATGGAACCAATTGGATAGCAGGAGTAGATTCAGGGATGTTAGGAGATATTTAAAAAAGGTTCTTCAGTGGACTTCATTTTACCTTCAGCTCTCTTCTTCAGCTCTCTAATTTGTTTTTAATAGTTAATGTGTTTTAGGGGGATAGAAGGGTTGGTGGGTGGGGAGGATGGGCTACATTTTAATGTTTTAATGTATTTATATGTTCTTGTAATGCCACCTCGATCCACTGGGAGAGGCGGGATAAAAATAAATATTATTATTATTATTATTATTATTATTATTCACATATTTTTGGGGCGTTCTCTTTTTCTTAATACCTTGTATGTGCTTAAACATATTCTTACATGCAGAGAGAAAAGAACTTTGTTTGTCTGTTTGTAGTGTTTCTGTATTGTCTCCTAGCCCTAAGGGTTCCCAAGGTAGTGATGACTTTTAGGTTTAATTATTTGGACTTAACATAAATTGACTATGGATTAGGTTTTCCACTGGTGAGTTCTCCTTGGACATCTATGATTAATTTTTGTTCCTTCATTTGGACAGTTACAGTTCTCCTTAATCAGAAATCTTGTAGTATCTACACAGAGGTAGAGTTTTCAGATTTCTCTTTTGTGCACACTTTTTGTTCCTGATATGAAGTGACTTTCTGAGGAATGAAAATACTTGCCCTCTCTGGACTCCAAAATGCTGATTGGGAAATTCTGGAAGCATTTATTTCTGTTTTAAAAAAATTAACAATGAGGTGAAGACATTTGTATTTTCCTTTATCTTTTTTCTCCTGTTTTTAACTGGCCTAGTTTTTCCCTCTCAATTTGCTTTGACTTTATATATCAGAAACTGGATCAATATACCTCAATATTTTGCCTGAGTCTTCTGAACATCACCTGTTTGAATAAGCTGAGTAGATGTCTTTCATCCTCAATATTTAGGTTGAGCAACTACATATCCAGGAATGTAGTCAGCTTTAATAGTGGGGGGCAGGCTACTGGAAGATTAGTGGCATGTGTGGGCTTCCAATAAAGGTGAAATATTTCTTATTTTGCATGCTATCACTTTTGCATATAAAGACTAGTTGTCCCACATTGCATACCTATTAAAATATCCTGTTATAGTTTGTCTGAAACACCTTTACTTTCTTTTGAATTCTTGTGCAATGTGACTTGATCTCATGGACCTGAATCCATGTTTATCCACTGTGATATGAACACAACTTTCGTATAGAAAGTGCACCTGTGAATAGCCTAAGGTCATATCTAGTTATTCCGTCTCGCTCACTGGGGCAAATAGAGAACCTCATTTTCAATAAGTGAAGTGCTATCACACATTTCTTGTATGGTCTAGTTTGCCCCTGTATGGTCCAAACACTTTTTGCTCCCAATCTGGATAACAGAGCAGCTTCTTCAGGGATAAAAATATTGGCTACCTCTGGGCTACATCATGCCAGCTAAAGGATTTAGAGAACTATTGTCCAAAAAGGGATTTGGGGAGCTGTAGTCCGAAAAAGTACATTTGCTTTGAGCAATATATGAACAACCTATGCTGGATCATACTACGCACAAACAAGGTACAACCTACTGTCTGTCTCCAACAGTGACCAATATAATATTCCTAGGAAAGTCACAAACAGATGACAAAATGAAGATGTTACCCCTGTTCCAATGCACCAGCTTCTGCTTTCAACGTACTGGTGCTGAACTTTCAGCAGCCACAGCTTGAATCACTGGACAGACACCATTCACTCTGGAGTTGCTCATCAAAAGTGCAAACCATCAGAAACTTCCAGCAAATGGGCTATGTTTATAGTACCTCCAGGGTGGAAGAAGCCAATGACCTACCTGAGTGGGAGGCTTTGATCAAATCATAGCCAGGGGAGCCTATATGCTGATGTTCTGGAGATTTCCACGTAGGCCCTTTTTGCACGGCATTTGCCATGAGAAAGGGCCCCTGGAGCATCACACAATTGCAAGGAGCAGTCCAAATGATGCACTCACAATTGCACAACACTTCAGGGACTTCAGTGCCGATCATACACTATTTCATTTTTGACTTTGAGCAAAAAATGGTGCACAATCGCGCATCGCTCCAGGCTCCCACATGCATTTACTGTTTGTGCAGAGCTCTGGAGCTGTGGCGCTCATGCTTCCTGCCCCAGCACAGCCTGGGAAAATCCCAGGCTGCACTGCGGAAGGAAGAGGAGGGACTCTCACACTACTTGCTCATGAGCAGGCAGCAGCTGCGGAGCTGAAGCAACAAGGACGCGAGAGCCTCTCGTAAGAGGCTGCTCACACAATACTCGCACTCCAGCTCCACAAAAAAGTAAGCTGCGGAAAGGGCCATAGAGTAACAGCACAGACCTCTAGAGTCCCATTTCTTTATTTTTAACTCCAGCATTGCAGGCTACACAAGGAGCCTCCTTCAGGTATTTTCCTGATTATGTAATTGTAATGTTGTGGCGAATGTTGTTATTATGATCCCTTCAGGGTGCTAAATCATGAAAGAGGTATTTAGAAGAGAGTGCTCTCTTCAGAATTTCATACCAAGCACATGAATGGAAGGCAAATGATGGTAGAATAACAGTGATCAGGCTAGTGGATATGGCCTTGCTCCCTTCCTCTACAACATTACGATCATGAATATTCCTGAAGAAAACTAGTGTACTACTTCTGAGCATGGCCCCTGAGTTGGTTAGCAAACAGCCTTTGGTAGATCTCACTTTCATGAACTTGATGGTTAAACTTTAAAGCCATCTGAGTTAGAAGCCACCATTCATCACCCTAGGTAGTAGTGGACTCCATTTATTATGCTTTGTGTGAAATGCTTTCTTCTGTTTAGACTCTAGCCTGCAGTTACATAATAACACCAAGTCCTTATCATTCATACTCCACTCTTGGGTTATACTATAATCTCTTTCTTTACTCTGGCAAAGCTGAGCTTGGATGGATTCTGGAAGCAGAGAGAAGGAGACTATATAGTTGGAGATGGCAGGGTCTAAACAAGGATCAGAATTCCAGGGAAAGGCAGTTTTTACCCTTGACTTGAGGAGAAGTCCAGGATTTAACATGAGAGGCTTCAGTAGAGCAAGGAGTAGATAGAGAGAATGCTAGCAGCATTTGATCCCATTCTTTTTCACTCCTTTCCTCCCATAGGACTATTCCCCCACCCCATCCTACTGTGGCTCTTTTTCATGTGGGGGTGGAGAGTCAACATCTGAAGACTAACAGAGATATATGCTACAGAGGGAGATGAGGGGATGGAACAACTGTTTTACTCTGATTTTCAGATGTTTATTATGTTGATATCTTAAACTGCAGTCCTAAATATCAAAGTAAATCCCATTAGGTGATACTAATGTTGAGTACATGTGAGTAGTGTTATGCTACAAGTGTTTTAAGTCTACTCAACTATACACAAATAACTATTCAGACAGTTTTCCATTTGTGAATCTAACCATTTCAGACTGCAAGTGGGGCCATGCATGTGTTTCTCTTAGTGTACATATCCCTCGATGAAACTTAAAGTGTTGCTTCTGAGGGGACTATAGCTCCTGGAATCTCCTAGCTAGCATGGCCATTCTGTTGGGCAAAGTCCAAAAAAGGGATTTTTCCAAGCTCTGGTCCTTCAGACAGTAAAAGAGGAATTGCTCTAGCTTATTTCCTATTATATGGATAGGGAGCCCCACAATATAAATATAAACTGCTTGTTGTTCTTCTCGAAGAAAGATATGGTGAGGAAGCAGGACACATCTGTTTCCCTCTACTTTTCAGTGAAGGATGTCTTCCTGCTGCTGAAAGACAAAGAAAACAGCAAAGGAATTTCTTAGAATGAAGCCAGAATTCCAGAAAGTGGAATTAAATCAAGAGTGAAAAGACAGTTCTTTTTTATAAAAAAAAATCTTCTAGGGAGTAGCCATGCAAAGATTTTTGGGGGAAAAGAAATAATCAGGAACTCAAGGAGCAACTTTTTTGCTAAGTCAGGACATTGGTCTCTCTAGCTCAGTATTTCTGACACTGACTGGCAACAAAGCTGCAGTGTTTCTTCCTAGCCCTACCTGGAGATTGGACAAATCAAACCTGGGATCTTCTGGATGCAAACCATGTGCTCTTTCAATAAGCTATCAAGTAGTTGTATGATATATGCAACAGTGCTGCAGTTCCCCCCCACTCTAGTAGCTTCTCGATTAGACTGCTGTAATGCATCATGTGTGGGACTGCCTTTGAAGACTATCCAGCCTTCTTAGTGCCCACTCCCAGGCTATGTGATTTCCTCCCATGGGAAGCTAGGTTGGCCCCCTCTCTGCTCCCCTTCCACCTTCAGACAAAAGAAAATTGTATTGAAATAGGCTTTGAGCCATCAGCTCGTTGCTGCAGATTTTTTTTTAATGTAGCATGCTGTGCTTTTAATCTTTTCTTTACCTGTGATCTTTTAAATGCTTTTCAAACTGTTTTTAAATTGGAGCTGTTTTATACAATAGTTTATTTAACTGTTTTTTAATTGTTTCTTACTGTTACTATTGATTCCTGCAGTTACTGTTTATATCTGTGTTGTAAGCCTCCTTGGCACCCATGCTGGGAGAAAAAAAAAATGCATAAATAAATAAATAAATACATACATACATACATACAATCCAAATGCTATTGTTTGTTCTGAATGTGGATTGTTAACTAGGCCTGGGCATTGTAGGCATCACACAACAGACCTTATATAGCAGCAGACGTATTCCTGGTTCATTTCAAGGTGAAGTTCAAAGTGACAGTGTTCATCTTTAAGAAACTACCATGGTTTGGAGTCAGAGGACTTTAAGGACTGACTACTTCCACTTTAGGATAAAAAAACTCATTCAGTTCACCTTATAATATGAACTCAGCTAATTGCACACTTTCAAACCAAAACATGAACCATTTTGCAGTGGAGTTTTTCAATAAAAAAATAAGTGCAAAAATGTATATATCATGGGAACGTGTACATATGGGGGAAAATTATGTTTAAATACATTATATTAAGAAAATTCCTGGCATAATATTGAGTGAGCAAAATTGCTTGTAAAAATTCAGATTTTTGGAGAAATGTGCAGAAAACATTGCCATAAAATGTTCATATGCATCTCAAATATTTCTAAAGAAAAGGATGACCTTGGATGGAAAGATAAAATTATTCTTTTGCTGCAAGCAACTAATCAGTATATCACTTGAAGGGTTACTACCTTTGCAGTAAAGGTGCCAAATACAGGAAAAAGTATATAGACTCCATTTTGGTAAATTATCAGGGAGATCTGAAATATTAGACGTATTCCTTAAAAGTTATATCCTCCCCCTGTTGGTTATAGTGTGTGTTTTAGTAAATTATTTCCCTGCTGCTAATAATATTATGCACAGTATTTTATAAGCAGTAGAGTGTGTTTTAATAAGTTATTTCCCTGCTGCTAGTAATATTGAGTATAGTATTTTATAAACAATGGGTGTGTATCTATAATATTCATGATCTAAGTTTTCTAATTTTAGCAAATCAGTATTTTTCCTTAAATCCTGTTATTGAATTTAATCCTGTTATTTGATTTGGACCTGTTGTATTTGATCTGGACCAGCTGTGGTCCAAGAAGTAATGCAATAAACATTCTGAATCCACTTTGTAAAAAAAAAAAAAACACTCAACAGAACCCAAACTTTAGAGTGGAAAAATGAGAAACTGAATGAAACTGAGGCCATTTCCACATTACACTGTTATAGTGTTATTAGCGTATATACCTGGTGTTGCCCAGGATTTTATTTTCTCATAGGTAATACTTGTTTGAGAGCCTGTGTCTATAATTCCCCAAACCAGGGATGTCAAACTCAATTTCATCTTGGGCCACATCAGCATTAGGTTTGCCCTCAAAGGGCTGGTTGTATCTGTAAGACTATATAAATGTATCTACTCTTTTATTATATTAAATAATTGCCTTTGCATTCGATTATTACTGGTTTTGGTAATAATGTGTGCCACTTTCTGCTCTCAAGACCCTCTCTGTGCCTCTTTCTGTCCCCCGTCCCTCTCTGTACCTGGTGGGTCTGATCTCCACATTGCGGGCTACCTGGCTGACTGTATTCTGAAGAGGGGCCCAGCACCTAGCACTCACAATCTACTTCTACTTCTGACTGCTCCTCTGTTCAACTCTTGTGAGCTAAGTAGAGCATTGCCATGGTAACCCGTGACAATGCTCTCATGGTGAGACCTGGATTGAGGAATAATTAGAATTAGTACATCGCAAGTGATGGCTGCTGGGCCCCTCTTCAGAATAGCAGCAGCCGGAGGTCCGCAATGTGGGGATTGGGCTTGCCAGGCAGGGGGAGTACCACAGCTGCAGGAGAGGTGAAAAGGCCACATGAAATGACCTGGTGGGCCAGATTCAGCCCATGGGCCTTGTGTTTGACATATGTGCCTCAAACTGTCTTGTCCAGTACCTGTAACTTTTCCCCATTTTCCCCAGTCCAATCTGTATTCAGAGTTATTAACATACAGAGAGTTATTAACATACAGAGATTAGGTTCCTGAGGGAATACACTGGCCTCCTCCTTGCTGCTACACCTCATCTCCATAGCAACTGGTCTATTCTCTGGCTGAGAATTCTAAATGCCCCTCCCTAAACTGCAAACCCCAGGATTGCATAGGGAGTCAATCATATGGGGTTTTCGCCTGAAACAGCCAAACATATGAGGCCTTCACTTGACACAGACAAAAATCAAACTTTGATTTTTATTTATTAGATTATTCCACTTTCAACATTGTATGGAATCCTGGGGTTTTCAGTTTAGGGAGGGACTTTTAGAATTCTCAGCCAGAGAGCTCTTTGGCCTTTGTAAACTGCAAACCCCAGAACTCCACAGGATGTTGAAAGTGGAATAATAGCTCTATAACAGTATAATGCGGAAATGACCTGAAATTGGCAGATTCTTTCATTCCAAAAACCTTCTTGATGATGGCTCCTATCTACAGATTACAGATCTCAAGGGCCATCCCTGCATAGTTACATCATTATCTTTTAATGTAACTGTTGTAAACTGCCCTAAAAAATTTGTCTGAAAGGTGGGATATCTCTTTACAGATCAACAAATGAAAAGAGGAGAGAGGAGAAGAGAGGAGAGGACTTCTTTAAGCTTTGTTCTGTAGCAGAAAAATGGATTGCTATCAGTTGGTGAATGACTGTGAAGGGGGAGAATTTCATTTCAGCTCTTTTTTTTTCCTTTCTCTCTTTTCTATTGTATTATTATTAGTATTATTAGTATTATTTCTTCACATGCATTATAGAATAAATTTGGGAGTTGAAAAATGTTAATATCTGAGAGAAACCTAAACTAACCAAATTACCTATCTTCTAGGCCTAGGAATTTGACTGACTGACTTAAAAATCTGACTGTGTCTTCAAAGAACCCCAAGATTGTGGTTTTGACTTACAGCTGCCACCTTTTTTTTTTTCTGAAAGGCTCTTTATTTTTAACCTGTATGGCTCGTCAATACAACATGATCCCTTTGATGATGGGAACAGCTATACCTATTGTATTTATCTAGTTCAGATGAGAGAGAATTTTGTTTCCATTCACGTTTGAAGAATTTGCCAAAATTTGCAAATCTCATATTTGAGGACCTGAAATTTTAAAAAATTTAAATATGGAAAAAAGTGATGCTGATAGTTTTTGTCATTTCAAGTTGCAATTCATGAGGAAATTTGCTTGCATGGACTCCAGTAAAGCCAATGAGAGCTGTGCAAAAGTACATACCGGCTCTTGCACACCTCCTGTTCATTACAACCAAGACAGCTTAAGAGAATTTGCTGGCAGATTTGACGTGTTTATTGAACAGCTCCCCCTCATTTCAAAAGCATTTTTTACTGGAGAAATATCTGGAGTCTTGGTGTCTCTTATCCTTACATTATGTTTAAACATATCAGGTATAAAAGCATCAGTGACTCATACCGTCCAAAATCCTGCACGGAACAGTGTAGAGCACATACATCAAGCACAAGGCCTGGCGGGCCATTTCATGTGGCCCTCACATCTCTCCTGCAGCTGCAGCACTCTCCCTACCTGGCAAGCCTGATCCCCACATTGTGAGCCCCATGCTGCTGGTATTCTGAAGAGGGACCCAGTACTCATAATCTACTTCTACTTCTGATGCTCCTCTGTCCAAGTCTCACCATCAGAACATTGCTGTGGGTTACCATGGCAACACTCCACATGCCTCACAAGAGTTGGACAGAGGAGCAGTCAGAAGTAGATTGCAAGTGCTGGCTGTTGGGCCCCCTTCAGAATACTAGCAGCTGGGGGGCTGCAATGTGGGGATCAGGCTCACCAGGTACAGAGAGGATTGATGACAGAAAGAGGCACAGAGAGGGTCTGGGAGCCTGAAAGAGGCACAGAATAATAGAATGCAGAGGCAATTTTTTAATATGATAAAAGAGTAGATACATTTATATAGTCTTACAGATACAACCGGTTCTTTGAGAGCAAACATAATGCTGATGTGGCCCAAGATGAAATTGAGTTTGACACCCCTGGTGTAGGGCAATATTTCCATAGGCACAACTATGCTACATGTCTACTCTCAGCTCCCTCCTTGGATCACCATTCAGTCATTGCAGCCTCTCCCACAACCTTTGAGTGACCGGTGGAAATCAGGTGGGAGCGGATAAACATCTGGCTATGTTCCTTTAGCTAGACACAGAGTGATGACATCATCTAGTGAGATCCACCAGAGTCCCCAGAGGTCTCAGCAGATGATATAACGATTCTGTGTCTGGTCACAGGGACATAACCAAACACTTCTGTGATCCCCCTCCCCACACTTCACCAGCCATTAAATGGTTGTGGAGGTAGGGACTGCAGTGATGAAACAGCGAGTTGGGAGGATGTTGGTCACTTCAGAAAGTGAAGGAGAACACCAACCTTTGCAAAGACTCAAAAAAAGACATACAGAGGTGTAAAGTGGACTTACATTTGTGTATGTCACTAACAGGATGCCAAGCTATGAAGTACTGCAAACTGCATGTCATTATCTGAAGTTTCTACAGAGACAAAGGAGAGTTGGTGCAAAGTTGGTGTTTCAATATTCCTTTCATAGGCTCATTTATATAGCCACCCTTCCTTTCTGAAATTGATCTTCCTCATATCACTCAAGCATAAATAACATGTAAAGGGTCATTTGACAGCTATTGTGTGTGATATTTGTATGTCACCCCTGATCAGGAAGAGATTTCTTTAATGGCTCTAAAGATTTACTCCTGTAGTAGCTCTCCAATTAACTAGGTTTTAGAAAACAGACAGGATTTGTCTTTACGCAGGAAGAAATTGTGTTCTCATTATACTTTTATCCTCATGTTAGATTTATTACATCTTTCAATTATGATTTAGTTTTGTGGCTCAGTCTTATCTAATTCTTCATATTTACATCTCTCATCTAACGAAAATAATAATACATAAATCATACCAGACAAATTTTTGCAGGGTTTTTTTTTTCTCTTTGTATGCTTTAATTCTCCAAATGTCTTGGAGGGAAAGCTTATTGAACTACAAAGGATATCTTCACGTGATCTCCACAACAACATGAAAAATTATCATTTTAGTTCCTTTCTTACTGCCATCCTTGTTCCAGGTTTGTAGCATAATAAAAGACGCAAAGGAATCAGCGTCAAGCCAAAAATAATTTCCTTACAGCTGGGAAAAAAGTATTTGTGGTTTGTTTTTTGTTTTTTTTTCTCACAACAGTATGACTGCTGCACTGTGGCACAGCCCTCAGAGCAAAGATTCCGGCCACTATGTTCTGGCACTGTAACTCACTGTTCCACCATGCCCCTTGGCCAGAAGATGCTGCTGTTATTGCCTCCCTTCCCCCAACTTCATCTCCATCTCCATCCTCATCCCCTCAGCTACTCTTGTGTGCTGACAATTTAGCAGACAATAAAGATGTGCTTGGCATGCTCAGATAGTTCCTCAGGCTCATAAACCAGCAACATCCCTTAAAGCAATCTCCAATTTTCCAGTGGTAGAGTGTACCCAACGACAATGGAATTTGCTAAGTTGATATTAACAGATAAACTGTATGGGTTTCTCTCTCATCCCTATATGGAACTAGTTAGGCCTTCAAGTCCACTGACCTCAAGCCATCATAGGTTTTAAAAGTAAATGGTAGCACTTTGAATTGTACCTTGAAATAGACTAAGAGTACCTGTGCTACCGTTTAAGGTCCATCATGATATGCTTCCTAATGCCAAGGCCCAGTTAGCAATCCATATTCTCAAAGAACAGTAGTCTCTACACTGAGGCCAAGATCCTGCTTTAATTGCATAGCTATGATATCACACTTACGCTTTATCTTCCCTCCATGCCCTGAAGCTAACCTTAAAAGCCAGTCAGCTGTCCCAAGAGATGGACTTCTGTGATGCTGGCAGGTAGGTTGCTATGCAGCAGAAAGAAAGCCTCTTGTTGGGTGTGAAGTAGTCCTCTTGTAATTTCTTGCCCTAAGAGTCTCTTGCTCAGGATGCTAAAAGTCCTGATACCTAGACCTCCTGTAGCCTGCTCTCTGCAACCATGCAGCTGACTCAGAATCTTGTTAGGTGACCCAATGGGTTGAGAGAATGAGATTTTACTCTTTAATATCTTTCCAGAAGCTGACCCTCTTCATCATCTGAGCAGTTTTGGAAAGACTGAAGTAATTCAGTGTCTGACTTGTACTTGCCTCATGGACTCTCTAACATGCTGTCTGACTTCCAGAGTAATCCTTAACTTCTGTGACATAGCTGCTGTGGTGAAATGCCTGACACTGATATGAGAATAGAGCTGGCCATGCTGGCTGGGAGATTCTGGGATCTGTAGTCCAAAAGATAATGTTTCTGTTCACTGAGTGGGAATGTTCCCATAGTATCTTATTGGGTTAGAATTTTATTATGTCTGTGCCTTCCTTTAGTCTGTCAGCTTCTCTGCATGTTCAGTACATCATGCAACTCACAGCCCAAATGCAATGACCCAAAGCCACTTTTGAGGCGTGCATGGGTCCCTGCCTGCCACCATAAATCTGGAAAAAATCTCCACCTTTCAGTTTCCTTCCTGTTTAAATAAAGACCTTTTCTGGGTCTAAAAGAGTCTAGTGGAACAAAAACATTGAAAAATTGCTGTCCATACATGCTTGCGGGATGATGGTTGGATGGCATTTTTAGTTTTAATTTTTTTTAAAAAAGTTTTAAACTAAAAAAAAAATTCAGAGGTGGGGTTGCAGGTTGGAGGGTATGCTAATCCATGGTCCAGCAAGGGACCAGTGCACTCCGCCAATCCCTGATAGTTGGTCACCTGTGTTTGACATGAAGGGCTTCTGAAGGGTGGCTTTCTGGAATAAATCAGTACCAAAACCATTATGCTGGTAAGAGATGAAAACTCTTACACTGTAGGCAGGTTTGGATGGGTGGAACAGAGAGGACATCACATCCATAACTATGTTGGATAGAATAGGAAATAATGACAACATCAATAAATTGCAATTCTTTCTGCACCAACAAATTAATTAGGTGGGAGATATCCTGTCCTTGTTGCATCAAGGCCAAGATGAATGAGGCATGGAAATCTTACAGGCGAATCCATCAATCAATGAGATGACAGCCTTATTTTTCAGTCCTAGCATAGAACTAACAGTGGTTTCTAGAGCTATAGGGCTAGTATAAATTCAAAAACAAAACAAAAAAAACAACTTGCTTCACACAAAGAGCATTAACTCATTGGAATGTGACAATAACCAATAAAGCATTTGCCCCAGAACTAAATAACTTGTGATCCAGATTGCTAACTGTAAAGTTGGATGATCAGTAATGCCACCTTCTTGCCCAAGTTGTTACTGAACATCAAAATACTGCAATCTGAGCGCAACAGAGACCAGGTTTATGTCGTGATGTCCTGTACCAGCCTTTCCAACCTGGTACCCTATAAATATATTGGAGTACAGCTCCCAGAAACCTCTAGCCGACATATCTGAGAGTTGTAGTCCAACGCATTTGGAAGGTACCAGTCTTGGGAAAGAATGGTTATAAAACTCATCCTTAGCATCTGTTAGAAATCACAACAGGGAATAATGATGTAGGCCCTTTCTGTAGCTTACCTTCTTGCAGTGGAATCCAGCAGATCTGCCATGATGGGAACGCTCCCCTCCACACTGGCTGGATCCCTATGGAAGGAAGTGCAATGACCATGCCTCTTTCTTCTACAGGGTGGCCAGATACTTTCCTAGGCTGTGCTGGGGCAGGAAGCTCAACCAACATGCTTCTGGGGCTTCCACAGGACAGGTAAGTGCAGGATGGAGGTGCAATTGCATGTTATTGATGAGGAAAACCCATCAATGATTTAATCCATGATCACATTGCCTGGGGATGGGAGAAGGATGGGACCATGACAACATCACGCAGAAGTAGCGTCATGGTCCCTTCCTTCTTCTGTCCCCACTGCAGGCTGAGAGGGTACTGCAGAAAGGGCCTTAATTCAATAATTGGTCTGTTTGTTTGCTCTTCCATTATGCTCTTATGTTGTGCTCTTTGCAGAGTTTGGAAAAGTCATTTATTAGACTACAACTCCCAGAATCCCTCAGCCAATCTGGCAAGTGTCCTTGTAATTCAAAAAAGTAACTTTTCTAAGCTCTTGTCCTTAAGGTATGCTTTGAGCAATATGAACACTAAAGGTCAAGAGGCTTTCACATGCTTTACCAGTCTCTCTGTAATAATGAGTAGAATTAAGGGCTAGGTGCTCCAAAGGTGGATGCTATCTAATGGGCGCCAAACAACTCACCAAGAAATGATGTCCACTCCAGCCCCCATGTTTTACACTAATGTAGCCCCTTTTGTGTATTCATCCATATAGCATTCATCTGGAGCTGAGAGGCTTCAAAGGTCATCAACATTATTACGCCTAGCAGGAGCTCAGCACAAGAGCAGAATGTGCTTCCACATTAGCAGGTGCAAAACAGGGCTTGGCTTTCACCCAAACATTCCTGCTGCTTTTTGTTTTGCTTTGTGGACTTTTTTTTTCTTTAAAAAAATGATTTCATGTTATATATCAGAGCTAATTATTCCTGTTGGGCCAACCTCAGGAAATGTCAACAGTACATTGTAAGTGCTAATTGGGGTGTCCATGCTCTTCAGCAGATTTGGGATCCAGCGCTCTCTGGATTGGTGAGGTTAGGCATGTTTCATGAGACAGTAGTATAATGAGCTTAGTCTCCATGGTAGAAGCAGAGATTTGCTGCTCACACTTTGCATTGCGTTCGCACCAGCGCTCTTGCCAGATACAAAGGAAGCTTCCCAAGTAGGCCAACAGCCCAAGGCAAAAGCAGGCAGACAGGCAAGCTACAAGGGAATCCAAAGGCAAGAACTCTAGGCTACTGAGAAGAGAGGCAAAGTACAAAGATATTTACATGGCAGTCATTTGTTTGTCTGAGTGAGGATAGTTTAGGCAAATATTATCATTGTTTTTAAAAAGGACCTTTTGCTGAAATTTCATAGAGAGTTTTAAGCAGCTCTTTAGAAAAAGTAGGACATTACTGTGATTTCTTTGGAAAGACACCTTCAGAAGACAAACCTGTTTCCATGTAGGACAAATGTTATCTTGCCTTTTTGAGGAATCATCATTAGCAGCAGCAGCATCTTGGTTTTGTTCATTGTCTTGCTTTACTGTTTGTACTCCACCCTTCCACCAAGAAACCCTCAAGGGAACAAACATGGGATAGCTTATCCTGAGAAATCATTTTTGACCTACTGTCACCAGTGAGAGAAGGGGATTATTCTTGGACTCCCTGTTCTGAATCCACCACCAGATATGCACTGCTGCTGCCAGCTTATTTCAGGCAAACAGATTCCTAGTAGAAGAGACAGGGGAACAAATGAGTTGATGACTGACTATTGCCCAGAGATATGAGATGGCCCCTCTAGGTTGTTGTTTTTTTAAAGGAAATACTTATTTGGATTGTCCACATACCCTTTTCCACCACTGAAGCCCCTGAGGAATAATGATCTTCATCCTGTATTGTAGACTGTGTCACAACTGCAACTATCAACACATGGGTTCTCACCAGAAATGTTTCTGTGTCACATATTAATGCCTCTGCCCATAATAGAAGGAAAAGGGGTATCAACAGATCACTTGAAAAACACAATCACTTGGCCAGTTGTTCACATTAACTTTGATGCTGATGAGTTGCCATTGCCTGTAGTGCTGCTGAGATCTCTACAGAGGAGGTTCCATGAATAAAGAACAACAGACTTTTAGACATCTTGTCTAGGTATTTATTATACTGAATACAGAAAGCTACTTTTTTAGAGCTCCAATCAAAGTTTTAGTAGCTATATCTATCTTGAGTTAGATGTCCCCACAGAAACCTGTGCATTTTGACGGCATTCTGTGATAATGGTATTAGGTCAAATTGTAATACAAACGCAGTTGTGAATCAAGTGTGCTCTGTTCTTCTGTGCATACAAAAACACACAGAATTGCGTCTCTTCAATTATCTTGTCACCAGGCTGCATCTCAGGGGGTGGGGGAGGTTAAGTCTATTTACGTAGAGATATATCGACACACAAAATCAGTCTTCTGATTAAAATTTTATTCTACATACTTTTGTGTGTTTTCTAGATACTGACAAAATGAGAAACCAACATTTTTTAAAAATACAACAGAATTAAGAAAAAGACTGCTTACTTCCCCAAAAACCTGTAGCAGTGGAACCTGAGCCCTCCAGATGTTGTTGCACTCCAATTCCCATTACGATGAGAACTCAAATCAAAAACCATGTGGATGGCTGAAGGTTCCCTACTCATATAGAACAGTTGTCCCAACAAAATTTCCAGGCACTAGGCATGCCTGAATAATTCACATTTTATGCCAGACTCAGGGCTGCATTAAGGTTTCCATAGAACCCACACACTTTTGTATTCCACTCCCCACCTTGCCATTTTCATGGGCCCTAAAATCCCTTTTCCATAGACCCTGAAATTTTTGTAGGCCCTAGGCCCTGAGTATAAAATGCCCAATGGATAAGCTGGCCCTGGCCAGAATGATTGCTTTTCATTTAATTACAGCTTGAGTTGCTAGCAAGTTTGTGGATTGGGCTGAATGTATCTTCCATGGGCACAATGTGAAAAATAACCCACCTGCTATCATAAACCTAAAAATATCTAAAAATATCTTACCATAATGGTGAGTCCATCAAGCTATTATGGCTCTAATGGGAAGATTTACTGGTAGAGTCATGAGAACATCTATATATGTCTATCCTGAAAATTCATGCTTAGTTCTCAAAAGAAAGCACAGAAGAAATATCCTAGAAAGGAAGATACAACTGGGCAAAGGTTCTACCTGCACCTAAACTTCAGAGATTGCAGGAATCCATAAAGCTAACATGTTGTATCAGTTTTCAGCAAGGTGGGAGGAATAAGTTTGTGGGGAGAAAAAGATTTTCTGCAAAGGCTGAATAGATCTGCTCTGAGATACATTTCAGACTGCAATAACCACAATGGCAAAACACTGTCTGCACATACGTGTGGCTATTCACTTATCTGTACTTCATCGCCGTAGCATTGTTGTGAACACAGGTCAGCCACCCCTTTTGCAAACAAAGAGGTCAGTGCCTTTGGCATGCATGCCTAGAGTGTAGGCCCATTTATAATCATAGTCCCAAAGAGCCTAATCCAGCCAAAGGGAAGTCCTTTTAAGTCCCATTGATTCAATGTAAGAGATACAGACACAGGCCTTGCTTTCTCCCCTGCTTGGAAATCAATGTGACTTGAAAGTGTTTCCTTTTGACTGGATCATACCTGCAGCATAAAGAACCATTACATTCATTATTGGTGGCTGTTTATCATCACAACCCCTCTCTCTGTATATGGGGTGGAAGGGTGAGGAGAGATGACTCCACTTTTACATCCACGTGCACACAATCATTATAGCTTGGATCTTGAAAGGGTCACTCTTTGTTCACCAAAGGAATCCCAATCTAGTGGTAACTGTTGGAAGGGGGATATTTTTCACCACCACCCCCCAAAAAGGAACTCTCCCCTTTCACCTCCTATACTCTTTCAGAAAATTTCCATCCTTTTTGGAATTGGAAAACATCCTTTTGGGGGGGGTGCAACTACAGCTCCCAGGCTTTCCCAGATTGCATAACCACTGTTTTAGTCCTTCAAAATTGAACTTGTCTAGTCTTTGCTTTCTGAGTGTTAGGGGAAAAGGAGGTCTTGGAAAAACTTTCTCCCCCTTGCATCAGAGGGAACACCCCAGTAATAGCATTCCACTCAGATAGACCAGGAATAGATGACACATGCCAATGTCTTTATGACAATCTCACTCAGCCCTGACTTCCTCTAATAATAGAGATGTCTTCAGTCTGAGAGTCTATCTCCCCTGAATTAAAATATGTGTGCTTCAATGGCCTAGGTATCACATCATAATTTATTAAGCATCCTGTACAATTTTAGGACACCCTCCCACAAAAGACTCTCACATGCGCAGAGGCAGGATACAGATTTGTCATATGGTTCTTAGCACAGCATCCGAGGTTGGTTAGCTGGGGAGTCTTCTTGTTCATGACAGGATCCTGAGGGACTCATCTCATTTCCTTTTGCCTTGCTGTACATATTCATAAAAATGATAGTAAGTTATCTGATTAAATCATAAATGGTGATAAGTACTGTTTCAACATGCCTGTGTGCACAATAAGTGATAAACATGTGTTACACAGTGAATCTGTCCCATATCGTGGGCGGGGGGCAGTATTGGTGTTAGGTACAGAGATGGATGCACCTGATGGCTGAAAGACATTCTGCAGATCAATGAGCTCTTGAAACTTTATCAATTTATATTGCCAGCCAAAATTTACATGAACAGAAGCAATAAATGAAAAGATTCCTCTTATTTAGGGAGACCGTGTATGGTATTGTTTCACCTAAGTCAGGACAGACCAGTATCAGTATCAGACTTGTATAGAAGAAGATGGAGTTTATGGTGGATGACAAGAAATAAAATAGTAGTTCAGCCTTGGTGGGGGATGCTAATGTACCATAACAAAGAGGTGAATCAAGGCTGCAGTGCTACGCATACTTACAGTTGTACAGTTCGTCAGGAGCCCTAAGTTCCAAGTAGACACGTGTTGGCTTGTGCAGTTAATAATCAAAGCCTCCAGTGAATCTGCTAACAGAGGAGGCAGCCCACTGTGTCTCTGTATGATTTGGTGTGCTAGTCTCATCTCCTTTGGTTCACTCTCTGCTGGACAGGAGGTCATTCTGCTTCTCATACACTCCCAAAGTGCACCATTAGAGGTGTAAAAAAAATGAAAAGAAAAGAAGTGTGCCTCCAGTTTTAATTCAAGAAAAAACAAAGAGATGTGTTATCAAAAATTGGGGGAGCACTATGACAGACAGACAGACAGACAAATCTAACAGACAGTGTTAATAGACAGAGATGGTTTCCCCTTTTTGAGTTTTGAAATAGCAGTAAATTGGCATGGAAATGAAAGGCTAACCAAACATTTAATCTGTGGTTGCTCACCACTTCGTTTCCAAGCACTCCCACCACTGATTTACCTGAAGTTCCTCTTCAATGGCAGCCAACTTCATTAAAGAACAAAAGTAAAGTAATAAGTCATTTCACACCCTGTCTGACCATTCTACGATAATAGCAAGATTTCATGCAAAGGTACAACATTATGCCCATCTGCAATCACAGTCGCTTTGCAAAAATCTTAATTCACACTTCACATGCAGCTAACCTTGTTACCATCCCTTCGTAAATCCATCAGCATTGCAGCTGCACGTCTTCACAGCCCAACATCTTAAAATTCATCACTTTGGCACCTTTGCATTACTACAGGTCGAACTAAGGAAGCTGAGCACAAATAATTAAGGGTGCCCAGATGTTTAGGTTTACTCCATTCCACCATTTCTGGGATTTGATACGATCTTTCTTTCTTTTCTGTTACTAATTTTCCTCCTTCAGATTGGAAAGATACATACAATTAAATTAAGGGGGAGGTGAGACCAAAACCAAGTTTCAAACTCCTCTCTCTCCCATCTCTCCCTGGCTCCTCCCCCCACCTTTACAAGGATAGCTTTTTGTAGTTGGAATTTGAACAAGAAGCGTGATAATGAGTAGGTTGAGGGAAAGAAAGGTGTTATCTCATTAAGGTAATTACTAAGACATCCCTACCATTATATCGGTTTGAAAATGTGGCAATTAAAGAGCCCTACATGGGCTCCTGGAGACGGGGAAACAAGACAATTCTCTTGGAACTCCTGTGTTGCGGTTAATGTGTGTCATGTAAATGAAAAGGCAGGAGATTGCTTGCAAAATGCCTTTCTGTCTCCATCGTCTGTGCACATGCACACACACACATATGCCAGTGAGGAGAAGGCCAAGCTTTGAAATTAAGCCCTTCTTTCATTCATGCATAAACAGCAAGTGTTATCTCTGCCTTTGTAGAAAGGCTCCAACCCCCTCCATTTATGCCTCACCCCATCCCAAATGTTAAGTAAAAGCCAAGGGACTCTATTATCAGTTGTGAAGTTTACTTCACTCAGAGCTGACCGCAGAGCTTTGGATACTGATCTTCTTCCCTACCTAGCTTCCAGCCAAAGGCCGCGTGCATGACATCAGAACAGCTAAACCACTAGCAACTCTAGGGGCCATTACTTCCAGTCATATGGATATTCACTGTGGTAGTTGCAGAGCAGATCAAGCCTTGAGTGAAGTTTGAAAAGACTCTGGGAAAGTTCATCAGTCCAAAAGGGCCACCATGCCATGCATTTCATGAAAGGTAGGATATGTTGTCATGAAGAGCTCCTGCCCTGCACATACACACTTGTACTAGCCAAGCAAATGTGTTGACAATGTCATGTCCATTGCCATTGCCCACCATGTATTAGGGCTGGAGGCAGCCTCATGAACACAGTGGTTATGATTAGTAAATATCTGCATGTTCACTCTTGGCTTCCTTGTCATCACAAACTAGGAAGCAGCTTCAGGCAGCAGAACTCCCAGCTCACAAATGTATAGTGGCTGTTCTCCATCAATGGAGCCAGTAGCTTCCCTGTTAGGGATATGGTGAGTCCACTCTACCTTTTATCCTTGACTTTAAAATAGCAGTCCAGTGCACTGAATCCTGTTCTCAAAATATATTCAACACCTTGGCTAGCTGAACCCAGGGAAGATTCACCACACCACTGCAATGGAAGCCATTGGCTACCACTCATTTCTATTATGTTTATGACAGAGCTTGGAAAAATTGGGTGTTAGCTGAGAGATTTGGCAAGTTGTAATCCCCAAAAGTCATGTTTCCATGCTCTGTTGATGACACTCATGCTATGTGGTCTCAAACTTTGATTTGGCATAATGGACACACAGTTGAACCATTCACTGCCAGGGTCTAATAATGATGTTGGCAAACTAATTCCTGAGCAAGTATAAGCAAGCTATTTGAATTCTCAGTCATCTGCAGCAGCCAAATGCACATAGGTTACCCTTTTCAGACTTTCCACCCCATGCATGAAAGTCTGGGGGAGCAGAGCCAAAGGTGACAGTGATATTTTATGTGAGTGTAGCACACACCCACATGCTATGCATACATATGCTCACAATGCATGAAGTATAACTTCTGAATAAGGCTGTAGCCAATTTTATGCCATCATAGGATACCTTTTTCAGAGGTGTTTTGGCTTCATAAGTCCACCTTATGCAAACACATTCACAAGACTGGCTAACAACATGAAAATCTCCTGGAAATAAGAGCACATTTACCAATGAAACCACATACAGTTCAGGAGAACATTCAAGAAAATGTTCGTGGAGTAAATTTTCTTGCCCCAAAGCGTGTTTTCTGCTTGTTGAATTTAGCATTCCGAGTTATGCCACTTGTTGGATTTGTAAGTATTTTTAAAAAGATGTTAATATATTGAATACAACTAGTGCTTAGGATTCTTCCTGTGAAAAGTCATGTTTTCATTTTTATCAGTTTCTCCTTAAGTTGTGAAACAAAAATTGAATACATGAAAAATGCAAATAGTCAGATTTGAAATTTCAGACTACATTTAAAAATTGTAAACGTCAACTCAGAGTTACTCATAATAGTTTTTTCACAGATGATTGGTTGTATGAATTTGCCCTATATCTCCAAGAAGAACCAATGTACATGTTTGTCAAATAACATACAACCAAAGAAGTATTGCTGTGTTACAAAGTTTTTCTTTGTCATGCAGAAGACTTACCTGGCAATCATCTGTATATATGGCATTCTAAGAGAACATTTCAGGTGATATGCATGGAATAAAAAATAACTTGCAGAAAGCTCTAGTGACAACACGAGTATGAGCAAAACAAGCTCTAATCCATAAAACAATATGAACAGATGATAAAAACAGGTGCTAAAAACGAAACGCAAGTCTTGCCTTAGTGGTCACCTTGGGCACAATGGATAACCAACCCTAAATTTAGTGAGTTGGATGCAGACTTATTCATGTTTAGAGTAAGCTCATAATTAGAGTGGAATAAAATGAAGTTGAAGGGACATACGTTGCATGTGACTAAATTAAGCCTTTTGATTTCAGTAGATGTATGCTAAGCAGAGCTAAGTCTTGATCTAGTCCACTGGACTCTAGTGCCTTTTATTTGAGATAGATGGGATGGACTATACTGAACAAGTGTAACAACCTAAAGACCAATACATTTGGCCTCTTTGCATTCCTGGTTACTGCTGTAGAGAAATGAGTTAATTAGAGATTAGTGAAAGTTAAGCTTTTTTTCTGTTATCTCTAACTTAGATATTTCCAGTTCTCCTAGAAACTGTGATCTCTCCAATACCTATACATACACATATCTCAGAGAGAATAGAGGTGGGGGAGGGAGAGAGGACATTTCTGATGCAATTCATTATCTGTCTTGTGGCTATATGCAGTCCTGTCCAGTGATTTAACTCTGAATGGACCTTGTTCCTCATTCAAGGGCCAAAATCAAAGAAAATCAATTGCAAATGCTTCTTGACTATACATTTACTTTAAGTCTTATTCAATATGCCAAAGGCATGTTAAATGTTGCTTGTCATTTACCACACACCTTTTATAGTGTGATGTAAATTATGTAAAACAAAAGAAAGCTATACAATATACAGGTGTTACTCAGATTTGTAATTCCAAAGAGGGCACCTCTGAATACAAAAAGCCATCCCGTGAATATGTAAATACATTTTCCAAAGTTTCAGTGCCTCTTTTGGGGGTAGAGCATTACATTTTAAAGGCATCTATCCCTTGTTCCACCCAAAACAAAAACAAAACATCCAACCTCATTAATCATAGAAGTTCTATTTCTTGCAAGTTTGATGTTCATAGTTTGAACTTATATTAACAAATAAATTTGGTCATCCCTTGTGACCATTGACCAAACATAAATCACTCTTAGGAGTCTCCTGATAGTTTCTAACATTTCTGCTCTACTTCTTCATGATATATGCTAAATCCCAACAACTAAGGATACAGAACATCTGTTCAGATGTTGTAGGACTACATATACTGCCATCCTGTGCTATGAACCTGTGAAGGTTAGGGAGCAGCATTCCAACAACAGCTAGATGTTCCTCTCCCTTATCATAGATAATAACAGCTTTGGTTAATTGTTGGCCCATACTCTAATCATCCATCTTTGGACTCTCCAACAAATAGCAAAAATTAATAATTTATCAACAAGAATAGAATATTTTTACATGACTGTATTAATATGTGCAAGCTATATGGATCTTACTTCTCACTAAACATGGATAGAGTAACAACTGTCCAGCTACAAGATAGCTGGTTTCTTGCAGAAATGGCAGAACTGTACAAATGCATTCTTGCATTAACACAATAATTCTTGTCAAGTGCAATCAGGTAATAAGCTGATGCTGAACTTTAATTGGTTTTCACATACAATTCTGTCTGTAGATCTAATAGAGTTGCTCCTTTAATATAGCAAGATGTCTATGAAAAAATTGTGAAATAGGTTTTTTTAAAGAAATGACTGCTTTTTGAACACCACAAATCACTGCTACCCATCTGGAAATAGTTTGCATGCCCTTCTTTGACAAGGATAAAGAAGCGCAGACCTATAGGTCCCTTGGTGAAGCAGAAGAAGACAGATCTCCAGTTGGGATTGATTTTAGTTTAAACTCAGCAGCTGGTCACTAATAGGGCTGCTCATAATCATCACTGTAATGTTAGGGGATGCAATTAGTATCTATGCCATTTCTGTATGTCTCTTTGAAATCACTCCTAATTTGGGGAGAATGTGTTGGAAAGTTTCCACTAACAGGCAGGCTTGTGGGAAAACAGGGCATATTAATTTGAAAATCAATGGGACTGGTTTGTGATAAAAGTTGCCAGCTGGTAATTGGAGCCAAGATAATACCCCAGCCCAGGCTTGAACAAACCGATCAAACATCTGGCTGTCTGGTCAGGAAGCAGAATGCTTCCAAAAAGGTTTAAAGTTCAATATACCTCCTGGAAAGGAAAGGTAATAACACAGCAGAAGATGACAATGCCTTCATATCACAGCTTAGGAATCTTACTTCTTGTTTGGACTACAGCTCCTGGAATCTCACAGCAAGCGAGGTCAATGTGACCATTTCCGAGGAAACGAAGCCAGGTGACACCCAGAGTTTGCTCCATTTTCAGCAGCACATCTCAAGATCTCACTCTGCTGTCAACATAGTTTCTAACATCCTAATTGAAAACAGAGATCAGCTACTACAACCCCCTGAACTAAATCAGGTCTGAGACTCAGTCCCTATCTTCTGTCCCCTCTGATGAATCAGACATGAAAGAAGAGAGAAGAAGGATTGGAACCTGTATTAATGGGGGTGGCTATTTTAGAGGGGTAGAGTTGAGCCTTTGGTCCATCACATAACCCTCCTCTCAAAGGGAGATCATTGGAAAGCATCAAGACTGAAAAGGCCACTAAGGTGGTTAAAGTCTTCTGGTCTTAGACTACAGGGAACAGGAGGGAGGTTCCTAGACTGAATTTAAAAAAATATCTCTATGAGGTAGAGTAGGTGTGGAACTCAGAAGTTCTGAGCCTTCAACTCCCATCAGCCATAGACAGAATAGACAATAGTGAGGGATTAAAAAAATTGCGTCCTATGAGATCTAGAGAGCCCTGATGTAGAAGGCTGCTAGGAAACACAGATCTCATGTTCCAGCCATGTCTGCTGCCTTACAGATCTTCTTGCAATGTGTTACAACTGCTCAGGAACATCTTTTAGGTACAAATATATTTGGAACTGTATTCTTGCCTATGGATGGACAACAAGCTTCTAAAACCTGCCTTTGTTTTCCAGAATTTGTCCACTAGAACAGAGAGAGAGAGAGAATAAGAGCTGGAGCAAATGTAAAACAAAGAAACAACAGTGTGCCAGAATTGAAATATCAACCTTTTAAAAAAACCAATTTGCAATTTATCACGGAGTTGGAAAACTGAAACTGCCTTAAACAAGACTGACTGGCAGCACTTTGCCACAGTTTTGGAAATCAGACTTTCCTAGCCTTAGTCAGAGGTGCCAAAAACTGAACCTGGGACATCCTGCATACAAAATACATGTCCTACCACTAAGTCATGTCACCTTCCTCCAACTAAATCAGCTTTGCTTTTCCCTGTTAATGCTCTCCAAGCACCCAGCATCAGTCAGTAAAGCTATTTTCTCTATTCCCAGCAGACGCTGGGGGAAAAGGGGCTTACAGTTCCTCTGTCTGGGCATGCCGAAAGATTTCCCCCAAAGCCAATGGTGGAGGAGTTGGGCTAATCCACCCTTGGTGACAGTAAACATGTCACTCAGCTCATTAGCTCTTCACTTGTAGGTTCTTGTTTTCAAAAAGACCATTAGCGCAAGGGCGGAAACCCACTAGAATAGAGGGTATACCTACACAAGAGGGAGATATGGAGGAGAGAAGTGGTACAGGAAAAATAAACTGAAATCATGCATTTCGATCAAGAACAAAAGCACAGGAGGTGGTTGCAATTTTTTTAGACAAATTAAAGTAATCAAAGGCAAAACGGAAAGAAAATGAATGTGATGTGATGCATTAGACAAATGATGCCAAGTTATGGTACAGCAAGATTTGACACCCAATTTCTTTTCCTGAGCATCTCTCTTCTTCAGCTTTACCGGCGTCAATCCGGAGCGACTCCTTCAGCGACAGTGAAGGTCATTTTGGAGTCTCCACCGGCGTTGCTACACTTCTGCAATCTGTGCTCCCCTCCCCTCTTTTTAAGAAGTTTAACCTAAATTGTAAAAAAGGTTTGCTTTTAACTGTGTCCTTCAACCTGATTTCCTTTCCTCTTAAACTGATGAAATGTCCGCGTCTCCCCCGAACTGGCATTCACTGTACTCCATTCTGAGGATCCCCATACAAAGCGGAGCTGGCCAGTTCAAAAAATGCAGACGACAGCTCCCTCTTGTACGCCAAGCATCCTGTTTGCAAAAGGACAGGGAAAAAGCCAGAGCCTTCGGGGATGCCCACAACCAGAGAGTGAAGGCAACAGCTTTTCCCTGTTTGTACCAGTCGCCTGGTAATTGGAAGTATACTCTTCCTAAAGGTGGGGGTTTCGTTTCCGATTAGTTTAAAGGAAGGCGGCGCGATAAAGTGATTACAACGCTTTAGCTTTAGCCTGGGATCTTGGGTTCAAATCCACACTTACTTCGACATGGGAGACTTTGGGCAGGTCGTTTTCTTTCAGCCTAATCAATCTCACAGGATTGTTGTGAGGATCAAAAGAAGAAGCTGGGGCACTCAGGCCAGGGCTGGAGTGATACAGAAAGGTAACGAGCAAACTTGCTTGTTTTTAATGTTACTCGTAAGCCTCCCCGAGACCTTTTCGATACAGTATAGGAGGGCGTAGAAACATTTTAAGAAACGAAATAGTTAATAAAAAGATGGCCCGGGCTTTTCTTTTCATTGCTTGCAGTTTAAAAGCCAAGACCTCCCACATTAGAAAAGATGTTTTAGCCTCTTTTGCTCTTTGGAATAACAGCAGAATCACATGCTCGTGGCATTAGCATAGGGGTATCTTAAGCAACTTTTTGTTGCTGAGAGGCGGGTGGGGAGACAAATCAGAGGCGCGTTGGAAATGCTGGCCTGCCCCCTTCAAGCTGAGCCTCCGAGGCCTCCTTGGCTCTCTTTCTCACCTGCCTCCCTCATGAGATGCCGCTAAGAAAGACGCAGGAGATTGTCTTCACGCCTTAAGAAGGCTGTATAGCCTAGGCTTTGGTGAGCTTGGTTTTAGGGTAAGAAACCAGCGTGGAGTCGTTGTTTGAGCCTTGGACTAAACCTCTGGAGAATGTGGTTGGAATTCCGGCTGGGCCGTGGAATCTTCCTGGGTGACCTTGGGCACGACACACACTCTGAGCCTCAGAAAAGGCAAAGGGAAACCCTCTTTGAACAAATCTTGCCAAGAAAACCCCATGACAGGGTTACCATGAGTTGCAAACTACTTGAAGGCAAACAACAACAACCACAACCACAACCAGCTCTTCCGTCGGTGCTCTTCGCCCTCTCTGCCAAAGCTCCCTTTTCCCTCCGTCCGACTTTCCCACCCGCGGAGACGTGTGTGAGTATCGATCGGTCGTGACCGATCAGCAAAGGAAACAACTCTGAGGGCGCTTCACCGAGGAGGAGAAAGGAACCCGCGTGGAGGGAAGACAGAAAAAAAAACACAGGCCGTTGCCCAGGCGCTCGCCCTGCGAGAAGCCAGAGTCGCGTTTAGAAACGAAGCGGAATCCTTCGCCATTTCTAGCCGGCCGACTCCGAGAACTGTCCATGGTGCTGCAGAGGGGAATTTCCGCTTTCTTGCGAGCCAAGACCCTTTCCTGCTTTGCAAGAGATCTTTAGCAATACACACACTTTCAAATCGGCCGAACCGGGCTCATATTCCGTGTTAACCGAGCCAGAGAGAGGTGATCCGTGTTAACCGAACTGTTGACCGCCCTGACAATGCGGAGTGACCCGCCTGTCTTGAACCTGAATGAATACCTGTGGAGGGGATTTTTGACATACATGCCTCTCCTGTGCAGTTATTGAGAATAAGAGATAGTGCCTAAGAAGGAGTAATAGGCTCTGGTAAAAGGTGTTGTTAAGGTTGTGTTGTCTCAGCAGATCCTACAGAGTCTCTGCTTGAAAAGAAGTCTCTTTTGGTTCTGTGGGACCGACTTCCAAGTCGCCCGTTGGCACGAGTTCTGCTGAGGGCCAAGACCCTGCGGGTTGCTCACCCTGAGGGTCGAACCTGCGGAGACTGGGTCCCACACAAGCAGAAAGAATTTAGGGTACACAGGCAGAGAGGAAAGGGAATTTTGGGGCACCACGGAGGAGGCTGCTGGTGACTTCTATGTCAGGGCTGAATGATTCCACTCTGGGTTTCATTCAAAAAATTTAAAGGAATTGTTTTAGCTGCTGGACCCACTTTGGAGACTGGATATTCCCATCAGAATACTATAAGGGGAGTTAAACAATATATTTATAGCTAGGACGCGGGGGTGGGTGGGAAGAGAAAGAGATACAGAGAGAAATACATACATATACAACTCTACCCTGTGGGTATTTTATCACACACACGCATACCTGGCCACTTTTCCTTCTTTCTGGCAAACCGCAGCAGAACCCCTTGGGATCCCAAGATCCTGCTTGTGGCGCGATTGTTCCGACCTCCTTGGCTATGTCTACTGAGGGATCGGCCTTCCGAAAGAACAGGGCAGGGACCATGGCGCCAGGAAGAGCCTTGGGCGTGTTTAAGAGTCCTCAGACTGAAGGCAGAAGAGGAAGGAGATGGAACCAAGGTGGATCTCCTTCCTCGGGCCTCCAGAAGAGAAGAAGACCTGGCTGGAAAAAAAAGTCCTGGTTGGTACAGAAGACCACTCCGTGGCTGGCCAGCCCTAACAAGTATTAATTGGGAAGCAAGAGCTCCTCCTGATGGAATTTCAGCAATTAATAATGATAACCTCAGTAACCATAACTTTGCTACTCACGGAGTCTATTTTGATGGGCTAAGTAGAGTCTGGGTCTGGAAAGTTCCCTTGAATTTCTCTCCATTCCCATAATCGGAGCTGGGGCTAGGCATGGTAGAGCTGCAATCTCAAATTGTTAAGGAATTCGAGAGAAGTTGTGAAGGCCAAAGAAACATGGATGGGCGAGAAGAGGTGTTGTGGGAAACTGTGATTAAGGAAAGCCAAGGATGAGGTCTTGGGGCCCCCTTAGCAAGAAAAAACCATGCTGTCTCATGGGTTGGAGGAGAAGTTGTTTGAGTGTTTTCCTTGAGAAAGGGTGAAGCCAAAGAGAAATCATGGAGCGTGGCATTGGAGAAAGCTCAGGAAGGAAGGAAGGAAGGAAGGAAGGAAGGAAGGAAGGAAGGAAGGAAGGAAGATGATAGAGGATAGATGATAGATAGATAGATTTGCAGGATTTGGGTGCTAGTGTTTGGTCTAGCTTGAGTACCCTTAAATGAGTGGGAGGCATCTGTAGCTTTTTAAACGTCGGCGGAGCCCTTTCTTCCGAGGAAAGCCTCTTTTAATTAGCTTTACGAGCCAGCAAAGGCCTCTAATGAAGTCGGCTTGTTTAGCTTGTTCATAATTTAAGTGAGAAGCTATCCAAATTGTTTATCAGCGACGTGAAGAGTTCAGATTTCACCTCGGGCGCAGAAGAGCTAAGGGGAGGGGAAAGGGAGAGGAGAAACCATGTTGGTTTTCCCAGAAAACTCTTGCGCCTCTTAACAGAGTCTAATTCTTATTAGGGTGAGGAAGGAAAAAGAAATATTTAGCAAATCACTGGATATTTTGCTTTCTTCACGAAGTAATGCTACGATGGTGCGGGGCGGGGAGAATAGGTTGCAATCCTTTGTATACTTACTGGGTCCAAAGTCCCATTTAAATTATTTCTGAACAAATATGTCTAGGACTGTGGTCTTGCTCCAGTTTGTGAAATGCTCCCCCACAGAGTATTCCACTCTGATTTTTGGTTTGAAAGGAAATGGACAAGAAAGAAAATATTTCCGCAAAGTTCTTAAAGAGGAATTTAAATGCTCCTTTTCCTCTCCCCCGCCCCATTTCTGCTTATTGAAATAACTTGGCACTTTCACCAGGAGACTGTAACATTTTTTCAGTGACTTTTGACTCCAGTTCCAGCTCCTCTGGCCTTGATCTATGTCCCCCTTCCAGTTTTATCTACTAGTTTCAAAAGCATTTAAAATATTAGGGGTCCACACTTTTGGGTATCCAAATGATGACGATAGCCACGATGATAGCCATTAAAATAATTGAGTTTGTTTCCATTTGCTTTTGTTCCTTTTAATTTTAAAAAGCAATTCGAATTAATTAATCCGAATTAAACCAAGACCCAGATTGATTATTCCTTAGGGGGGAAAAAAAGATCTAGCCAGGGGAATCATTCTCAAACTTTTTGGCTTAAATTGGAAAGGAGAAGAAGAAGCAGAAAACCATCCGAGGAGAAGGAGAAAAGGACAACGAAGGGGAAAGAAGAAGAACTTTCCCAATAATTATCCTTTAACGCACTGGGTTGTAAATAGCAGCGTTTTTAAATAAAGAAAATAAAAAATTCACTGTGGGCTCCAGCCACAACCGAGCAGCCTAGCTCATCCATTCCAGGGAAGGAGATAAACAGAGGCTTCCCCTCTCTCTCCCACTGGAATCCGTGGGGATGTAGAAGTCCTCCTCTGAGTCAGGAAAGCGCGCTTTCGCCGCGATGGCCCTGTCAATTTCGGACGCGCGGGCGTGTCAATTTCTTGGGCTACTAGCCGCGGTTGTGAGGCTTCTTTGGAAGGAGAAACTCACCAGGTCTAGGACGGGGGTGGAGAGAAAGAGGGGTGCGTGGCTAGGTAGGCGGGTCCTGAATCGTTTGTTATTATTTATTCTTAAACCCTAATTAACACGGAAAGCGGGGATGTGGGGAAAGGGAGAGAGCGAGGAAGAAGCAGAGAGAGGTCGGGTGTATATATATCGGTGTATAATTTCGTAGCCCACGGCTCGGTGGCCGCGTAATTGTCCGGGTCCGCTGCGACAAGAGCCGAAAATGAGGTGGGCGTTTCCGGACCCTTTTGTGAGAACGCGGCCAAGGTCAAGATGGTTTTTAACGCAAATTTATGAGCGGAGGGAGGGCAGGAGGGAGGGAGGGGGAGAAGCAGCAAAGCAGTCTCTAATTAGCAAAGCCCAAATAAAATGTGCCCGCAGGCTTTCTTAGCTTTCCCTCACTCTCTCTCTCTCTCTTCCCCTTCCTCCCCCCCCCCCCCCCGCTATCACCTCACACTCGCCCTCCTCGCTGCCCTGCCTTCTTGGAGAATAAAAACCCACACAAGCCAAGAGATCCAGCCCACAAACCTCAGAGGAGGTGATAATATGGGACTGGCGTTATGAATGTTTTATAGGTAATTGCTGTATATCTTTCTAATTTTAAGGAAGAGGAGAAGGAAGGAAAGCAGGTGGGGGGAGAAAGGAGAAGAGAAGGCTGGGGTGGTGGAAGGCGGGTTGGGCGGGGAGAGAATTGGATTCATCCTTCCGAGGTTGGGGTTTGGGTTTAGTTTTCTAACGGCTGGACAAGTTGATCCAGATTGGCAGAAGAGAATGGAGGTGGGCAGCCCTCCAGGCCCGATCAAAGTAGCCATAGGGAGCTGGGGAAAATGTGCGTGTGTGTGTGTACAAGAAAGAAAAAGGACTGCTCAGCCTGTTTTTCTCCTTGCCTTATTTTCACTCATGCACACAGACACAAAACACAGATATACACCGGCTCCATCTTCAAGTACGCAACGTACCCCACCCCCAGATTTTTATTTGCCTTTCTGCTTCTGAATCTAGAAACCTACGCCCCACCACCACCATCGGGGGGAGCAAAATGAGGAGCCAGATTTAAGAAAGAATGAAGAAGAGATCTTTTTTCCCCCACATTTGTCCGTAGCACACAAAATCTCATTGTTTTCAAAATGTAACTCTTATCAGCGCTGGCTCTAGCAAATGCATTCCCGAAGCTTTAAGGCAGAGTTGCCAGAAAAAGAAAAAAGCTTCCTGGTAATTTCACAGGTGTGAAAAACCATCAGGCTGAATTTAGTATGGCTTTTAGCATTGCAGGGCCCATCGTGCTTTACTCAACATATCTCCCATACGAAGAAGGGATTTAAAAAAAAAAATCACTGACACACGACTTGACGAAAGAGAAGCAGAGTCTTGGGGCGGGGGGAGGTAAAGGAGAAAGAAACCTGCAGGGAAAATGGAGGGGGGGCAGGAGAGATCAAAGTTTCTCTAGGTCTCCCCCCGGGGGGGCTGTGGATCGGGCTGGATTTTGTCCTCGCCCGCCCGGGGTTTCTCTTCCTAATTGCCACCCCTCCAGCGTCTTCCCGCTCCCTGTCTGTCCTCCCCGTCTTTTCCTCCCCCCCCCTCCGCGCCCTCCCCGGTTCGCTTCTGTGGCCTCGGAACAGCTGCCAGGCTGGGGGACCACATTTCGGTTTCCCAGACGTCCGGCCACCTTTAGCAAAGCATTCGCCTTCGCTCGCCGATCTGCCTTCGACACCGTCAGCCCAGCAAGACGGAGAAAAATAGGAAAGGACACGCGCGGGGAGAAAGAAGGCCGCAGTCCCAGCACCGAGGCCCAGCTCACGGCCAAAGCAGGACAGATAACAGGGCTGGAAAGGGAAGCAAATATTCTTCCACTCTGCGCGCTTAAAAACGCATCACTACCATCCTCACCAAATAAGCAAACCAACCCAACCTATTCTCTGATTTCTTTTCTTCCTAATGTTTTGCTTTCAAAAGTTAAAACTCTTTCATCAACTTCCAAAAAGGCTGAAGGGACATGAAGGTTAAAGTCCGTTTCCCTCGCCGCCGCAAAACACAAATACAACATGCAACACAAAAACCCAACAGTTGGTATTATTTGAGCTCCAAAAGACACACACACATACTTTTCCCCCTTTCTACACAACAAAGTTTCCCAGCCCCCCAACCCCCTCAGTGTCTGCTACTCCGGAAAATTATTTTGCTCTGGTTTGCGCATTTGTTTAAAAAAAGATAAAAGTTTATTTATTTTTTTTCACTTCGTTTTCCCATTTCAGTCATCAAAAAATCTATATATATATATTCATTTTTTTTTGCTGCCATCTAAGCATTTCTTTTACTGAATCAAAAAAGAAAACATGGAAAAAAAAGGGAGAGAGGAGGGGAAAGAGTTCTTTTTTGTTTTTGTCCTTGCTGTAGTGTCTTTCTTTCGTTATTGTTGTTGTTTTAACTGAAGTATATAAGTGACTTTTTTTTCCCTTTTTGGACGACATAGAATAAATAAGATATATCACTTCGCACACCAGCCTGTTCAAAATGTACATATCCATATATATATATTTATATTTCTATATAGATATAGATATATATCTATTTATAGAACACGGAGCATGCCACTTTTCAATACGGAAGAAAAAAAGGGGGGTCATGAGAAATCAGTGCAAACTTCTCCGTTTCTCCGCCGCCTCTCGTCTTCTGAGATCTGGGGGGGGAGGGGAGGAAGAAGGGGGCGTCGTTTCTCTCTTTTGTGTCACTCAAGAGTCTTTGCTGCGTCTGGCTGGGTCTCAGTCTCTTTCTTTCCTCCGCTTCTCCCCACATCTCTCTCTCCTTAAGTAACCCCCGCCATATTTAACCAAAAAAAAAAATTCCCCCTAAAAGAAAAATGTTCCCTTCACTTGTCAGGGTCCAGAAGCCTGCCCTCGGAACCGATCGCCTTCTTAGGCTACGGGGAGGGGGTTTAGAGGGGGGGTCTGGGTTTCTCTCCCTTCTCCCCCCCAGACGGCCCCTCACTTGCCTCGTGGGCTCCTTTCTTTGTCGAGGGAGGGCGGTGGTTCCAAGAGAGGGAGGGAAGTGGGGGGCAGAGTCTCTCGGGTGGAGTTGAAGGGGAAAGGGGGAGTGTATCGGGGATGGGGGGCGCTTTCACCGCGGGTGGGGGTCCCCGGGATGGGGTTGGACAAGGGGTTGAGGGCCGGCTGCCCGCCGGGTCCGAGGCCGTGGATCAGCACCCGGGGGACGAGGGGCCGCTGGAGCTGCGGGTGGGGCGCCGGCGGAGTCCGGTACATGCTACTGTACATGGCCGCGGCCGCCGCGGCCGCCGTGGTGCTGTCCATGCTCCCCAGCAGGCTCGGGTGGTAGAAATAGGGCGACGGGAACATCCGCTGCAGAGCCGAGTAGTTCCCCGCTTCGGCCAGCAGCTCCAGGCCCACGGCCGTCTGCCGTTTCCACTTGGTCCTGCAACGAGACGGAAAGGAGACGCCGCTAGGCTCGGGGGCCCAAAGACCGCGTCGGGGGAGGGGGCGATCCAACCTGGCCTCCCCCCTGCAAGTCGGAGAGGAAGGTCCTCTTGGCAAGGTCAATGCCCGGGCTCAGCCTCGGCTCGCGTGGGTTTCTTGCCCAAAGACAGCCCGGCCTGCCCTCGGCCAAGCGACTTCCAAACGTCCAGTGCGGACGAGCGCAGTGGGAAGGCGCGATGACCGAGGAGGAATCATCCAGCTTTCAAAAGGGAGGTAGCTGACACCAGTCACCTACTCTAAAGCAAACTGCTCCTTTTCTGCCTTCCTCCCTTCCGTCCCATTCGAACTCACACCTTTTCTTATGTGAAGGGGCAGCTCTGAAAACCCTTGGAAAACATCCTGCCTTCGCCTCGATTGAAACACACGGCTTCAACACAGAACTAAAATGTCGGCTACGATTTCACTAAATCCCTATTTATCCTTTTCCATCTACCCCCCCCCTTCCCTTTTTCTTCTTTCTGTCAAATTTCTGCAGCTTTAGAAGGCTCGCCACCTTTGGAAAATAAAAACGTTGACCCTTCTGAAACACGACTCCTAAAATGGGAGAGCACAACAAAAAGTCTACCCCCGGGGCGATTCCAGAGAGGAAACGAAAACCCCAAAAATATCTTTTCCAGCTCTCAGCGGCTGCCAAGATTCAGACAATTGTCCTTGCCTATCCGTCCCGCACCTCGCCCCGAAAACAACCACAGTTTGGCGCCTTATTTAGACTTTTTTAAAAGTACTGCAAAGGTGGGGAAGGGCCAGCCTGGATGCTTCATAATGTATCCTTCAATATAAAAGGTCGATTATACGTGGCTACTTTTGGGGGGGGGGGTTTCAGATCCTGAAGATTTTAGAACCTTATTATTCCAAACGGCAAGCGGGGAGAAAGGAGGTAAATGAAGGAAGAATCCAAGGGTATTCCCTACTAGAGTAAACCCATCACAATCACTGGGACTCATGAAAGCGGTACCTAATAAATTCAGTTTATTTCAGTGGGTCTGCTGTAGTTTAGATTAGCATTACCTATAGCCCCTTTTTTTCAGCCTAAAAACACAGCAAAGCTCATGAGGCAGAAAGAACTGAATTAATTTGATCGATATTCTGATAATCTGATATCTCCCTCCCCAGCTACACATACAATTTATAAATAAACTGAGTATACAGCAAGTCAATTGTCCTGGGAAAAAAGTACACGAATTTCCAGATGTGTGTGTGTGTGTGTGTGCATATACATATATACATATACATATGTATATGTATATCTATATGTATATCTATGGGTGTGCAAACCATCCATCTAGTTCTCTCTGGAGAAACCGCGATAGGTTGGGCTAGCTGGTGGATCTCTCTCTCTCTCACACACACACACATAAACACACAACCACGCACGCCTAGAAACACGATCACGGTCCAGCAATTGCAGCCCAATTAATAAACATGGCGCTCGGGTTGAGATTGGCGGTAAATGACACTAATGTTTTCCGACAGAATTAGGGTGGCTGCAACCGTATGTAATGAGACATAAAATTATGGCAAGGATGACAACTGGACGCGGCTTTCCAGTTTAGCCGCCCGGCTGCGAGAAATTCGCAATCGCTTTTCCCTCTCGCGACGCCCGGGTCGCTCGCTCGCCTGTTTGTTGTTTATTTCTTGTTTTTTAAAAATATAATACACATATTTTACGCCTTGATCTCCCCGTCGCTTTAATCACAGCCCACCCCCGTGCCATTGCACCAGGTGGCTCCCTGTGGGAGGGGGAGGAATGAGAAAGGCCAGACTTTCCAAAGGGGCGACCCAAGAGCCGAGTTTAAAAGGAGGGGAGAATGGGGGAAACGGGGTGGGGGGCTGAGGCCTGAGGAAATAAGTAGACCCGAATTCCAGGCCGTCGGAAGGTTCCTCTTAATCCTAACCCTAAGAGCTGATCCCAGGCAGTGGCAACGTTTCCGATCACCCTCACCGCCCTTAAATTTAGCAACAAACGTTACCACCAATTTCCTGTAGGCTGAGACACCAAAAGTTTATCGGCTAACGTGCATTTTCTTTTGTCGCAGTTCGGGCCCCCCAAAATCCGGGTTTTCCTGCTCAGAGATTTTGCCCCTCTGCCCCCCCCCCGGGCCCCTTAGCCAGGGGCTGCCTCTGTTGGCCTTTCCTTTTCCCAGAAAGGCACTGCCCTGCTAGACAGGCGAACTTTCTAGCCTTCTCCGGCCCTTTTTTGGAGGGGGGGGCACAATCTACCCAGCCTATTCAGAGTTCCTTTCTCCCTTCAACCTCTGCCTGTTCTGGCTGATTCCACCTTTCACGTGTGGGAGACAAACCTATATGGCCAAAGGGAGAAAGGGCTTCTCACTTAAATTTGGGGCGGCGAGGGCAGATACGAACACAGACAAGCGTTCACCGTCTGCACTTCTTTGAAAGGACTGGGGCTCCTAGACTGATCGCCCTCTATTTTTTTTTCTTTTCTTTTTTTCGCTTGGGTCCCACCCCGGTCTACTCAGAAGCAAGTCTGTTTTGAGCTCAGCCTGAGGCACTTCAAGGAAGGCTCTCCCCCTGTTCTCATCCACAAGCCAGGGACTTACTTTTGAGTAGACAGACAGGCCAAGGGTCTCGTAGTCCGGATCGGCGCCCAATCGAGGCGCACGCATGTATCTTTGGGAGTAAAACCAAGGGGATTTACTTCCAAGTAAGCATTAAGCGAGAGTCAAGAGGGGGGTAGATTTAGGCGGTGAGTCAGTGAGTGGGTAGATGCTCCTTCCTTCCTTCCTTCCTTCCTTCCTTCCTTCCTTCCTTCCTTCCTTCCTCTCTTCCCCGAGATCGCTGAAAAGGCAGCGAGGCCCTTTCCCTACCTCCGGTTTTGGTACCAGGTTTTGACCTGGGTGTCGGTCAGGTTGAGGGCGGCGGCCAAGTCCATGCGGTCCTGGACGCTCAGGTACTTCTGCCGCTCGAAGCTCCTCTCCAGCTGGTTGAGCTGATGGTCGGAGAAGGCGGTCCGCGCTTTCCGAGGCTTTTTCGCTCGCACGGGGGGGCTGTCCCGGCTGCTGGAAATCTCCCGATCACCTTCTTCTTTTGTCCCTAAAGACAAGACACGAGCTCGGTTTCAGGGAGGAGGAGAGGGAAGCGTGGGACAGGCGACCGGGCCGGCCAAAGCACGCCAGGCACAGACCGCCAAGTTGGGATTTCCCCGGCCGGAAACCGGGTCCGGCGGAGCCGGGGTTGCTTTTTTCCTTCAGATTCCTAAAATATCTCCTTCCCGAATCCATTGTGGTTGGAGTCAATCGCTCCACGTATAAACAGATTGCGTGCTTTTATTTTCTTCCACTTTATTTATTTTCCACTCCTGCCCTTCAAATTAAGAAGACTCCCCCCACACACATTGACTAGAACAGAGACGGTGAACTGAACGATAAACGCACTCCTAGTGACGGCTTGGCTCCCCAAAACGTGGGGTGGTTTCTCTTCCCACATCCAGCTTTCCTCAAATACCTCTTTCTAAAGGGGGGGATTTCCTCCCCCTCTTCTTCCTCGCTCCTTCCCTCGCAACAAGCCATACTCTCCCTCCTTTCCAAGCACACACGGACAGATAGGGAATCTATCAAACAAACACGGCAGCATTCAGGCACTTTTCCAAAACCAAATTGGGTCCTGGTGTACGACAGTTGATCCCTATGAAAGAAAAAGATTCGGACTCGGTTTGAGTTTTGTTGCGGGGGTGGGAGGGAGATTCGCGCTGAAATGTTAAGAAATCGATATGTCAATCCATGTGTGTTTGTAGTAGAGTCCCCCCCCCGCGCGTCTTTTCCCGTCCCTCTCTCTCTCTCCCCCTCTCTCTTTCTCGGCGTTCCTTGATCTTCCCTGCAGGAAGAACAATAATCTCTCTAATTGACCCACTGGGGAGGTTGGTGCACCAAGTAACCAAAAAAAAAAAAAAAAAAAATTGCTAGACGAGGCCGTACATCTGTTTTTTTGGATCACTCTCATGCTAATATTAAAATGGCAAAATGAAGAGCAGGCTGGAGCGCCCCTTCTATTAGCCAGTGCTAAATATCTGAAGATTGTAAAATTAGCCAAATGTGTCCACTCTTACCTCCGTATTTCAAAGGCGCCTTTCCAGTTAAGAGGGATTCCCTCGCCATTAGGGATGTGGAGCTGGGGTTCCTCCCCCCTCCAGCGATCGGCAGAATGTGACTCAAACCCCCTTATTATATGTTTACATTTAAGAACTCATACATTGACTGTGCGCTTCTTAAGATAACAAAGCTATCAGCAGTGTAAACCACGGAATCATACTAACTTAAAAGGGCTAGATTTTTTTTAAAAAAAAATGGGGGTCCCTGTGTAAACAATTACTTCTAAAAACTTTTTAAAAAACGCATTTTCTTTTAATTTTCTTCGAACTTTGTACTATTCGCTACTATTGGTAACCCTCCCTGAAACCACTTTTAAAATCGTGCGGACGTGTGGAATTCTTAAACGCTCGTCTACATTTGAAAATATCTAATTCACCTAACGGGCATTTTGGTTTTCCGGAAGAGGACACTTTCAGATTAATTTTGCTCCACCGCCCACATCATTTGGAAAGATTTGGGTTTTTTACCCTTATATTTGGAGGGGAAAAGATTTCTCAAAATACATATGGTTTTTAATTTATTTATTTTTTTAAGATACCAGAAGAAAAGTTTAAGGATTCGGAAGTGGAAAGGGCGCTTTGATTTTGCGGTTGGGATTTTTTTTTTCGCCCCCAGGTTCTGAAATGTCTCATCGCCGAATTTGAGTCCAATCTCACCCGTCCCGCAAGCCGGGAGCCAAATTTAAGTACCTTTTAACGCCTGGTGGAACGCAGGAGGAGGATTGGACTGGCGGGAGAACATTAGGGAGGACCAAGATAGGACGGATGCAAGGCTGGAAACGTAAACAATGGAACGCCGAGAACGTGAGAAGCCCCGCGTTCGCGGGAGGGGGCCCGTGGGGACAGGAGGCACGAGGGCGCACTCACCGTGGCACTTCAGCTCGTTCTGGGCCTCGTCCCGTTTGTCGAGTTTCGTTTTGCCGTCGTCCTGCTCGAGTTTTGGCCTGAAGCTCTCGTTCGCCGCGTTGCTCTCTTGCTTGGGGGTGTGGTGAGGGGACGAGACGCTGGTGGTGTAAGGTGCACACGCCGCCAAAGGCTTGCTGTCTCCCAAAATGTCTTTAATGAGAAAGGAAGAAGTGGAAGTCCTGGGAGCTGAACTGCCCGAACCTAACGGCGGCTGGGGCTGGGGCTGCTGGGGAGAGGGCTGCAAACTTTGCTGCTGCTGCTGCTGCTGCTGTTGCTGCGGATGATGGAGGTGGTGATGGGGCGGCGGGAGGGTGTCGGGCCCCAAAGGCTGCTCGGGGTGGTCCGCTGTGACTGAGATGGGCGAAGAGGGAGCCGTCCCTACCGTGTCTATTTCCGAGCAGGGAGACGGGGTGGCCTGGTTGAGAAATCCGCCGCCCTGGCCTCGCCGTGGCCCGCCCGAAATTCTCCGTTCATCATGCCCGGGCTCCCGGACCTGGGGTTAGACAAAATCGTGTCTATTCCAAAACTGGAGCCGCTAGATCCTTCCATGTTGGCCGTTCAAAGAAGCGCCTTCATCCCCCTCAAAAACCCCCGCCTCCGCCCTCCTACGCCCAAGTCCTCCCCAGCAAACGCGATCTTTCGCCCCGGACGGCGGATGTCAGGGAGCGAGAGGGGAGTGGATCGCGAAGATCGACCGATTTCCCCTGCCCCGATTCGAAAGCAGACCGCCAAACCCGATCGTCGAGGGTTTGCGGAAGGGACCTTGAGGAAGGAAAGGCTTAGCTCAGGACTGGAACTGGGAGAGGAGGGAACGGGGGGCGAGGCGGGGGGAGGCGCGGGCATCGGCGAGAAACCCCCAACGGGGTCGAGAGAGGGAAACGGACACACCACCACACACGCGCGCGCCCTCCAAGAACCGCAAAAGGAGTAGGGAGGAAGTAGGGAAAGGCAGCGGGAGACGAAGGGGGCACCGGCGCTCGGGTCCCCGGCCTCCCTCTCCCCCACCGCCCACGCACACCCGCACGCAGCCACACGCGCACGCACCCTTCGGCCCCCCACCGAGCCCCCCTCAGTCTGGCACCCACGTGCTCGGGGTATTGTTCACGGGGCAGCGAAGGGACGGGCGGCCACCCCGACGGCTCCACCGGGGAGGTCAGACGGCATCGCTCAGCGCTGGAGAAGGGGGCGGGGAAAGGGGAAGCCGATCGCGGCAGCGGGAGAGGTGCGGACAGAAGGATGCTGGAGGAGGACGAAGAGGCGGAGGCTGGCTGTGGTTGGTGGCGAGGCGCCGGCCAGGGCACCGAGGGAGCAGCCGGCGCGGCTCCCTGTCTAGGCGGCCCCCGAAAGCCTCTTTCTCTCGCCGGCTCCTTTTCTCCCGCCTGCGCCCAGGAGTTATTGAACTTTCTTGGAAAGTTGAGGCGTGGCAGCGGCGGCGGCGGCGGCGGCGGTGCCAAGGCTGGCCACTGCCTGGTGCCTCTTTCGCTCCCGTCTCTCTCTCTCTCCTCTCTCTCCCTCTCTCGGGCTCTCTCTGGCGCGACTCCCCCCGTGACGTCACGGCCCCTCGCCAGCCGCCGCCGCCGCTCTCCGTTTTCCTAAGAAACCCTCTTTCGCCTTCGAAGGCGCTTAGTTCTTTCTTTATTTATTTCCTGGTTCCGCCGCCGGAGCGAGAGCCCCCTCCATTGGCGGCCCCCGATGGCCGAACCTGACGCTCGGCGCGGCGCAGCCAATGGGAGCCGAGGAAGGGCCGGCGAAGGTGCGAGGGGGCGGGGCGCCGGGGAGGAGGAGGAGGAGGAGGAGGAGAGGGGCGACCGCGACGAGGGACCCTCTCCGCGCTCAGCCGGGGGGCCGTTCATTTTTTGGAACCTCCCGGATTCCATCCGGCTCTCCCCCCGCTCCTTGTGTTTCCCCAAACAAACCGCTGCGTATTAGCACCGCTAAGGCGTCAATAACACCCGCTTTGGAGTAGCAGGATTTGGTAGAAAGACAGAGAAGAAGAAAAGGAAGGAAGTCAAGAGGTGAAAGGCAGACAAATAGATGGTCCCGTTGTTCAGGGATGTCCCAGGCATTGATTGCCCCTTTCCGCACTAGGCTGCTATAGTGCTATTATCCCACTTTCTACATCCTATGGAATCCTGGGGTTTGCAGTTTAGGGAGGGGCCTCATGGGATGTTGAAAGTGGAATAAGACACTGTAACAGTCTAGTGCGGAAAGGGCCATTGAGTGCAAAAGCGAAACAAAAGCGGAACGAGCATCCGCGCGGGGAATCGTTTTAAACCCAAGGGGGAGCTGGGCTGAAGTCCACTTTCCAGGGATTCCCGAGTATTTCCTCTTTCCCCCAGCCCGTGCGCGCTCTGTTCCCCGCATTGTCTTCTTCTGGGGGAAAGAGGTGAGTTTTACGCAACATTCCTGGAGAGCAGACGGACCGATCTGGCCCCTTTAATTGACTAGTAAATGGGACGGGGCGGGATAAAATTTCGGTTCGGAGCCAAGCGGGGGGGCGGGAGAGCGAGCGAGCGAGGTGCTCGCTTCTGGTCTCCAAGGAGCGGAGATGGAAAGGGAGCCGTGCCTGGAAAGAGAAAGGAGAGCGCGCGGCGGAGAAAGAGTTCCCGTCCCCGCCGCCGCCGCCGCCGCCGCCGCCGCCTGCTTCTTAATCTGGAGTGGGACCGGAGCGAGAAGCCAGCGTTGCGCCGGCCGGCTTTCGCGTTTCTCCCTCGCGTTGCCCGGAATCCCAGGGCCTCTGGCGCGTCTGTTTCTTTGTGGGTCTCTCTCTTTTTGTGCGTGGGGTGTCGTTGTTTTGTCTCGCTTTCCCTTCCCTACTAATTTTTCCCTCTCTTCTCTTCTCGCCTCGTTTTCCCCGGTTTTCAAGCTCCTCTCCGCTTGGACCCGGCACAGCTCCGAGGCTCCGGGGCGGGAGGCGAGCGGCTTCCCTGGGCTCGTCGGAAGGGCTCCCCTGGAGTTCCTTTCTCGAGAGCGACAAGACTCGAACCTGTCTCTTGTTGAATGTCAGAGTAATAGGAAGTGCCAGGGACAAGACGACGTATTACTCCTGATGAAGTGTCGTGTCAGCCTAATTAGCAGAGTAATTATAAGGTGCTAATGAATGATTCAAAGTTCGACGAGTTACATTTTTTCCCCCTCCGAATCGCCCATTTGTTTCTAGTTTTCAAGGACTCAACGAATCTATAGGAAAGGCAGACCCCCCCCCCGCTCCCCGGTCCCCGCTCCCCCGATTCTCTGTATTACAGAAATGACTAATTCAAAGAGGGGGAATTCTCGGCTATTCCAATTTTTTAAAACGAATCAGAAGATTCTTCCCGTATAAACTGGGGGGCGGGTTGGCATAGTCACACACCATTCTTTTAAAAGGTGGGGAGAAAATGTAATTTACAGGGCCGGGGGGGGGACATTGACAGATGCGGTCTTTTCCGGCTGCTCCTTTGCAGATGGGTCGCCTGGAAGAAATGAGGATCGAAAGAGACAGAGAAAGAATAGGTACGGCTAAATATTTAAAGATTTTTTTGGATAGTAGAGGGATTAGAGCGATCGATAAGCATCCAGGGAACGCGGGCCAGTTTAAAAACGCGGCTGCTTCACCCGAGGCCCCAGAACAAAACTAGCTAATTCGAAATAAGCGGAGTGGGGGGAGAGGGGAGAGGCTGAAGCCAAAGAAGCCGGGGAAGAATTCAAAATACCTGCTTTAGTTCTCTCCCGTAGATCGGGACAGGTGTCGGCGGAGGGGGCTTCCTTGTTCCCTGGTGCCAAGCACAGATGGCTCCCGATGACTTTCAACAGCTAAAAGAAAACGGGGGAAGGAGTGATCCACCCCCCTCTTGTTTGGGTGCCCCCAATACTTCAAAATCTTACCCCTTTCCTCCCTCTCTCTCTTCTCCTGCCCTCCCCCTCCCCCCGAAATCTGCTATCACAGGTCAAGCGGGGAGTCGCGCATCGTTATTGATGGATCGCTGGGTAAGGCAGAAAGCAGCCTGAGAGGTCGGGCGCTCAGTTCCCTTTGGTGATTTTTGTGTATATTTCTGCCTCTTCTCGCATCTTTTTTTTCTTTTCTTTTCTTTTCATTCATTCATTCATTCACTCACACACGTGTGTGTGAGTGTATGGATGAATGGGGGAAAAAAGAAAAAGATGCGGTGTGGCGGGGGAGAAATTGCTTGCATAAACCTAAGGAGACCAATATTAAAGTGAAAGAGAGGAGGAGAGAGATGATTCTGAACGCGGGAGCCTCTTCTGCGCCAGCACCATCTCAGCCGTGGAAAGGAATGCCACCAAATGGCACGTCACCTTTCCTTTTTCGTGTTTCTCTGTCCTCCTCTGTGCGAGGAGTATGGGGTATTCTGAAAGGCCAACGGCGGCCACGCTTTCCTCGGAGTCCTCGTTGATTTTAACGGGACTCGCGCGTTAGAACTGCGCGCCCTCCCTATCCTTTGAAACAAAGTCCCGTGGAAACCGGCGGGCCCCGCTCCGAAGTGGTGTCACCCATAAAAAGCTGGGGGGAAAGGACGAAGGAAACCCCTCGCACCCAACTCTCACAGAGCAAGACAGCCGCGTCCTGCGTCTCTTTCTCCCTTCCCAAACGCGTCTCTCAATAATTCCGGTTCGACGCTTTGGGTTTGTTTGGGTTAAGGACAGAACGCAGGAGGGGGAGAGAGAGATACCACTGTTTCTCTCTGACCCGGTTCGAAGTATTGACTAACCCGATTTCACGCCCTCAGGGCCGAGAGGGACGAAATTTCTCCCTCCAGAGGCAGGCAGGTCAAGCCTAAAGAAAGAGCCGGTTTGGACGGTCGCTTCCATCCAGGTGCGCGCCTGTTATCTTTCAGGCGCCATTCCTGATGCTGATGGATTAATAAAGATATTTGATTTGGGCGGGTTTTAGGGAGGGGAAAACCTTGAGAAGTGGCTATTTGAATCTCAGAAGAGCAAAAGTGGAGCCGCTCAGAGCGTCGCTATTTCTGAGCGGCGGATGGAGAGAAGAAAGCAAAAAGTTCGGCCGCTGTCCTCTTGGGTTCTCCCACCATCCACTGGGGGAATGGACCCGCGTGTCCTCATTCTTTGCGTGCGAGGGATGCGAAAATCCACGTTTCCTGGAAAGCAAAGGGAGGGCTAGATTTCAATGAGAAATGTTTGGTTTCGTCGGTTATACCCCAAAAGGGCACAGTGAGCTCGAGCACAGTTGGGTAAAATTGCAGGGAAATTGGGACGGAAGATTCCTCTCTTGTTCGAGAGGTGGCCGTGGAAAGGCCGAGCGGAGGGTAGAGAGGGGCGGTTTTCAAATTTGCCATCCCAAATTCTCTGGGGGGAAGCTAACAGTATGTGTGTGAGTGTGACATAAACATTCTTCACTTACGCACACGCACACACACATTTTCTCAGAGTTGGAAGCTGCCGGGAGACGACCAAAGGCTGAAGAGGAACTCGAAAACTATACGATTTTAATTTCCAGATTGCGTTGATGAGAGTTCTTGTTCAAAACCCGTCATTTTTTTTTCGTTTTTCCCCTTTTTCTTCTTCTTTCTCCTCCTCTTCTGTTTTTCTTCTCTCCTCCTTCTTCTTCGTGCTTGCGTTTTCCCGCCCTTTAAGTCTCGTGATTATTTTGCAGAAAGGGTCCCACTCACCCTGCCCCCGTTTTTTAAGGAAAGTTCCGGGCAGAGTGGGCAGCCTTCGAAGGAAGTTTCACGATGCAAATCGTAACTTCGCTTGGCAACGTCACCGAGAGATACAGCGGGCAAATCCGCTGCTCGCTCTCCTTCCCAGAACAGGTGAATTGGACGCTATAACCATTCTATCATTCTGTAGGAAGAAAATCATGTTTTCTTTCCGTCTTCGGAGGCACTCAGAATTGAAGATTTCTGTTGGAAGGGACATATCGTCTATATTCATATGTCAAAGATGTCAAAGATGGTCCGAATTCTTTTTAGCAAAATGCAATGAAAATACACTTTTTTTTTAGAAAAAGGCGTCCTCCTTCTCAACTCTCCCTTTCCAATCGGACATAGAATCACTAGGCTGAAGAAGCAACACAGCCCAGTAGATAGAGTTTGTCAGGACAGAGTCCGCTTCGGTAGCTTCCGAGTATGCGACTTAGTGCTTCATAGATGCAAAAGGTTTTCTAAAGCAATGATACCCTAACAGTTCGTCTGAACTTCTTTTTAACAAAAGAAAGTGGATTTAAATTTTAATAGGAAGAGACGTTGGCGTGAGATGTGGAATTCAAGATCCGTAAGCCTGAATGGTTTCCATCGCCTGATTTAGAAACAAAGTTTTGGAAGCCGCTGTACAAGTTAAGTCCTGGAGAGGTGCGATAATCGAGGTGGCCACTAAGCGGCGACAATAGAGGCCTCTATTGTCTCCCCGAAGCTCTTGGTTTGACTGTTACATCCAGGAACAGCTGCGGAAAAGGTACTTTTAATGCTCTTTTGGTGCAAGGAAGCAGCCATGTGGTATTGCTCTTCTTCAGCTTCTCCCAGTCGTTGCGGCTTCTGAAGAAATTCGAGTAGGCAATTTTCTGAGGAAAGCAGAGCCAGAACGAAGCCTATTGATAAAAACCGACCAGAAAAACCTGAGCAAGGCCGACTGGAAAGGCGTGTACTGGAGCAGTATTGCTTTCGATGGGGACTGTGCAGGAGCACCTCCAGAACTAATTGCGTCCATAGAATCTGATTGATCCCAGTGTAATTCTTAATTCGATTTACAAAAACAGTTAACCCCCAGTTTATCTTGCAAGCTCATCTAAATCAATTCATTGCTGAGGCATCTGTTTGAAAGGAAGTAACGCCTAGTAAAAAGGAACTTACTCTCTAGTCCATTCTTCACCAACACGCCCACACATCCCACCCCGAGCTTTTGGACTAGAATTAATATCAGCTCGGCCATCGGGGCTGATGGAATTTCCAATCCAAAACATCTGGAGGGCTCCAGGTTGCGGGTAGGCTGCTATAGCCCCAGGGGCTTAAGACTTAGAGCTATATTTTCTTCCCGAATCCCACTCGTACTCAGAACCTGGGGTTTAAAGTCGGTTACTCTGAACAATCTGATTATGTTTTTCTTGCCTTATTTAACCAGGAAAATTCTCTACAGAATAAATGAGGCGGCCAGGGAGTGGGTGTATGGTTTCTTGTCGGCGCAGGGTGTTGGGGTCAAGCCTGAAGATTTGTAGGTACCTACTAGTTGTGATACCACCTGTCTCAGCCTGTTTAGCATAAGCAGAAAAACAGATGGAAGGGATCGTCCAATAGCAAAACAGGGATCCTCTAGACCAGTGGTTCTCAACCTGTGGGTCCCCAGATGTTCGTGGACTTCAGCTCCCAGAAGCCCCAGCCACCATGGTCAATGCTCAGGGCTTCTGGGAGCTGAAGTTCACAAACATCTGGGGACCCACAGGTTGAGAACCACTGGTCTAGACGATCTTTCTGTCCCCACCCAATTATTTGAACCTACAGGCATAGGAAGAAGTTCCCAACTCCTAAGTCAGAAGAGAGACCGAAAGATTTTTCCCGCCTGCGTTTCCACTTCTCTCCAACACATCTACTGTCAGAGTTTTTGAACTTCCCGGAAAGTTTCCTAGTTTTTCCTGCTCTGTAAGACTGTTCATAAAAGCTCAGATCGCTAAGACTGTGGAAAAGAGTAATTTAAAAGCTCCACATAGCAGTGCTGTATGGCAGAAAGGTCTGTAGGTGTTCGCTTTAAGTGGCACGCCAGCCTATCTGAGGAATGTCTTTAAATATTTGGCCTAAATTCTATTATGAACTCCAGCTAAAGTGGACCATTCGAATCAACTGGGTTTACTTACGTGTTGACTGACCATTCAACAACTGGGTCAACGGGTCGATTCTAATTGGCACTAACCAACAAGATGCCAAATTGTTTTTTATATAGATAGAGATGTATGAATTTGACGAGGAAAATTCTAACTAGATTGACGTATGGTGATCCCCTCCCCCGCCAAACTACAGTAAATTAACTACTTCCTAGTCCAGATTCCAGATTTAGAATGTAGGCCATGAACCGTGAATGCTAATAGGTAGGATATTGCGTACAAACTTCTCTAACGCTTTCTCTTTGTTCCTCGCCGGCAGATTTAGGAACAAAAGGAAGCCCGCGCCCCGCTCCTTCCCACCTCGCTTTGCTTCAGGTCCGTGATCGTTTCCTCGCCGACAATGAGCGAATTAGGGTAGGTATCCTACTACTGGCTGCATATCCGATTTCCCTGGGCTCCTTATATTAACTGTGTTTGATTTGTGTTTAGCTTTCCCCTCCCTATTTTAAAACTTTCTTCTTCTTTTTAGAAACAGCCAAGCTCCGCCTCTGTGGCACCCAACAAGCCGTCTCTCTTCCCAGCCTTAGCGGGTCCCCACCCAGGAGAAGCTTCCATTTTTTTTTCCCCAGAAAATGGGAAGCGGGGGAGAATCTGTGCAAGCGAAAAGCGGGCCGAAACGCGCAACTGTTTGTGCTTGGAGAGAAAAAACAGTCGGGAAGCGTTTCATTCGGGATAAGAGCAAGGTCTTTAGGAAAGGTTGTGGGAAAGTTCTGCGGACACCATGGACAGCCGAAAAGGTAAATGAATGGGTTCCGGAGCCATCAAGCCTGAACTCTCCGGAGAAACCAAAATGACTAAAACTGAGACTGTCCTGCTTTGGACATATCATGAGATGCCAAGTGCGTGCGCGCCTGTCTTCAAGTCGCCTGTAGCTCTAGGTCTAGGAAGACGCCATGAATTTCATGGGTTTTTTTCAGGCAAGGTGAAATGCAGCCTACAGTAGATGACATGACTGGCCGGAAAATAGAATAATTCTGGGGAAAGTGGAAGGCACTCAGAGAAAAAGGAAGACCAAAAAGATGGATAGTCAAGGAAACCACATCCCTGAGTTTGCAAGATCTTAGCTGGGCTGTTGATAACAAAGTTTCTTAGGCCGTTTCCGCACAAGACTGTTATAGTGCTCTTGAGGCCCCTCCCTAAGCTGTAAACCCCAGGATTCCATAGGATGTTGAGAGTGGGAAAAGAGCACTGTAACAGCCTAGTGCGGAAATGGCCTTAGAGGCCTCTATCTCTCTTTTATAAGATCAGCGTAAGCCCAAGTCGAGTTGACCGCAATTAGCAACACCTTTTTGCTTTCAGCCGCAAATGGAGTTAGAATCGCTGGAGGGGGTCTAAATCAGAGATGTCAGTCTTTGGAAGAAAATGCTTTCAATTTCAACGTATTTATTTATTTTGGCCACGTGTGAGTCCACAAACAGGGGATGTATTTCCACCGTATGTTTTCCCTGGAACTCTCATACAGGTTCACCAGCCCCCCAGCCTTGTGAGGGGTGTGGGTTGAATCCTCCCCAAACACCAGAAGATGTTGCCGGTCTTCCTGCTGCTGCTACACAGTCGCGGCCCTCTTTCCTGTTCTACGCTGACTTGGTGGAGGGGGGTAAGAGGGAGGCGAGGAAAAGAAAATGTGGAGGAAATCAGAGCCATCTGTAGAGGTGGTTGCGGGAGAAAAAAGAGGAGGAGGAGGAGGAGAAGGCGAAGAGAGGAAAGAGGAGGGAGGATTCTTACCCTGATGTTAATTAACAAGCAGCTAATTAAAACGGCACTTTGAGCGCTAATCAATCGCTTTATTAAGCCGGGAGTAGTAACTGGAACAAATTGAATGCTACCAGTTAGAGTATCATGCTATCGAGCTGCCAGGGTCGATGCAGGGGCGAGGGATTGGAGAGCGGAGGCGATCGATCCTCCCCCGATTGGTGTTGACCGAGGTCAGCCAGAGAGACAGCGGCAGGAGGGATCTCGCTCTCCCTGGTCCTCTTTCCTGCCCCCTCCGGCTTCCTGGGTCGCCCCGGGGACAGGAAGGGATCTGCCTCGAGGACTTGGGGGCCTCCTGGAATCTCGCGCGTCCTCTTCTCCACTCCCGCGATTCGAAGGCCACGCCACACAAGGACGGGCCGGTTGGTCCTGGATTTCGACCCGAAGGGCGTGAAGGACAAATGATCCCGAGAATGAAGGGGGACACTGGGGGAAGGTCCTAATCGAGCTGCCTCCTCCAGAGCTTCGCCATTGATTTTAGGCAGGATCCTGAAGGAGAATAACCCGCCGCTCTTTGGGAATCAAAAAGCAGGAAGTCAGTGAGCTCAAGAACACAAACCGAAACAAGGTCATCTTCATAAACATTACTGTTCATGCTTTGATACATTGGCGAAGGCTTGCCTCCCCTTGTGCCGACGCCAGTTCCTCTTCAGAGTCTGTGTTCTTTACCACTTTCCGGCAAAGTCTCTCAAGGTGTTTAGAATATGGGCAAAACTATTCGCACAGAGAGGGGGAGAATGTTTAGATCTCTCGAGAAGCAGGAGGCAAACCTGCGGGGGTGTGGAAAATCTGCAGTGGTGGGATATAGTGGCCCTCTAGCTGTTGCTATTGATTGACTCCAACTCCCATGGAGCGCAGCCAGGATGACCATACTATGGGTTTATGGAAGTTGCAGTCTATCTTCATCTGGAAGGCCACCGATTTCCTTATCCCTGCGCTATTGGACACACTATCCACGTTGCCAGTGATGCTCCTTGCCTAAATGATTGATTGGAAGTCTGTCCTACTTAGTCCAAGGAGACTTCCTCCCGAGCGAACGCATATTGGGCTGCAGCCTTCAACGGATATCTCTGAAAGCCTTTCAAAACATGTATGGCCCAGATACAGATCTTTCCACGGCGGCTTCGGCTTCGGCTTCTGTGACTGGACGTGGAAGAGATCTTACCTGGTCCCAAACACCGCAACCCCTGGGAGAGCCAGTGGCGACCTTCCAAAGACCTGCTAACCAATCAGTGAGGCGGGACCCTAGGCGGGCCAACCTAACACACCCCTGTCAGGTTCAAGGTCTCCAAGTCTGTGAAGGGGAGGAAGAACGAACAGAGCTCTCTGGAAGAAAAGACCCAAGCATCCAGAGGAAAAAGGGGAAATTTTCTAGAGGTTCTTCAGATCCTGTTGGACTTCGGCTCCCAGAATCCCCTCATGATTGCCGCGGGCTTCTGGGAGTTGAAGTCCAACAACATTTGAAGTCTCCCCCTTCTTGAGAACTTCGCTTCTAGAAGACACATGGATGCTAAAGAGGAAGAGAAATCACGCTAGCTTTTTCCCAGTTATGCTCTTCAGCTTCTGGTCTTTCTCTCTCTCTCAGTCACATTTCACCACCATTATCACCATTACTGTTGCTTCTTCACTATAGGTCTAAACATCAATTAAAGGTCAGCAGTCTCCAAATTAGTTGCCTTTTTCCATAGTAGAATACGTATTAATACACGGACTTCCCTTCCTTCGTCCAAGGAAGGCTCTTAGGCTCCATCTCTTCTCATCATCTTGCTCTGTCCACGCCTCCAATGCTGTCATAGAGACCACTTTCACCGTTCACAGAGCAGATTTCGGGGGGCGGGAGGGGCGCAGCGAATAAGGAGGCGCATCTAATTGAGTTTCTACATCTGAGCATTCAGTGGTCTCCTGCGTGTATATGTGCAGCATACACCAAATCTCAGTCTTATGGGGTCCTAGACAGTTAAAACTAACAAAGTACATTTCAAAATGTTTATATTTCAACACAGGAGACACTGGCTACAATGTCTGTAGCTGAACTTCATCATCATCATCATCATCATCATCCTGTAGGTTTCAGACATGTATACTTCCAACTGTTTTGATTTGGTCGAGAGACTCTATTGGAAATGAGAGTTTCCCAGGGTGTTAGCCCTGTTGGGAAATTCTATGGAAGCTAAAACTGTTAGGATTCAGCCTCCTTGTAGCAGAGTAGCAGAAGAAGCATGTCTAAATTTGTGTATGGCTTTTCTGATCTCAAACTGACTGAAAAAATAAAACAAATGCAGGCAGCTTCAGATTACAAACTTAGAAAAGTTTACTAATGGCTTCTACATTTACATATGTATGGGAGAGCCTACAACCTAACTAGCTAATGAATAGTAGTAGCTTCGGTCTTAACTCACCATCTTCTGATGGAGATGCGAAGCATGGTCGGAGAGGAGGAAGAAGAAGCAAAAATGGAGGAGAAGAGAGAGAGAGCTGAGAGGGGTCTCATTCTTTTATAAGACCGATGACCCAAGCAACTGTCCTGGGTCACATGATCTGATCACCTGAACAGCAAAGGTATTTATGATCATGCATTTAAATGACAGAAAGGCAAATGGTGGAGCTTTGGCATGCAAGAGAGAAAGGTAGCCCTATGCTAGCTCTGCCCACTTGCTCTAAGAACAAGATGGCAGGGGGAGAGAGATGCTGGAATTGTCCCAGCACACTCCAGATTAATTGTCCCTATTTCCACTTTTTCAGCTGTTTTTACAAGGTCCCAGTTTTCTCTCTTCCACCCACTTTCTACCTTTGCTTTCTGCTTACTTCAGTTGCTGCAAGCTGAGTTCAAACACCTAGTTTGGACCCAGTTAAGACAGGAGGAAGAAGGGTAGGATCTTGCCCTTCCCAGTAGACTCAGGGCAAAAGCAAGCCACTGCAGCCTCCCCTAGCTTTGTTATTCCACGTTAATAGCTTTTGTCGTCTTTATCACACTCTGAGGTTCCTCAACCACATGTGTGCCTGTTTTTACCCGTGAAATGTTGGAGAGTATGAACATGTTAGAGTGCACCATACTCTCTGCCATGGTAGTAGCAGTAATAATGTTTGGTTTGTTACTGGGGAGAGGGCTGATCATCAATCCCAGTCGGCGAGCCAGAGGCCTTGTTGCTTTGTAAGCACACCCAAAAAGAGGGGGCGGGCAAAGCCCTGGGCTCCTCCGTGAAATATGCACTAGGACAAATTGCTGTTGTAATCTGGATTAACACTAAAGTAAAATAAAAATAAAGACTCTCTGGCCATTTCTGCACTACATTGTTCTAGTACTATTATTCCACTTTCAACATCCTGTGGAATTCTGGGGTTTGTAGTTTATTGAGGCCAAAGGGCTCTCTGCTCGGAATTCTAAATGCCCCTCCCTCAACTGCAAACCCCAGGATTCCACAGGATGTTGAAGGTGGAATAATAGCACTGTAACAGTGTAGTGAGGAACTGGCCTATTTTACTTCAGGCTCCTTGAAGGGGACTAAATCTTTCCTTTGCCGTCAAGGGCTAAACTCGGCTGCCAGGCCCACCATGACAAGCGATGAGGCCTCCCTAAGTAGTGACTAACGTCACGTCAGAGGGTCTCTCCTCTGCGTGGAACCAGCCATTGGGAGCAGCCCAGGCTACCAGACCGACCTGACTGGGACACGCACGAGGTGCCTGGTTCTTTCTGTATCCGGTGTACCCTCCAACCCCAGCCAAGCGCCGAACTAGGGCCTTTTCTGCACTATGCGGTTATAGTGCTATTATTTCACTTTAAACGTCCTGTGGTATTCTGGGGTTTGTAGTGGGCTGAGACCAAAGAACTGCCCACCCTAAGCTACAAACCCCAGGATTCCATAGGATGTTGAAAGTGGAATAATTGCACTGTAACAGTGCAGTGCGGAAATGGGCAAGGCCCGTTATTGGCTCCTCCTCGGCCGGCAGATCTCCGGCCCGGCTCTTCGTGGGACTTTCCGGGAGTGCCCAGAGTAGGCTGCCTTGGCCGGAGCAACTCTCGGGTGGTCGTTTTCGTCCGTCAGTCCCCCGCTACCCGACCCTTTCACAACCTCCCCTTTTCCCGCCGAGGGAACTTGGCCGTGATGGGGCTGGTGCTCGCGGGCGAATCAGCCGGGAGGGGGTCACAACCTGGGGGAGAAAGACGGGGGAGAGGAAGAGGGAGAGAGGGCTTTAGCGTACAGCGAGTGAAACAGTCTGAATGAACGTCCCTTTATTAAAAACTGCCGCTTGACATTTACACGGTGCCAGCAGCCTCTTCCCGGTAATCCGGCCAAATATCGACGGCACCTCCCAATAAGCGCCGCGTTTCCAAGAGGAGATACAGAACTGTTGCTATGAGGTTGAAACAAACCACGAAGAGGGGGAACGGGGAGCGGGGGAACCAAGTGAGCTGTCAAGGAGAAAGGGTCCCTGGGCGTGGAGGTGGAGTTGCATGGCCCTGCTCCCTCCCCCGTTCACCCACTCCGTCTCTCCTCGAAACTTTGCTTCCTTGCTCGCTAAATTTACTCCTTCCTATTTCCACGCGGCCCTTCCCAAGATCCAGGCGAAGTTCCAGAGTCGTCCTGAGCACGGCTTTAACCGGCGAGGGGAAAGACGTAGAAGAATGGCGCTTACTTCCGAGTAAGACCGAAGAAGCTTGCGGTTCTGATCCTTTTTTAAAGGCACATCCTTCACTCTCCCCGACAGTGCAAACCAATGGGGGTTTCAAAGGGCACAACTTTCCCTGGATCTCGTCCTGCATTCCCAAGTTCCCTCTGCCATCTCTGTGCAAGACGAATAGACAGAGGGACGTTTTAAATGCACCGCCCGCTTCGCTTTTTGCAATTCCCGGCCCTCCTTCTCCAAAAGTCAACTTTTCTCCGTCCAGTTAAACCCAGGGGAAGCGTTCCTGGTTGCTTCCTCATCCTTTTGTGTGCGTGTTTTTCTCAATTAAAAAACCCCAAAAGAATTAGAATATGAGTTGGCTATTATTATTATTATTATTGGTCCCTTCCTTCCGCGTTTCCCCATGCTGCTCCGGAGAATATGATCAGAAATGCTCAGAGAGCAGAAAGCACATTGATTTCAGCTTGTTCCGTCCGCAGACAGGCCCTGACAAGGTTGTTAGAACCGTTGGAGAGGTCTATACAATCACTTAATTACCAAAACTGTCAGTCAGACGGGCCGCTGCTGGCCGCCTCCATGGCTGCGAGGAACATTCCACTACTGCCTTCTCTTCCTTGATTGATCTGTGCTGATGGCATTGCAAAATAATTAGAGTGAATTTTCTGATGTGTGATTTTATCCCAAGTTCATGCTTCAGAAAGGTAATCGGAAGGATGAGAAGGGTCAATGCCATTTCGGATTACCTGAAGTCCAAGCAAAAGGGGAAAGGGGGAAACGTATCTGTGTGTGTGCGTGTGTACACACACACATAAGGAAAGAAGGCTGAGGGAAAGAAAAAGAGAGGGATGAAGGCGTGGGAGGGGGGAGAGAAAATAAAAGGAGAAGAAATGCGCAGAGGAAGACGAGAGATGCGATTAAGGATTGCTGAAGGGTATTGCAAGCTATTCGTCAAACTCTGCAAGTGATTTCCTTCCGAGCCAACAAATGGCAGATTGATTTTGTCCAACGCAGCTCTAGCCGCGTTTCAAACGATCCAGCGGTTATTACAGCGATTGGCTTCGGAACTGACAGGAGAAAGGAGAGGAGATCCGGTTTTACAGCGGACGGGAGCCGCGTTCTTAAAGCGCTGTCAGCTACAGTTAAGTAAATATCATTAGCGCGAGAGAGAGAGGAAGGAATCGGAGCCGGAGGTGGGAGGACACACGCATCCCTACCCACGGTCCAAGAAAGACTCTCTCTCTCTTATCTCTCTCTCTCTTTCCTCCTTGGGCTCCCAGTTCTGCCTCTCCTCCACTTTCACTCTCTCACTCTGAAGTTCTTCTGGAGAAACTTCCAATCACTTTCACTGATCATAGAAGGACTTCCCTTTCCTCTTCACGGGATGCGGAGTAGGAGGGGTAGGATAGGTGGTTCCCCACCCCCTTCTCTGATCCGATCCTACGGAGAATGATTGGAGTTCATCCTAAAAATGTTTTTTTTTAAAAAAAAAAATTAACAATTATCATTAATTTTAATTTTAAAAAACCCGCTAGGAAACCTATAATTCCCAAACAAAAATTCGGTAATGAATTTTTGGGGCCTTTCACGCTACACAGTGATAGCGCTCTGGTTTCACTTTATCTGCCATGGCAACATCCTGTGGAATCCTGGGATCTATAGTTTAGGGAAGGAGTATTAAAAATTCCTTGCCAGAGAGCTTTAGTGCCTCACCAAACTACAAACCCCAGGATTCTATAGAATGCAGCCAAGATGGTTAAAAGTGGAATCACAGGGTTATAATTGCGAAGTGTGGAAGGGCCTTTGCTCTCCAATAAGTCATGCTTAAAACTGAGAGATCATGCTGGAGAAAAAGAAATTCGCCTCCACTACCTCCTGGCAAAACCACAAACATACCAAAGGAACCTGCCAAGGTAATGAACCCAGGCAAAGCAAACTGGAAGTCTTAATGGCGCCAAGAGAGGCTTCCTTTTTGGGTGTTGTTTTCTTTTCTCTTGTTAATGGAACTTAAACACTCTCCATAGCTCAGAGACTTCGGCCCAGCGGCGAGGCCAGCAGGGATGTTGAAATGCGCAAAACCTCCCTCCGGTGGCCGGTAGACGCTTCTTGGTCAGTTTAGGATGGCGGGCGGCAAGCGCGATCCAGAGCCTAGAAGACTTTGGCCATTTCCACACTAGACTGTTATAGAGCTATTAGTGGTATAATAGCATTATAACAGTCTAGTGCAGAAGTGGCCTTTCCTCCAGGCGCAGACCACTGGATCTGTAATCCCACCAGTTGATTGAAAAAATCGCGTTTAGTAATCCACGGACTCCGTGTCTGTCGACGCAGCTTCCTCTTCACTACTGCTTCGCACAACACATATATTCATCCGCAAAATGAAGCTGTTATTCTGAGCGCCTTCTGGAGAACGTTTTGAAAGGCCCCTTCCTTTCTTCCTTCTCTTCTCCACCAGGTTGTTCCATCGTGGTTTGAGGTGACCAGGCTTTGGATCACCTTTCTCCGCCCTCTCCAGTATAAGTCTAAGCGCAGGCCCAGCGCTCATTGAGGGACTACCATGAAAAGCGGGGTTGTTATTTCGGTCCCGCGGGGCGAGGAAGCGGTGTGAAGAAGTGGCCTTAACTCTGTGATCTTGCCAGAGCCTTCCTTCCCCACCCCACTGAAAGGAGGAACACCTCTAACAGGAGAAGGGAAGCCCAGGGGGCGCAGAGGGGTTCCCAGCAGATCAAGAGACGCCCAGAGACGCCAAAAAGGTGTGGATGATGATGATGATGATGGGCAGCGTCTGTCCTGTGGAGGCGAAAGGGCTTGACTCATAATAAGCAGGCGCTTGCCAGAAAATCGAAGCAGGAGGCAGACGTTAAGGTTGAACCAGCTCGATTTGACAACACTTGCGTCTTTTCTTGTTTAACAATAGCAATAGCCACAATAAACGGCAATCTTGGCTTTTGCTGAACCGCTAGGGATTCTCAGCCACCCGTGTTTTTAGTTCAAATTAAAGCCCTCTGCATTTCAGAGAGATACACTTTGAAGGAAGGGCATACGGAGGTCTCTAGGTGAGCAGTCCTCTCTTCTGCCCGTTTGTTATTGCGCGCCTTCAAGTAGCTTCCGATTGAGGGCAAGTCTAAGACGATCCCATTACGGAGTTTTCTTCGCAAGATTTGTGTAGAGGGGTTTTTGCCCTGGCCTTCCTTTGAGGCTGAGAGAGTGTGATCTGCCCCCGGCCACCCGGTGGGTTTCAATGGCCGAGCGAGGATTCGAACCCTGGTCTCCAGAGTCGTAGCCCAAAGTTCAAACTACTACACCACCGTTACTTCCAAAGAAGTCCTCCCGCGCCCCGTGGGGCTTGCTCCCGACTGGCTGAGAGGGCTGAAAGGAGTCTCCCCGTGATCTTGGTAATCTTTAGGACAGCCCTGCGAGGTAGACTCCTCCTCATTTCGAGCCCTATCTTTAAAAAACTTGAGTTGGAAGTAAAGTCAATTGAGTTCTGTGGAGTTTATTCCGCAGTACATGGAAGGGAACGCCACACTGAGCCCAAACTCCTGGAAATTTGTTTTGGCAGAAGGAGAAACAGGGGGCTTGCCTTCAGGCAAGAGATATAATGGAAGAAACAACAAGCTTGAGTTTGATAAAAAAAAGAACTTTCCTTTAAATCCGCAGTGGGCAGTGTCTCCCTTCACATATAGGTGTTCTGCAAGTACCATAATGCCTCACCAGTGCACCAACATCTGGAGGGCCCCACAGGCCTCATTCTGCTTTAAATGGCACCAAGAGGGCCGTCCCAATACCCATTCACCTAGGAGTAAGCTCCATTTAATTCAATGGGGCCTAATTCTCAGCAGACACGGATAAGACGGTGCTGTTAAATCAATCCAACTTTACTTCGGGTTCAGTTCGGTCTATTGAGATTGAACTGGGTTAAGAGAGAGGCAGGCGAATAAAGGATGGCCTTTTTTTTCTGTTCCTTAGACGCAGGAGGATAAAGGAGAGAAGCGTATTTCCTTACTAAGGATTAGGTTTCCGAGCAGGCGTCACGAGGTGTTCCTACAACTTGTTCTGGGCAGGAAAGGAAAACTCTACCTTCCATCTGGAGACTTCGCGGAGATTATTGTATGGCCCGAGGCTAGAAAATCAGAAGGATCCTTCTTCGGTACCTGTGGAGAAACAGCTTTGCCTGAATCCTCCCGAAAAAAAAGACCGGACTGAGGCAGAAACCGCCAGAGTCATTTTCCTCTCCTGGATCAACGCATCGCCGTCCTCCTCTGTTGTCCCCGCCAACCCTGCGCCTCTTGTTTTACAGCAGAAAGTTTCTAGAGTTCGGCTGAGAAGGAAGCACTGTCCTCCTGAGTAGCAGGGCTGTCTTAGTGGTGGCCCTTTCCTTTCCCTTCAGGCAGTGGAGAGAAAGAGAAAGACTTGTGCCCCCATTTGAGTACGAAAAGGGAAACATTGACTAAGTGCTCCACGTATCTGGGGCAGGGAGAAAAGTAGGGATGCTTCAGCTCCAAGGCGTCTTCCTCCGAGCCGGGAGTCCCTGAAATTCTGCCGATATTCCCGCTCGATCTTGGAAGGTAAGCAGGGCCAGCCGCTCTTAGTACTTGGATTTAGAGACCCCAAAGAATATCAGTGCTGTAGGCTATGTTGTGGGGAAGGCAATGGCACGCCACCTCTGAATATTCCTTGGCTAAGAAAACCCTATGAAATTCATGTCGTCACCTTAACAGGCCACTTGAAGGCACTTATACCTATACACACATTGCCGGTTAGATTCCTTTGCTTTAGGTACATTCCAACGTGATTTCACTCCCCCTCGAACCTGGAGCCCTCCACAAATGGTTGGGTGGGGGAAATGGGAGTTGTAGACCAACACAACACGCAGAGGGCGTCCCGGGGGCTTGGCTGCCTACGCCTCCAGGAGAAGGCCAACCCGCTCTGAATCTGCGTTATAAGGGAGCTTTCCAAGGTCCTGAATCCGGGCTCTCGAAAAGGTTCAGCATTTGGATAGATCCTCTAACGTTCAGATGAAAACTCGCAGGGGGTTCAAGCTCCCCACCTCGAAATGGAAGCCACCATTTCGTGGCTTCTGCTCTCTCCTCCCCAGCCTTGACACGCATGGGTTACAACAAAGCTAGAAACAATCCGATCTGGGTGCCCCACAGGCTGGTATTGAACTGGATGACAGATTGTTTTGGGGGGGGTGTCACGGAATTTTAGCTCCATGACAGTAACTAGGGAGGTTTTCTTAGGAATAGATCCCTTGTCTTCAACTAAGAAACTAAGGGACTTTAGGGGCTTAAACCGGTCTACGTCCTAGTCAGTCCCAAAGCGAGGGCTCCTATTTCGGCCTTCTACCGGAGAATCTAGATTCATTTTCAACCGGCTTTCCTATAGATTTATATACAACTGCCTTCACTGAAATAGGTCAGGGAAGAGACCTTGTTTCTTGAGGAGGAATTCCTTTGGAAGCGAAGGTTTGCTCCTGAAAAGTTCGATAAAATTCTCGTTGTCCTTTCCGACGAAAACCAGGAACCAATCTGCACTAAAATATCTGACAATATCTTGTCTCGGGAGTGAGGATTAGCAAGCAGGGAAGTTTAAGATCTGAGCTCAAGTCGATTGGTCGGAAGGAGAAAGGACCTTTAATTTATTTGCCACACACACACACACACACACACACATCGACAACAAGAGACATTCTAGATCTAGATTTTATTGATTTCTATGAGATTTCTTGCCCTATTCCCCCGGGGTTCAACTAAGCCTAGGAATCCAAAGCCCTCTTTTTTTTCAGCCGCCTAAACTCCCGAGAACTTTAAGACGTCGGGGTTTCTGAGCATGTGCAAAGCGCATCAATACCTGAATTCTAAAATTAATAAAAAGCGTTTTCCAGATAGAGATGAATCTCCTCTTACTTTATTTTAAAAAACACACCGTGTCTGGATATCAAGAAAGAGGAGCCTTCAGAAAATGAGGCGTGTGGCAAAAACAAAGTCGCTTCGGGTTTTTTGTTTTGTCTCGCATGCGTCTCAGCTTCTCTCGCTTTCTCTGAGGGAAATCCAGCCGAGAGAGATCCCCGTGAAGATTCTCACACCGGCGGCTTTCCCGAGCCTAGGAGGAAAACCTACAAAGTCTTGTCTCGCCTCCTCCTTCTCCCCACCCCCCTCCGGCTTGGCATGCATGGAAGGAAAAAAAGAGGGGAGGCAGAGGGGTAGGGAGCAAGGGAACCCCTCCTTGCCTTTCAAAGAGCGGCTGCATTTTTAAAGTCAAATAAAGTACAATGTATGTGGCGAATCAAGTAGGTAAACAACTTACATCTGGTTGCTGCACTTGAAGGAACCATCCGTTCCCGTGCACAGCAAATTGAAGAAACAATGGCACTAATGAGCCTTGCAAAATGCAACTGTGAATCATGAAAGACAACACCGCATTTTGCAAGCGCCGGCATAAAAGGTGAAATCATCAGCTCGCAAAGAGGAAAAGAAAGCGAGCGATGATTAAATGATCAAAAGCTGGCAGAGTGAATTCAATGTCACTGCCAGACGCAGCCATCTCTTCTCTCTCTCCCCCTCTCCCCCTCCCCCCCCTCTCCCCCCCATCGGCTCCACGCACACACACAAGTGAAAGTTAGGTTTCAAGCACAGTGTAATTATAGCCGAGGTTGTCAGTTTGACATTAATGCAGCCAGCAGAAATTTCCTAATTGGCCTCAGAGGAGAAAGTGAACCAGAAAATATATTAACATTTTAAAAAAGCATATTTTGCCTAATCCTTTCACTTTCCAACAATATTTGAAGACCAAAATGCCCCAGGCAGGAGAATTTAAATGAGCAATTTTGTTTTTGAAGGAAACGGCCAATGAGACAGAAAATAGACTAAAGGGAAATCATTAGTGGATGAGAGATACTGACAGGCCAGCCTTGCTGACTGGCTGCCCTGTCACTTACAGTCTGTGTTCTTTAGTTCCACGCTATGAGCTAAGTTGATAACATGAAAAGACCCATAAACGTGCAGCCAGAAGTCAAAGCCTATTATCTGGAAATTCAAATGCAAGGAGGGAGGGAGGAGGAAACCTGGCGGGGGGAGTAATACAGAGAGAGAGAGAGGGAGAGATTGAGAGAGGAGGAGGAAGAGGATGGGAGGCAAAGAGGAGGCAGGCTAGAGCCCCCTCTTTTTTCTCCAAAAAGAAAAAAAAAAGGCCCATATCAAGGAGAACAATAATAGGCCATTATCTGACATCAGTGTGCGAGGCCCTGCCAAATAATATAGATTGTCTTTCCGCGGCGGCGTCGTTGTCGTTTCCTTCCGCCGACCCTCCCGCGCATCCTCAATCCTCCTCCGATCCCCCCGATCGGCAACCGCGGCCCTTCCCTCCCCGCCGCCCCTCCCCGCCGCCCCCAAACTGCGGCTCGCCACAAAATGCTTAAAGTTACGGGAGCCTGTAATGTCACATGCGGCCTCGCTTGATGTGATATGACCATCTCAGGGAAACAAAGCTAAGTGCAGTCAGGAGCCGTTAGTGGCGTGGCTTTGATGGAGCAGCTGAGGCTGAGCGTCGCCCGTGGGCAGCATCTCCGGGGCAAAATGCTCACGACCAAGACTTTTTGCCCTTTTGAAATGAAAAGAGAGCGGGAGAGGGAGAGAGAGAAGCGGGGGGAAGCGCCGCAGCCAGCCAGCCAGCCAGCCAGCCAACCAGCCAGGGCGAGAGGGAAGCGAAAGCAAGGGGAACGGGAGGGGGGAGAAAGAAGAGGACCCCCATGGATAGGGCCCCGGGTCAGGGATGGGGAAGAGGGGCGCGATGGGCGAGCGGGGGCGGGCGTGGAGACGCAGAAGAGAGGGCTGCAGGGAGAGAGAGAGGGAGGGACACAGGGAGAGACATCTACCTTAGCAAGGTGATCCGGGTCGTTGCCAGTTGCCGTCTTCTCCCGGCCTTGGAGTTGCAAGATGCCCTTAAAGCAAGGGGGGAGGATGCAGGGAAATTTGCAGGGATCTTAAACAATTATGATTATTTCCTCTAAATGTGAGAATGTGTGTGAGAGAGACAGAGAGAAATCCAGTCCAAGGCCAAATGAGATGTAAAGGAAAAATCAGTAACCTTTAGCATGATTTTAGGGCTCTGGCCTTCCTTCCAACTTATGGCTGTCATTTTTAATTGCCCTCAAGTCAGACTTTGATTTAGGGTGGCTCTATGAATGAGAGTTCTAGAAGACACCCCCTTCTTAACAGATCTGGAGAGCTTTTATCATTCTTTTCTTCTCCTCCCTCCATGCCCTTTTCTTTCACAACATTCCTGTGAGGTAGGGTTATAGGCTGAAAGGAGCTCACTTGGCCTAAACTGACTCTTTTTTTGTTAGTCCAGTGAAGGAAGCAGTCCAGCTGTTTTAACTGGGTGGTATGGCTTCCAGGCCAGTGTCCTGAGGTGAATACTGTGTAATTTTAGATTGATTTTGAGAGAGACAAATGGTATTCCTGATATGCTATGGAAAAAAGTATTGCCTCCTGTACAGAATTGGAGTTAGGAACTGATGGTAGATGGATAAGGAAATCAGTTAGGTAGGTAGGTAGGTAGGTAAGTAGATAATAGACAGATAGATAACTAGATGGATAGACAGCCAAAATTAAATTGTAAATTGTACTGATTTCAACAAGGCAACCAAATATCTTCTGTAGAAGTCAGTTTATGAAACTGAGAAGACTTTCAGGTTGCTGTCTTATGTGTATTTACTGCATAAGTTCCACTGAATTCCATGGGACTTATTTCTTGAGTAGAGAGGCATAGTGTCCTGTTGTAAAATGCTTAAATCTGGCTCCCTAGAATAGATCACTGTGGTAAAATATATCACACACTCCACCCAGTGAGAGGCCCACAAGATTATTGCCTAGTGATAAGAGTGACATCTTCCATCTGGAGAAGGTGGCTGTCATGTGAAGGATGCCTGGTGGCTCCTGTATCAGTCTTCTCCTGGTTTTAGTCTGAACTTTAAAGGAGCTATCTCAGGTGCTGAAATAATCTAGCGGGATAGATGAGGTTCCTTGAATAGTTTCTTTAAAGCTTGCTGCCAGGAGAATCCGGATCCACTGTAAAAGCAGATACCAACACACCCTATGGCAGCCTTCAGTTTCACTATCCTGAAGCTGTTCGTGCCAATATGCTTCAACCTCCGCCAACCTCAGTAGGAACTTCTTTAGCGAAGGTCTGAAGGGGTGAAAGTTGAAAGTTGATCTATAACCCACTGAAACTAAAGGCTAGGCCTACTGCCTAGCTTGGCCTTCTCTTTGATGCTTCTTTGATCTAGAATGGGTCTGTTTGAGCTAATGGGAGTAAAGTCAGAACCCAAAGCACTGGGGAGCAACTTGCAGTCCACAGGATAACTGTATGAGTCCCATTACCCCTCACCATTGGCCAAACTGGCTAGGGCAGCTGGAAGTTACAGTCCAAAAAGGAGGGTCTCAGATTGCCCACTCTCCTCTGGCTTCAAGAGCCCAGTTCACCAAAAACAATTAAAATCTGAGAAAACAACTATTTTGCTTAGGAAGTTTGAGAAATGGGGCCTAATTCACCTTGAAACAGGTCCAGTTTTGTTCCTTTTGGGGGGGCAGTTTGATTCAAGCAACCACTCCTCTTTTGTGGAGCTAGATTTCAGGTATCTAAACTGGAGTAGTCTCTTTGAAGACCATTGGCCCAATCCAGTTTCAGTCACACTGAAACCAAGAGGGTTTGTTAATCAACATAAAATTCTGCCTCATGGACCTCAATCCTATTGTTAGCCCCAATCAAAGTAAAGCCATTTAATCAATTGGCCTACCTAGGTGTTGACTCATCTGTTAAGAATTAATACAAGGTGGCCATTTCCGCACTAGAATGTGACAGTGCTATTATTCCACTTTCAACATCCTATGGAATCCTGGGGTTTGCAGGTTAGGGGAGGGCCTTTGAGATCAGGGTTTGATTCCCTGCTTCACCATGGAATCCCACTGGGTGGCCTTGGTAGGACAGATACTCTCAACCCCAGAAAATCACATGATAGGTTCACCTTAAGGTTGCCATAACTTGGAAACGACTTGAAGGCACATAACAACAATTCAAGCTGTACCTAACCAACAGAATTCTGGTCAGTGATTTCAGTGTGTATTGGGATCCAAAACTGAATTATTTTCACTCCATATAATCACTCAAAAATAAGACAACTGAGTAGAAAGCCAGCATAGTGTTTTGATTTGAGTGTTGGCCTAGGACCTGGGGTGGGCAGGTCCAGGATTCAAATCTGTGCTTAGCCATGGAAACCCAGTTGGTGACTCTGGGCAAGTCACACTCTCTTAGCTTCTGAGGAAAGCCAAGGCAAACCTTCTCTGAATAAATCTTGCCAAGAAAACCCTGTGATAGTGTGGTCATAAGTTGGAGTTGACTTGAAGGTACACAAGAGCAGAGAATGAAGACAGCTGAGTAAGCAGGCAAGTTCACTGTGGTAGAAGGAAGCTCAGCCCATCACCTACTCCAGAAGCTCCACTGGGGCCCTTGTTCAAGATCCAATACCCTTTTAGCATGGTGTAAACACAGCCAGTGAAGTTCCACTGGAACCTTCAGGTTAGAAACTGAGTGTGTGGTGAACCTCAGGGCCTTGAGCTCAAGGGTTGATTAGTTCCCCATTTACGAAGTCAAAAAGGAAAGAGATGGTTGCTCAGTGGCTCGAAAAGCATTGACTGAACTACTTACACAACCACTGAGAGAGCATAATGACTGGCACAACTAGTTTTACCCTGGCACAGTGCTGCAACAGGATTCCAATCCTCAGCCAGAATTCTGTTGGTTAATTCAAGTTAGAACAGACTCTTCAATAGACTCTTGAATCAATTGTTGGTGAGTCAACACCATGCAATTGACTTAATGGGTCTACCTTAGTCCAAACTAACAACAGAACTAACAACATTGTCTCCATTACTTCTCAGGACTAAGAAGTTAACAGATCACACAAACTTGGAATGAGCCATCAAGGTTGTGAAACGTGGACCATGAGGTGCCTCATACCTTTACCTTGCCCCCTCCTTCTCAGATCCCACATCTATTTCTTTCTTTTTAGTTTAAGGTTGTTTGGAGAAGTGGGGGATCATGGGTCCAGCTAAAAATTACTGAATTGCAACATCCAGGATCACTGGATTTCTGCACTACACTGTTATAGTGTTATTATTCCACTTTCAACATCCTATGGAATCCTGAGGTTTGCAGTTTAGGGAGGGGTATTTAGAATTCTCAGCCAGAGAACTCTTTGGCCTCAGTAAACTACAAAGCCCAGAATTCCAAAAGATGCTGAAAATGGAATAACAGCACTATAACAGTGTAGTGCAGAAAGGCCCTGGGACTAAGCCTACTCTGAATTGCAACTCACTAGTATCTTAAAGGCTGTGTCATTCACATCCCTGTTTTAAGAGGACACATTTCGGGGCAGAGAGGAACTCCAGATTAATTACCCCACCGTTAATACGGGGTAATGTAGCATCACTCCCCGTAAGGAGGGAAGCTTTCTCGCTAGCCTCAACGAACAGGTTTGTTTAATTGCTCCCTATACCCGCCCATCAGCAGCTTTTTGTCAGATTCTTGATGGTTCCTTTTCCCAAAAGGAGAGAGGAGAGGAGAGGAGAAAGCTGCCTTGTTTTGATTCCTTCCTGGGGCGGCGGAGAAGCGGGGGTGGGATGGGGGGCAGAAGAGGCGAGGCTGCAGCCACCGCCGCTACAATAAAGCTCCACTGGTAGATAATATTGATGAGAGCCGCGCCTGAGTCTGACATCAAATTAGTGGCCTTCATGTACCAAATCTGGGAAGAAGTGTCTAACACGCTTAGAGCTGGTGGGAGGCGAAGAGGGGTGGGCGGGTGGGCGGTGGAGAATGAGAGACGTCAGGCAGCCGGAGAAGGACAGAAGAAGAAGAATAGGAAGAAGAAGGAGGAGAGGAAGGGGAGGAAAGAGAAGAGGAAGCAGAGGAGGAGTGGCGGGGGTGGGCTGGGGGCCACGAAGAGGCGATGAGGCGGAATCCAAACGGGAAGCTGTCTCATTATGAGCTCTACCTGACGGGGACACGGAGAGCCTCCTGTTCTCCGTCTCATCAATACAGCGGGGCTCTTTGTCCGTAATTTGCAATAAGTGTCTGGAGTGTTTTCCGTTGCGTTTCCCTTCTCCTCCGGCCCCCCGCCCCACCCCGCAACGCCGCACCGCAAATCATTATTGGCTGCAGAATCCTCTCGCCCTCTAATTGGAAGCGTTGGGCCTTATCAGCGGAGGATTTTCCAGGACCTTTGACAGATACCAATACGGGAAAATCATTGTTCACTTGTCAATTTAAAAGACCATTAAAGTGGCCCTCTGGTTTGGGTTGGGGATGGATTTATTTATTTATTTATTTATTTATTTATTTATTTCTCGGCCCGCCGGGGTTTTAGAAGGGCTCGGTTTGCGTTTACCTTTGGTGTGTGTCTTATGTGCATGGGGGGGGCGTAATTCGAATAGCCCTCCCCAGAACTAAAGGCAACCTTGTCGTGGGATGGTGGGAGAATATGGGAAGAAATATTAGGTAAGTCAAAGGAATGAGAGCGGGAGCCAAAAATCCTCCTCCTCCATCTCTCTCTCTCTCTCTCTCTCTCTCTCTCTCTCTCTCACACACACACACACACACACACACAGACAGATACAGAGGCAAACTATAAGGCTTAAATGAGATCCATTGAATTGCATAGACCATGACTTAGGGTTTTTCTGCTCTACGCTGTTATAGTGCTATTATTCCACTTTCAACATCTGGTGGAATTCTTGGGGTTTGTAGTTTACTGAGGCCAAAGAGCTCTCTGGTTGAGAATTCCAAATGCCCCTCCCTAAACTGCAAACCCCAGGATCCCATTGGATGTTGAGAGTGGAATAATAGCACTATAATAATGTAGTGTGGAAAGGCCTTTGGTTGTCTGACTCCTTATATGGCATAAAGTTCAGCAGGTCTGGTGTGACTGTGTCTGTCTGGATCCAGCCCTCAGACTCATACATACCCTTCACATCCCCATCACCTAGAAGACCTACGTAATATAATGGGGCTTATTCCCATGAAGGAAGACTGCTTATAATTGCAGCCTTACAGCCATGTCGTACATATAGGTTTACTTGGAAGTAAAGTCCATTGAAGTCCAATGGTTTGAAGTTTGTAAGGATGTCTGGGATGCTAGGGTTGTAAACAGAAGAAACATTACTAGAGATTTCTTAGAGATAAATATAGAAATGGAAGACGATATTCCTGTACTCAGGACTGTGGCAGCCTCCGAACCAGCCATTTCATTTCAGCATAAGCTTCCAGGGACAACAGCACACTTCTAAAGAAAGGGGATGATAGTCCAAAACAGCTTGTGCTGAAATGGTTAGTCTCAAAGGTGCCACAGTGCTGCTTTTTCTTTTCCTTTTTATAGTGAAACAGATAGACTTAGCTATTCCTTGGAAAAATTCTTACAAATAAGGCTGATCTTGCAAGCTCTGCCCCTTTGTCTTTCAGTCACACCCGTTTAGCTCTGCCCTTCCCATTTTCCCTATCTGTCTCCTGGACAATTTAATTCTGGTGACAACATTGATTCTATAGCAATCCTAAGGCCTTAATGTTATAACATGGACCTAGAGAGGAAAACAATGTCAGGTCAAGCCCCAAGGTACAGGAGAAATGGCACCAGATTTGGCCAATTCTCCCCCAAAATACAGGGGAAGGTAAAGGGGAAAACAAGGGTAGCAGTATGACACAGAATGGGAAAGAGGATGAAAGAAAACAAGGTAGAAGTTGGGTCTCTGGTAAGAGGACTTTGAAAAAATATCCTCATCCATTTTTTCTACTATAACCTCCCTCTGTCAACCACCTGATCAGTAATTTTTTGGTAAGGTTGACAATTCCAGTTTGCCCAAATCCACCAGTTTTCCAAGTATATCTTTTATGGTGACACTTCCCAGCAAAGTTTGGAAAAGTTACTTTTATGAATAACATTCCCCAGAATCTCTCAGCAATCACGGCCATCGCTGAAATGCTTGATGATAAAGGCAGTTGTATCACTTCACCCGCCTAATGGACTGCAGGCCCCTCTTTGAAAAAAAAAAAAAGGCAGAGGTCTGCATTGTGTGCCTTTGCTTTTCTTCTTGTCTCTGACCTGCTATGGTAAGCGACATCACCAATGACACCTAGAGGCTCCAGTGTAGGTGGGACATTGAATCCACTATGATTTAGCATGAACTTTAAAGGGTACAGTCCAAGGTGATGTACCTATTTTGGGGAAAGGGTTCAGTACCTTGGATAATTCTTCTAAATGTTGGACCAAACTCTGGAGTGGATTAATTGCCCCAGTGACCTGGAAGTCACCAGTCACTACTGGACTCAACACTGAAATGGTAGCTGGATTTGTGACAATGCTGCATTATGTAACAGAGATAAAGAGGCTGGAAACATAATGATAGGTCTGGACCATCACTTTGAATTATTAAAACAAGCTCAACAATGCAATCCTATATGTATTTACTCAAGGCAGAATGGCATTTGGGGACTATATCTCTCAGCATAGTCACTGATGGCTGGAGCACTCTGAGGGTTCTAGTCCTGAAAGGTAACATTTCTAAGCTCTGAGTCAAAAGGAAGACCCTCTGCCTCAGTATGACTTGCTTCCTAGTAAGCATATTTAAGACTGTAGCCCTAGATGTCAATACTCAATCCAACTCATAGTTCAAACTGCAATAGCCTCATCAAATCAATGAAACTTACACAGGCAAGATGCTCACCAGATTCCCCTAATTTAGTGGGTCTACTTTAGTTGGGATTATCAATTAAATTGAGAAGAAGGATTCTATCCTCTTTTACCAGTATTAAGAGGAAAAGAGCCTTAATTTAAAATTAAATTACTACCCCCCCACTGCATAGTCTACCTCTGTTTGATTCTTTTTTATCTCACTAAAACTGGCAAAAGCTGAAAAACTAATCTGTGTAAATGCTGTCAAATTTTCATCTGCTTCCTGAGACAGTTTCCTTAAAAGTAGCAGAAATAGAGCTTTGGGTAGGAAGTTGGAGACAGGTTAAGGGAGTGAAAATAAGAAAGATAACATTTAGAAGCCCAGGAAAATGAAATATTGTTGACAACTGTCATTGACCAACAAATGAAGTGCTAATCTGTTGAGAAGATAGTTGTGCAGAGAGATGGCATCAAAACACACACAAATGCACTCTTTTAAAAAGTAAAACATAAAACTAAACAGTATTTCCAGCACTCATCTTTAAATATTTTATTGATAGAAAGCCTGGACATTTGGACTTTCTCCCAGTGTAAGATCACTTTTGGGTTTTTCATTGTTGTTATTTGCCATCAAGTCGACTTCAACTTATGGCAACCCTATAAATAAGAGACCTCCATGACCCTGCTCATCAACTGCCTTGCTTAGGTCTTGCAAACACAGGGCTGTGACTTCCATTAAACCACCTGTAATGAGCTCTTCCTCTTTTCCTACTGCCTTCTACTTTACCAAACATCATTGCCTTTTCCAATTAATTATGTTGTCTCATAATATGTCCAAAGAACAACAGTCTCAGTTCAGTAAACTTGACTCCTAGTGTAAGTTTAAGCCTAATCGAAGGACTAAAGGCCAAATTGTGCTGCATCATGTACCATCTCCTTTCTCAGTACTTGATGGTTGTCATCTGAATTGTGCTGTGTTAAAGGTGATACGAACATTGAGCTGGGAGAGTTCATTCAACATGCAAGCCAGCTAACCAGCACTGGATTTCCAATTGTCCAGTAATAATCACGTAGATGGCAGCCATACCATAAAACACAACCCTTCACAAGCACCTACCATCTCTTTCAGGTGTGAGAAACCTTAGGTCCTGAGATCATATCTGTCACTCCTGGGATACCAGCCCATCCTCCTGGGCTTCCCTTGATTGCCTTCTTCACCCACGTTAAAAAGGGTGAAGTGCCCCTTCACAGTTCCATCACTGACACAAATATCTTTAAGATGAAACATGTTCATATTTGTGACCTCAGCCTTTTGCCTTTAGCCCTGCCCACACCTGGAATGGAGCCAACAAGAATTCCATGAAATTGAATTTGGGCCTCAAGCTGGAACAGATCTGCTACCTTTGCCATAAGAGTTGAGGGTCCCCTCACAGGCATCTACCTTGTACAGAACCACTTGCTGTTGCAGCAGAGCCAGGAATAAATCAGCAGAGAAGGAAAGCTGGGTTTGTCTGGCTTGTAGGCTCATGAGTGGCTCCCTGCCTCCTTCTGCTCCAGAAGGATCCCACGCTAATTGCTCATCTTTCTAATGAAAATGGTCATGCAAAAGCTATTTGCTTAGCTGCTCTCCCAGTCAGAATACATGTGGGTTTTCTTTTCTTCCCTTTTTTTTACAAAAATAATAATAAAAAACCCTCGCACAGTTTTGATTTTTTTTTTAATTTAATAATTCTGGCCAATTTTAAGTAGCTAATGTTTTGTTTGGCTGCTGTTTTATTTGCTGTCAAAAAGGATTTGATGCAGAAACCATTTAAGCATGTATACAACCCATGGAGGGATTCATTTGACCTCATTATACTGCAATAAAGAAGAAATCCAGTTTGTTAAATATCACCAAACTGCATGCATTTCACATCAGATCATAGGAGCGATGCTTCAAAAGACTCTTCCAGGTTTTTGTGTGGTGTTTTCTCTCTCTCTTTTTAAAAAGAAAGACAGAATGGGTTAACTTAGCTTGCCAGAAGGTGTTCTGACAAACACAGGAAAAGCGAGGGAGATGCAGCCTCCTTTAAGAGCAGAGCCACTGAAGAAAAAAGAGATTTATGCTTTTAATTAATGGCAATTAAACCATGCCTGTTGGCTTGGCCTATGGCAATTGTTCCCCGCAAAAAGGAGGCCGAGCTGGTGACAAGCATTTGAATCCGCTAAGTTCTGTCAAGGGAGCTGACTCTGCAGGCATCAAAACCAAACTAAATCAATAAAAGAATTAAACTTTTATAAATTGCATTTTGACAAGTATCAGATACCGTTAAGCTTTGATATTATGAATTCCTTGGAGGTGATGCAAACAAGAAGGGCCGCAGTTAGAGATCCAAACAATCAAAGAGGCTTGTTAACATGCGCTGTCAAATGCATCAGTGCTATTAATTACTACAAATTAATGTGACTCTCTCTCTCTTCCTCTGGTGATTGGAATAATAATCAGCTGGATTCATGGAATGAGCACAGAGAACATATGCAACCCTGCCAAAAATAATAAGGCAAGAAACCAGCAGACATTTTGCAAGCTTTCAGCTCACGGGCTTGATAATTTGCTGGCGAAGAGCATGGCCCACTTTAGCCCATTGCACTGATTACTGGGGAGTGTCTCTTCTATCACCCAGATGGGCAGAAGATGTGATCTAGCTCCCCAGGTATATACTACTATACCTGTATTACCAATACAGTTATATTGAGGCAGTGTTTAGAACCACCATAATTATGAACATCTGCTGTTGCGGTGATAGAGAGTGGTGGCTTTCTAATCCTGCTTATGGGCCTCCTAGATTTAGCTGGCCATTCTTAGAAACAGGACACAGGGTTAAAGGGATTTCCATTCTGACTGATTAAGGCAGGTCCTTATGAAAGGATTCTCTCACATACTCATCACTGTCATGGCTCCAGACCAGAGCTTGGAAAAAAAAAATTTGGATGGTAACTCCCAGAATCTTCCTGGCAGCAGATCTAGCGATTATGGTCACTTTCCAAAGACATAATAGAGGCTAGGGAGATCTAGTTCATTCTGGCACCAGTATCCTGTTAGTGACATAAGCAAGTGTAATTCCAGTTTACACTTGTATAGGCATTATTTTTATTTTTATCTTTTGTCTTTGAGGAGGGTGGTATTCCCTTCCATCTTATGCAACAACCAAATCCACCTCCTGCATCCCTTTGACAGCTGCTCCCAATGGCCATTCTGTGGCTGCAAGAAAGAGAGGGCAGGGTTGGAGAGGCATCTGGCTATGTTCCCATAGCCAGACATGGACCAATGATATCATCTCCTGAGACCTCCAGATGACCCCAGCAGATCTTGATGGAAGACATGCTCAGCCCACATCTGGTTAAGGGAACATAGCCAGATGCATCTCTGATCCTCCCTCAGCTCTCCATGCTATGTATGTCTATATAGAATCCCAGCCTGTACGTGACATGCACATAGTAATCACACAAAGGCTGGAAGAGAGGTGTATCTTTCCTCCAGATCATGGAGATAGATAGACATGGGCCAAACAGTTTTGATTGGTTACATTTTGACCAAAAAGAAAGTGTAGTGCTTTCACTGTGTCAGTTTGTGCACCTATTGTGCTTATATTGCCCCATTAAAAATTCATTCCCAGGATAGTTTGCAAACAATTGAGCAATCAAACAATGAAATCTAAAAACAACAAATGAAATAGTAGCAGTGAAATACCAATAATAAAGGCAACACTCCATATTTCGGTGGCTTTAATTGCATTCCAAAATGACATCAGAAGAAATCTCAGATGAAAATTCTTATAGAATGCATCCCAGGAAAGGGAAGGCATCATTAAGAAGACTTTTTCGTACTTCAGAGGGGATGGAGCATCCAGAGGTAGGCCTCCAGTGGTGACTTCAAAATAAGTAATAGGGGCATGTGGCCACTGCTGGTCTTTAGAGGTTATGTTTTGTAAGGCATGGAGGGCTGTTGTAAAGGGTACTGGATGTGATACTACTGTAAACAAAGCCTGGAAACATTACTGTGTTGGACAACAACCCCCAGAAGCTCCCATTGCGGGGATTCTGGTCATGCTGGCTGAGGAATTCAGAGTCCCCAAAAATAACTTTTCCAAAGAGAAGTTAAAATTCTTCTGATATGCTGAAAACCAGATTTGGTCTTAGCTATGCCACTCATTTTTAGCTTTAGCCAAAAGTTACCATGTTGCTTGGCATTATTTCAATGCACCTCATGGTTCATTCAAACTGATATGGTTCTTTAGATATGATGAAAAGCAAACAACTCTTTGTGCTTTTCAAGACTCCTCTTAGTTTCAGAAATGGTTTGCTATGCCACATGGGATGAGGGGTTGATGTTGAAGAAGACATGTCCCATGCCTCCTTCTGTATTTGGAATTAGTGGGATGATTCTTGGAACCTGTCCTCTGAGTGCATTGGGCTTATGCTGTTGACCAAGAAGACTATGGGTTCCATAGGCAGTCCCATAGCACTGCAGGTCCCAGGCATAGATACTGGGGTAGATTGCAGTCCTGATCCAGCAGCTTCAGCCTGATCACATGGTTCAGGTGCTCAGTGTAATTCCTGCATTTATCTTCCTAATGACATTGTAGGTAGTGATATAGCAAAACCAGGACTTACAGTGGTGAAACAGTGGAAATTGTTGGCTACCAAGGATGGCAATGTCATCTGCTATCTCTTCAAGCTTACTTGTTCCCCTTGAACTTGGCTACAGTCTTCAAAGTACCTGGGGAGACAGATGAATTTTCCCAACAACAATGTATTTTTCTTAGTTATCTCTATTACTATGCAAAGTATATCGGACTAGTTTGGCCCTAAAAGAGGAATTAAACTCCATTTACCTTACAAAAGCCCTGTCCCTTGTGGAAATTAAAACTGCTCTCAGCTCTGATGGTCAGCAGTTACCTAGGGTTTCAGTAAGATTCCTGCCTAGCCCAAACTAGGAAATCTCTGGCATTTCCTGTTGGTCTCCAGTCTATATACAAATCAGGTACAACCCTACTAAGCTTCCAAAATCAGATGTATTCAGGGAGATATGGTACTCTCAAAGGTATTAGTGACAACCTCATTTTTGCACATGGAGTTAAAGTCTCAGATTACTTGGGTCAAACATTTGCTCTAGTGATGCCATGAACCTATGGCTTTCTCCCTCTTAACCGCAGAGCTGAATCATGTTCTCTTGTCCAAAGGGCACTCGTTCATTTCATTTCATTTTATTTTCTGGCATCTGCAGGAAGAAACCAGAGATGTGTGCATAAACCTACACATGCTTTACCCAAACAGCATAAGCTCACAGATGCAAACAAGGTGTGAAATGCAGCTTGTCACCTTTCTTTATGTCCTTATGGGAAATTCAAAGGAGATTCATTGCTTTAAAAGCCATGCCATTTTTTGTATTCAATTACTTGTAGATGCCATGTACACCACGGCAGAAGAGGCACTATATCCTCCTGTCTTGCCGAGATCCTGTTTTATTACAAGCCAGCTTTCATCCTTCCCCTGCCTTTATGGATTTGGAGGGACTGCTTAGGATTTGTCACTTATTTTTAACAATATAATTTTCTTTGGAAGGCACAAGCTTGCTAAACTTGACATGTGATATTTAATCACATATTGACCACTCAGTATTATTTTAATGCTTCCTGTCAGCTCGAGTGCAGCTGGCAGAGTTCAAGCAACACTTTCGCCTGGAGTTCAGTATCCATTTAAATCAAATTTGTCAGCTTTCAATTTATTAAACGGGGGAGAAACAATAACACCCACATGCATTATTCTATTTTTTTTTTTTTTAAAATACAAGTTAATAATGCCTTGTCAGGCCAAGGGCATATTTTAATGTGAACAACTTAGATGTTAAATGAAACTGGAGTCCAAATGCCTCTCTTAATATACTCATATATCTGACTTGGTGCCAGAACTGTAATATAAACATTCACTTCGTGTTACATTACTTTTTTAAAAAAACTGGCAAAAGCTATCAAATATGGGATACAAAAGTCACACATAAAGCATAGGTCCAGTTATAAGAATGCATTCAATGACAAACAGTGGAACAGTGAATCCACTCTAGATTTTAGTCTGAACTTTAATAGTGCTATCTAAGGGCCTTTCTGCACAACACTGTTATAGTGCTATCATTCCACTTTCAACACCCAATCCTGGGGTTTGCAGTTTAGGGAGGGGCCTTTAGAATTCTCAGCCAGAGAGCTCTTTGGCCTCAGTAAACTACAAAACCCAGAATTCCACAGGAGGTTGAAAGTGGAATAATAGCACTATAACAGTGTAGTGAAGAAAGGCGTGAAGTTGTTGAGCCTTCTTTGGGAGTACAGCTCAGCACACTGGATAGCATCTTTAACATTCAGGCCAAAACAAAGGGTGGTTTCATCACCTCACTGACATGGAAACCATTACTACCATTGTGATATATCAGAGCTCAGAAAATATTGTTTTTGGACCACAGCTTCCAGAATCTATCAAGCAGCAGGACTGACACATGCACAAAGGCAGGCACTGATGAATCTGTCAGCTCTAGTTTCTCTCATTTTTTCCAGTCTGAAGTTCAGTTTGAATTAACTTTTCAATATTTGTCAACACTTGCATGAAAATGTGCACACATTTGACTGCTTTTGCTGCAAATACAAGGCTTTTTTTTTTTGGCACAATTTTGTCTAATGTATATCTGCAAGCAATTTTTCTAGCATCCTTTTTAAAAATGCACATCATTTTGTGTGCCCTTTCAGCTAACAGACACATTTTTAAAATTTGCAAAATCCAGAGAGAAAACCATTTTGAAAGATAACCGAGTTTGGGTTTATACATTGAATCAAAATTATGAAATCAAGTCCATTTCCATTAACCCAGGACAGGGGATGGGGAGATTTCTCCCTTCCCTAATATTATTCAGGTAACAGTTAATGAAAATGTATTTCTATTAGCTGACTTAGATATTTGGTACCCAGCTAAGAGCATTCATAATGGGATATGAGCTGGATCAAAAATTGAGAAGTCTGTATTACCTGTCACCATTGGTAAGAAGTTATGCATGTACATGCTTACAGACAGATGTACACACATTTTGCCCAGAGTTCCCTTTCCTCCTACTTTTTCTCAAGAAGGGAAGGCTCATGTCCACTATGTATATCAGGTGCTTCACACACACATCTGTATACATTTCAGTCATCTTCACTTTCCACAGGCACTGGCAGACATGCATGATTCTGCAAACCCAGATTCATTCACAGTATTTTTAAATGAACAATGATAAGTAGGGGTGTCTGAGCCAGCACATATGTTTCCCCTTTGATTATTTTTACACAGCTGTGTTTTTTGCATAGACACAGAAATTATAACTCTATTGGATATGTTGTTGGGGAACTACAAATGCATAAGTGGTATAGTTACTGTTCTGCACAATGAATCCCATCCCAGTCCACCCAATGCCAATTAACCAGGCAGCAGCCTCTGCAATCAACAGAGGTTTGTTCCCCTGTTGATTGGGAAGCAGTTGATATTCCCACCATGAGCAAACTCCAGTGTGACAGGCAGAAGCAGGGATTCTTTTGCAATTCCCCCTCACACCAGAAATTACTTGCATAACGGGGTGGGGTGGAAGTGAAAGCCAGCTGCTTCTGGATCAACAGGAAGACAAATCTCCATCAATTTCAATGGCTGCTGCCAAGTAGGGGTGAACTTTCATGTTCCCTAAATGGCCCCTAAACTAACAGCCACATAGGGACCTTGAACATGAAATGACCATGAGCACATAACTCTAGATTACATGCTTGTAACTGTCCAACAGGATTCCAATTCCTGTGTGTTTCTAAAAGAATGCAACTCCATGCATGTGCAGGAATAAACTCTATTTGTAGCAATGGGCGGAGGGAAGCATTTCTTTCTACATAGATGTACAAGTATATTTCTTTTTTTCACTGAAATGAGTGACACAGTCATTAAAACACACCATAAATCCTACTTGCCCTGCCCCTAAAGCAACTTGATTAGGATGGAAGATTTGCTTTTCCTATATTTCATTTTGATGGTTTCTTATGTTTCTTCTGAAACTCTAAAGGCAAGTTCCTGTTTATGAAGCTCTTCATGGACATCAGAGCCAATACATGACAGTGAATAATTATTCACATTTCATCATGGTTGCAATTCTCTGCCTAATTGCATAGGACAAAGGCCCCAATGAGCATACTTTCAAATAAATAGGTCTATGTTTATGCAGAAAGTTAGTCTGTTCCCCCCCCTTAATAAGGACATTTTAAATTTTAAACTTTTTTTCAAAGAATGGGTGGCCAACATGCAGACTGCAATTTGTATGCAGCCTATTGACCATTTCTTCCCCCCTTTTTTGCTGATCCTATCTAATTTACTGCTGTACCACCAACTTTCAGCCTTGAGGCAGTAGCAAAGAAGGCACAGGAGGGTGGGAGTTCCCCCCCCCGACAAGACAAAACCCAAGAATGTTCCTATAAAGCCTCACTTTAAAAAATTTTAAAAATTGAAATATTGCCACTTTGAATTTGTAAGTTCTGATTTATTGCATTTTCAAAAATTAATTTCTGTTTTCTGTTGAAACAGTAGTGTGCTTCCTCTGTACAACCACAGAAAGCCAGTGGTGGGAAAGGTTCTCCATGATTTATAGTCTATCTAGCATAGCTTTCAGTTCCTTGTTAGAAAATGTGCATGAGTGTGTCCATGTACTTGTGTATGTGTTTACAAACATAAAGCAGTACATTTCTGAACACTGATTCCTACACATAACACATCTCTGAACATATGATATTCCCTTACATTTCGTAACAGCTACCTGAACACAGGGTATAAACTATTATCTTGTGTCCACAGGTCTTTATGAAGATAAATGGCAGAACAGCGATCGACTGTTGAGCTTTCTTGAAAAGACAGATGGATACTAGATTCTAGTCAGGTTTTTATAGCATTAGTTTATGATGTTATGCCACTAGAAATGATGAAGCAATGAGTCTTTTTGCAGAGGTAATAATTAACAAGGAATTCTCAAATCCAGGTTGGAACAATTGTGTATATATATGTAGTTAAAAAAAGATGCTGGGAGAAAAAAACCCACTTCCTAAAGCAATGGTCCCAAATCTTGGACCCTCACAGGTTATTGGACTACAGCTTCTAGAATCTCTGTCCACTGGCCAGGCTAGCTAGGACTTCTGTGAGTTGATGTTAAACCTCTTGGAGCACCGGTGTGGAAATTGTCCTAAAAGGAAAGTGTGGCCAGTGTAAATCACATAGTCATAGAACTGGAAGGGGCCCCATGGGCCATTGAGTCAACCTCCTACTCAATTCAGGATCTCCTGTTAAAGCATCCCCAGCAGGTAGCTTCCCAGCCTCTTTTTGGAGATGTCAAGAGAAGGAGACCCCCACTATCTCTCCTGGCAATTGGTTCCATTGTTGTACCAATCTTACTGTCAAGAAGTTCTTTCTAATGAGGCAAAAATCTAGCCTCCTCTAACTTAATATTAGATCTTACTATTACTATTAATATTAGTTATTAATAACTCAATACTATGTCTAACCAGGTCTAACGTACCTGGTCCTACCCTCTGGGGCACCACAGAATAAGCCTGCTCGTCCCTCTCTGTGACAGTCCTTGAGGTATTTAAAGAGACTAGTCATGTCACCCCTCAGTCTTCTCTTTACCAGGCTCAACACACAAAGTTCCTTTAACTTTTTTCATACGTTTCGTTCTCCATACATTCTATCACCCTTATTGCCCTTCTCTGAACTTCCTCCAACTTGTTAATACCCTTCTTAACATCTTTCCTGCAATTACACATCTGTTCAGTCACTAATGATTCATGAACCTCCCTAATGGTATCACAGTCCAACGTTACACACGTGCTTAGTTCTCAGCATAAGTCACACACCAAGAAGGCATTTCAGTCTTCATGGCAGATTTAAACCCTGATGGAAAAGAACCTAAACAATCCACTACCTTCACATTCAGACAAGAATTGCATTTTCTTGGGAGCTCTTGATAGGCCTTTCGTAGATCAGATTATGGCTAGACTTGGGTGTTTCTCAGGGTTGACAATTGATTCCTAAAATCTCTGATTGTGCACTAGAGCCAACAGAAGGATTGAAAAAAAAATGATTAAATTGCCATGCAGGAGTCCATTTTCATTTGCACCTGTGGAAGTAGAGTTAAAAATTCCCCATCTCTGCATACTCTCCCCTCCTTCCAAAATTCGCTCTATATGGCAATTGCTTACTGTAAAACTCGAGGAAGGATGACTGCAAGTAGCATTCTCTGTAGACTGACCAGTTTGTGTTAACATTTTTTCAATGTGTTTATAAATCCACATAAACATGTGGGGAAAAGTATTACATGCAGATGCTGGTCTTCAGTGTCTTCCTTCAATGGGCAGCATTCTGCTTTTTACAGACTCCAGCATGTTAGATGTCAAGTTGCAGCAAGAGTCCTCTCACACATAAGCAAATGTGCAACCAAATCACAGCTGTCCATCAATCTCTCCTCAGCTCTTCTCTGTCTTATAAGAGCCAGTTTGAACTTGCCCTCCTCAGACTTGGTTTCCACAGAATGTTGTAGTGAATTGAGTAGCTGGCTGGTAACCATTTGTCGGTTATGGGTGATGTATTTAATCTTATGTGAAATTTTCTGTAGCACAGAGAAGGAACCTGATTCAAATTTCACTATGAACTCTCAAGGTAGATTTGGGCACAGCACTGTTGCTTATGACCCTGTGTGAAATGACACTAACATATCTTAGAGGACTATGTAAGGATGTCTAACAGGGCTGGCCATTCCATTACCAGGAATGAAGTAACTGCCTTAGGTTAACTGCTGGGAGACTGCAGTATCAAATGATCCATCTGTTTGAGCGTTCACTCTGTTTAACAACAAAGTTGTGTGAGCCACACAACTGTCCTGATCTCCTAAAATTGTCTTCGTATGTGGTAGAATCCTTCACCAATACTCAAGTAAAATTCAACTGGCAGTCAGCTTCTCTATGGAGAGGCCTCATCTTGTCCTTCACTTCAGGCAGCAAACTGTCTTGTGCAAGGCCTGATGACTTGACAGTGCCATCCTACACATGTATTCTGAGCAATAAGCCCCATGCATTTCATTGGATCTTCCTATTGGGAAAATGTGCATAAAATTGCAGACTGATTTTGCAGCAATAGCAGCAACAATAACTCATCCTTCTTATTGCCCACCTTCCACCCTCCCTTTTTAAAGCCTATATATATATATATATATATATATCTGTTTAAAGAAGGAGTAGAAACTAACATTTCCCCCATTTTAGCCAAAGGTTCCCCATTCTTTCCTTTACTCCCAGATTATCCCCTGTGATGAGCAGAGGACAGAGTTGTTCAATAAAGAAAACACACTCACAAAAATAATTGAAGAAATATATACAACCCGTTTGAAAAGGAACCATGACAAACTCTGTTTTGTTTCCAGATTACATCCATCTGCATTGACACTCTGCTATAAGTGCATTATTGCATATCTGTAATGACTGTGTCCCTCCTACCACCATCAGCTGGGTATACACATTCCATATTGTCAAAAAAAAAAAATCACTCTACATGCATAGCTCAACTTACTCCTGCATATGTCACCAGCAGGATTCTGCACATCATGAGATGATATGACTCACTGAAAAAGACAATAATGCTTAGTATGATGGAAGTCAAGAGGAAAAGAGGAAGTCTGCATTACAGATGGATGGATTCAATCAAGGAAGCCACCTGAATCTGCAAGACCCAGGCAAGGCTGTTGATGATCAGTGCTTGTGGAGCTTTCTCATTTATAGGGTCACCATAAATCAAGGCCAATTTGATGGGAATAGCGACAACAACAAATAAAGGCTGGCCTCCTGTTGTGAACTGATGACAGAGTAAAACTACTTATGGTTTAGCAGTTTAGAAGTATAGCATTCTGTCATGGATCTGTCCCAGGTGGAGATTCATGTCCTAGGAATATAAGGACCATTGTAGAAGTGGACCAAATAGTGTGACTATTGTATGAGGATTGCAATGCACAATGGTACAGCAGTTTGGAGGACAGGCTGCCTTTACACAATAACACTGCAAGAAGAAGGGACACCCCCCCAAAAAAAAGCATGGGTCACTGGTAATCTAGAGTGGAGGGCAATGCAAAGTCATAGGTACCCTGCATTCAACTGGAAAAAATGCCCCTACCGTGCCCTGTTGTGTAATGAGAGCCCCAGGACAAATTGTGTGGTGCCCCATTGCTCATAATCACAATTCTTTAACATGGCTGCATCAGCATGTTAGCTCTGATATTGTAAAGTTATGCACCACACCCTATGATGCAGAATTTTAACCAAAACCATGCAAAAAGTACATATAAAGTATATTTGAGAAACATATATAAACTAACAAGTGTATAGAGACAAGCATAAATCTCTCCCTCCCCATCTCTGCCCTCTTCATCTCTTTCCCTCCCTCGCTCCTCCTTCTTCTCCATCTTCTGTAATCACATCTCCCTCCGTGTTATTTTAAAAGCATCTACCCCAACTTCGGTTGAGACCACAGTGAGGACGATAGAGTTAATTCCCCCTCCCCACTGCTCTATCTTCTCAATGTAAATCTCAACACAAAGAGAAAGAAAGACAGAGGGAGAGAGCTCAAAGCTGCCATTTGCCCCATTAGGGAAAACCTCCAGGTACCAGAGTGACTCCAGTGAAAGAATGTACTAATTATACCTGAGTAAAGGCTGCCTAAAAGAAATGAGGTTAGGGATGCAGAGGTTTGCATCAAGCCACTGTGATGTTCTTTTCTGCTGTCCAGGTAGAATTAGAACCCTCCTTCTGTTTGTAAGGAAGCTTAAAAGCAGGCAATGAAACTGATGCCTAAGAATTATAATTGCATAGTTCAAATACCAGATAGTTTACATTAGGGTAACTAGAATCACAATTGACCTTTCTATAAACATGTGGCTATACTTAATTTTAGCCAGGAGCTTTCAAAACATGACTTTAAATACTACTCATATTTTACGGCTTCTTCTTCTTCTTCTTCTTATTATTATTATTATTTTCATTTTGGAGGGGAAATTATTTTTATGGTAAACACAAAATAATACATACTACACTGCAACCACTGCTCTAAAAATTAATTAAATGGAGGAGGAAAATATAAAGTGGAGCTGAATCATCTTCATTGGGACAATAGGAAGCCAGGTCTATGCTTGCTCACGTGTGGCTTTTTCAAAGATCTGCAAGGCTGGTTCCACCATTAGGTAGACTAATGCAATTTCCTCAGGTTGCAGATGCTTAGGGACAGCAGTGACAGACTCCCTCCTGTTCTTCTAAGATCCCTAGACTCAGATGATATCTCTGAGCCACACAGGCTGTGTTCCATCCCCTAAGCCTTCCTGCCACTCTGTCCTATTGACAGAAACCTTTGTCCCATTGCCAGTGTTGGAACAAGATTTGAGTGTCAATCCACCCATTTTCAAGGTATGGAATAGACAGGGGCACTACCTTCTCTTTTGCCTCAGGTAGCAAGTATCTTGGGGTAGCCCTAGAGGTATTATATCTAGAGTCCCCCTGCCATCACCTTTCTCTCACTGAGAAATGATACCAATCAGATTGTTCTAATAAGTCAGAACATACTAATTAAAACTCCATTATCTATAATAGTGCAACTAATCAGTAGTGGTTCATGTTAGATAGCATATCACTGGGCCAACGATTCTGCTCCAGGTTTAGTCTGAACTTAGGTGCTGAGCCTATTTTGCAAATAGGTCCGACACTTTGAATAGCTCCTTCAGAGTTCAGGCTAAAACCTGGAGTGTTTTCATGGCCTCACTTACCTGGGAGCAAGTAGCCACCACTGACTCAGAGAGTCCATGATAAATGGAGTACACACTGGCTAGCTACTATAAAAAAAGCTTCTCAGGACTGGCTCCTCATTTATGGAAAATAGGGTGGAGAGAATATTCAAAAATATTTGTTAAAAAATCATTGCAAAATATGGCAATTTCCACACTAGACTGTTATAGTGCCATTTTCCCCCTTTCAATATCCTATGTTCAACATCCCACTTTCAACATCCACTTTCAATATCCTCAAAGGCCCTTCCCTAAATTGCAGACTCCAGGATTCTATAGGATGTTGAAAGTGGAATAATAGTGCTATAACAGTCTAGTGTGGAAATAGCCTATGTTTCTTGAGTGTCAGGAAATCCTAGTAAGGAGAATCCTGGGCTCACAGGAACATTTGCAGTTTGGGGTTTATTTTGTGCAAAATTCAGATATGGCTATTTCTTACACAGAAAAGAAAATACTATCTATGAAGAAAACAAGATTTCCTGTGAACGAAATTAGGATAATCCAGTATTTTCTGCACAGAAAATGCTGTTTCCCCACAGAGAAAACACTGTATTCTGTGCAAAAATAATGCATCAATTTTGTACAGAGTAAGTCGTGAACTGTGAATAGCTTTCAAAAGCTGCAATTTTTGAAGACTTTCTCACAGTAGGAAGCAACTGATTATTCACTGACTTTTTTTTTTTTTTGAGACTAAAATTAGCAAAATATCACATTCCTAATGGAAAGTACTCTCAAAGAGGCCTCTTGGCACTTACATTATGATATTTTCAGTACTTAGAAAATACTTTCATCTGAAAAAACATTCCTAGGTATTTTAAGATCCTTTAATGATCTTCAGCACTTTTAGCTCTAATCCACCAATGTAATTTTTTTTTAATCATTATTATTTAGTTACTTGTTTCGGGCTGTAGTTGGCTCATTTTCTTTTAACTATTTTCTGTTAAAAAATTATTGCTGGCTACCCAGAGAGATTGTTAATTGGGCAATATACACATTATGTGAATAAATGAAGATCCAGTCACTTGTATGAAGGAAGAGACAGGAAGCAGCAACTAAGAAACGACTTAATCTAAGGATGGAGAATGTGTAACTGACCAGATGTTGTGGAGCTGCAGCTCCCAACAATCTTCACTAGCAGCTATGTTGGTTAAGGCTGATGAGAGGTTCAGACCAACAGCATCTGGAAGGCTTCATATTCCCCGTTCCTTCATTAAGCTAATATCATGCAGTTTCTTTCCCAACCCACTGTTGTCCTACTGGAGAGAAAACCGTTGGTACTACTCCAACCCAGTAGTGTAGTGGAGCCAAAGCATGCAAGGTTAAAACACTACAATATTTTGATTAGCAGATACAATGACCTCATCTGTTGTCACTCTTAGGTTTACCAGTCCTCTTGGGCCCTTTCCACACGGGGAAAAAAAAACGGCTTAGGGCGACTCATCTGGAGGTCGTCCACACAGTGGAGCGCGCTAGAGCGGTTTGAATAGTGGAGGTTCCACACCTCAAACCGCGCTAGCGCGGCCACAAGGGGTGGCGCGGCACGTTTTTTAAAAACCACATTTTATGAGGTTTTTATGAAACGCGAGCGCGCTAACCCATTGCAGCGCCCCGTGTGAAACTGCAGGGACGCGCTAGCGCGTCCCTGCAGAGCTGCCCAGGGGTGGGCTTCCGGCTGGCGCGCTGCCCTGATTGGCGGAGCGCCGCCGGAAGTCGCCGGCCGCCATTTTGGGCGTCGCCGAACACCGGCGAAACTCGCCAGCGTGTGGAGCGGTGAACGTGCGCTCCCCGCAGGGACGGAGCAACCCGTTTTCAGGTAAGATCCGTCCCTGCGTGCGCTGCCCCGTTCCCCCATCCCCCGTGTGGAAAGGGCCATAGTAGCTGGAGAGTACTAGAGCACATTGTTTTTCCCCGGAAACACCAACAATTATGCTGGTAAAACTTTGAGTTATGTTGGGAAGTCGTACTTTTTACATGCCTGTACAAGGATGAATTGGTGCAAGCAATTTTGCATATATCTGCAGTGCAACAAGGCTCACTCAGCATATAAACATCAGTCCAGAATGGTCACTGGCATAATTCCTGGAAATGTTCTGAACAGACTCTAGGCATAACAACTCTTGCTGTTATGCAAAGTATTTTGGAATGGTTTGGTTCTGAGTAGACAATAAAAGGTGTTATTTTGAGGGAGAAACCCTATCCCGGGGTCTACAATTTTGATATTAAAATATGATTCTGTGTGCCAGAGAGGTCACCAGATGGACACGTAGGCAGCAATGGTCAAAGATCAAAAACAAGGTCAGGCCAGTAAAATCCCGTCATGTAGCCCCTGGAAACCTCAAGATGCGTAAAGACACAATAAACAAAGGGTCCTCAGCCCCGAGATGCTGACTTGAGAGGATTAGCATGTCTGCCCCAAGTTGAGCAAATATTCCATCAGGCAAGAACCATTTACATGAAGTCACACCACAAACTAACACAGCTGAAAATCCTGAGACTTTGGCAACACCTTGCAATCCCATCACATGAAGGAAATTACCACTGTGGAGCTTCGTGCCCACTGCAACACTCATTGTTCTCCCCGGGAAACGATTAGCCCTACAGGTGCCTTTTCCCCTACAAACAGACTTAGTTTTTGAGCAGTTCTTTGGATCACCCCCGGTCACCCCAACAGACCGCTGCTCCATCCGTTGAGTGATCCCCTCAGCCCTCTCCATGCTGAGCCCCACCTGAGCCCTCTCCATGCTGAGCTGTTTTTCCTGGACCAAGGACTTCAGGACAAAGGTGCAGTATCATCCCAGCTACACCCCTTCAATATTCCCCTATCCAGTTTCCTCTCTTTTGCTTGTTAATAGGTCTTGGGTGAGTGTGTAAGTGATTGCGTTGCTGCATGAGACTTTCCTTCAATAAAATCATTTACTGGACATTTTTGTTTGGTTTTTGGCTTGGCCTGACCCCATAAAAACTAAGTAAAAAGGCTCCACTAGGTTACCCTGCCTCTCGCATTGCTATTGCTCGTGCTCTGGCTAGTTTCCATTCCCCATCACGTGGAGCACATTGAGGTGTCTCCCAAGGGAACCCAGAAATCAGGGTAACAAGGGGAATCATTTTTACAAACGAGATCCTCCTGATAGGCAAGAAGACTGTTAGAACTGGTTTGCTGATGGATTAGCACAACTGCCTGTCATTTTGGACTCTTTTTCTAAGGGTGACTATGAGCACTGTCTTGCTCCCATTCTTTTCAGATTTTACTTCTTCAGGGTGGGAGACAGAAATGCACTTCTTTCCCTAAATAAAGTTGGATCCTTGATTCACCAGGTCTAATCTTCTAATTTCTCTTAGAGTTATTGGGGAAGGAAAGTTCCCTTCAGAATTAACCGTATGGCAAGATGTGGAACAAAGAACAAAATTAGATAACATTTGGGGCAAAAGAATCACTGTAAGAGAGCCAAGACAAAACAGGATTGGGAAATCATCTATGAAAAGCTGAGGTTCAAATAAAGTCAACAAGAACTGACACACCCATTTAGCAGGGATGGTATTTTGACTCACATACTAAATTTATTATTTAAACATCCAAAGGAAAAGATATTAGAACTGATTCGTATACTGCAAAATGGAAAAAAAAAATCCTTAAAAAGCTATGACAAAACCTATACCACAATGTAAGACAACTTCAAACAGCATGTTTATAGGAAACTCAAAGCCAGCACACCAAAAGTTTGATCCTGGTCAAACTAAAGTCTGCAAGCACAGGAGGAAAAGCATATTCCAAGTGCCTGACAGAACCAGTAGGAGGTTACTTTGAGCTTTGATTCTCTAGGGCAATGTAGGAGTGTTTGAGCACTGCTGGAATGTATTATGGGACGGGAGCCATCACAGAAAGTACAAGTTAAAAAAAAATCAGCTCACACAAGTTTCCAACCATGGGCTCTGTCTCCCCGCCTGACTCTCTTGTTACCTGTAGGTGTCCCTGGGAAACCGAATTAAGTGCTGGGAAAGAAGGGCAGAGACATAAGAGGAAATAAATGATCAAATATCAAGCTTTGGGCCCAAATCTCAGCTGTCCTGCAACTTGTGTAGGCATTTAAAAGCTTTATAACATGGGGGTCATACATGATGAAAACAAAAAAAACAAATCCATCCTGGAGAAGCTTAATTCCACTTTGCACATCTATAATAAATGGTTACACAATCTTCCTTCCAGTTAAGAAAGTAAACCTGAAAAATTAGCAATGCTCTGCATGCTAGTCCATCTGCAGAGCTCCTTTGATTATATACAGAAGTAGAAAATATAGGTCTAGCTACCAGAATTTGATGATTGCGTAAAAAAGGAGATTGCATGTGGATCTAGTTTAGCATCATTTCTAGACCATGGCCCTTACTGCATCATGCCTCAATAGCGCATTGTTCCATTTCATTTCCAGCATTGCCATTTCTGTGATGGTATTGAGTTCTAAACACTCTCTATTGCACTCTTTCAACTTAAGCAGATGAGTAGCATTACTGCCATTGGTGTTTCCTCCACATTGCAGTGTCATTGGTGTGTCCTTTTCCCTGCCCCACAGCTCATGATTGGTCTTTTTTTTTTTTTTTGGGAAGCTGTACTAGCGCAGCAACATTGTGATGTGATGTCATGACATGCCTGTACACTATTTTGTTTTTGCACTGTAACACTAAAAAATGTATTTAAAGACTGAAAAATTTAATTCAAAGGAGAAATTTAATATTAAACACAGAGGGGTGATAGATTTTGAACTTACCAAGCCATGGGAGTTGCTGAGGGAGGGACAACCTCGGAATGCCCACACTATGCCCACTCCTGGATTGGTGATGACAGAAAGCTCTATTGAGCACTATTGAGAAACTGCATTCACCTAGCTGACGGGATTGTGGCAGAAAAGGAGGCCATTGTTGGGCTTTTTCCAGCAATGAAAAAGGGCAGGTTTCCAAAACATGGGAACCAAAGTAGCTGGTTAGTGACAATGTTGTGTGATAGCACAGGTCCTGGACGACGAACAATGTGTTGCTCTGGCAGGATGACAACTTTGTGTGGTAAGGGCCCAAGTCACATAATTTCCAGAAGGGTAAGACTTTGGAGGAATTAGCATGGTGGAGAGACACAAGAAGGGCACAACAAACACAGATCTGTAAGTAAGCACTTGGCTGGTTTGTGTGTCTAGGGGCAGGGTAAGAACAGTTTTTCAGGCAGACAGAGAAGATTCGCTGAAGCTGGTTCATCCTTTAGGTTTCAAACAAAATGTATGGACAGAAGTGCTAACTATTTTTGTGGGTTTACATGCAAAGTTGTACATGTGTTAGAAGTCATCATTACAGCCACCTGGGCTTCTCCACAAGGGCTAAAACATCTCTGTAAGGGTAGGGAAAGTAGAAGCAGTAACAGCAAAACTGGGGAAAGAAGCCTGAAGCCTAGAAGATATGGTCAGAGCTTGGTGCTGATGAGGCACCTCGTAACCTCACTATTGTAGGCCAAGCTTTCATACAGCCTGGAACTCAGAAATAAAACTCTATAGGTGAGAAAGGAAGGTTGTTTTCTGTAGGAATAAAAGTAACTCATGGTAACTGGTGAGTTTGAAATCAGTGAGGAGGTGCATCTTCTATAGGTTTTTGTCCAAACTTTAAAAGAGCTGCCAAGGTGCTGAACCTATTTTGCAAATAGCATCCAGCACCTTGGATAGTTCATTTAAAATTCAGATTAAAACCGAGGGTAGATTCACCGCTCTTACTGACATCAGAGCCACCAGTTGACACTGAAAGCAACTTTACTTTTTCAGACAAGGAGGTAATGGCAGTGGCTTGTCCTCCACATTGCCCAATATTTTCAGCCTGTACCTTTAGAGCTGACTGCCAGATGGCTGCTGCATTAAAACGGAAATAGGGAACATGTGTTCTTCCAGCTGTGGGACTGCAATTCTCATTATTCATTACCTTTGCCATATGGGAGTTGCAGTCCAATATCTGAAGGGCCATGTGTTTTTCAAATCTGCATTAAAAGAATCAAGATATCCAATTGACTGACTGATTGATTGGTCTGATAGCATTTATATATCATTGCTCAGCCCAATAGGGTCCCTGAGTCATTGTACAATGGATAAAAACATTTAAAACTTTGTATAGGTCAAAAATAAAAATTAAATACATGCCTTAAAAATAGTTTAAAACCAAGCAGTTGAAACAGCTGGCACATTCAGAAGGACCAAAGGCCTTGTGGAACAGTATCACTTTAGCTGACCACCAGATGCTCAGAAGAAGTGATGTCAGCTTCATTTCCTTCGACGGGGAATTCCTCAGTTGGGGTTCTGCTACAGAAAAAGCCCTGTCATGTGTACATGTCAATCAGCTGCATTTTAACATTTGTATTAAAAGGTATAGGGATGGAATGAGGCCATTCTGGAGAGGGTAAGATTACTGGGCGGCCAGCCAATCAGGGCTGCCACAGGCTGCCTGCCCTGCCCCACCATTCCTGCCATAGAAGGCAGTAGAACTCTTAATGAGGAAAATGGCTGCTGTGGTCATTGTGTTCTAACGGCTCCACTTGCACTCTGCCAATGAAAAGAGGTGGGGGCAACACATGTTCTGACTATTGACCACTGGAACAAAAGCACTATGGAAGGGACCAGAAAGGATCCAGGATCCAGAGTGCTACTTCAAGCCATAGTCAAGTGTTATCCTGATTTCTTGGGGTCCCGTGGGGGACACCTTAATGTGCTCCAAATACTGGGGAATGGGAATTAGCCAGAGCACAAGCTACAGCAATGCAAGAGGCAGGGCAACTTAGCGAGATCTTAAACCCTATGTTTATGGGGTCAGACTGAGTCAAAAACCAAGCAAAATGAAATTATAATTGTTTTCTTTATTTAAAAGACAGTCACTGCGCACTTACGTACTCACTCACACAGACCTAAGGAAGTAAAGGAAGGAGGTTTGATAGAGGATTTTCAGAAGGATTTTTCAGGGGGAATACTACATCTGATCCTGTAGCCTGGGTAGCCAGAAGAAAGTCAGTTGGAGCAGAGATTCTCAGCATGTGCAAGCTGAGGGGAAGGCTCGGCAAACAGAGAGGCAGCAAGGCGGGATGGAAGCCAGGAGCGATCCGAAGAAGCGCTCAAAACCAGGGGTTCTTATAGGGGAAAATATGCCTGTAGGATAGTCTGTTCCCGGGGAAAACAATGGGTTTCGGGTTGGAGACAAAGCCTCCAAAAGGTCAGTGCTTAGAATGATTGGATTTTGACGGCGCTGTCAATAGCACAGACAGTATGCAAATAGAGAGTGCTTGGCAGTTGGCTATTTGGAAGCGCTAATCTCGTCAAGCTGCCTGTTCGGGGCAGAGAATCTTTTGTATGCTTGGTGCATACTTAATTTAGGTTTAAAGTGTACTTGCCTGGAGGCCTCCTGAAGCTGCATGCCGGAAAATTACTGGCCTGCCTGGATTTGTCTTGTTTTTCAGCTTGTTCAGCCGTGTCCGTGTGCGTGCTTGTCCGAGGGCCTCGCAAGCACGTGGAGGGGAGCAGTTTGGAAGGGCCGATCTTTAGATATTAAATAATATTTAGTAGACCTCAGGCTCGGACTATAAATCACAGTAACACAAGGACCAAGGCATGTGCAGTAAAGATATTTTTAACTCACTCATTCCCCTCCCCCCAAACATAAAGATTCCCATGCCATATCACACAATGCTTTCAAAAGTCTCCTCTGTTTCAAAAGCAGCTTGCAGTGTAGCGCAAGAAGGGGTGGTTGTTCTTGTTTGAGAAACAGAAGCACAAAGACCCCATGGGGGACCTGCAGAACTAGTTGTGCCATTGTTTGGATCCTGGCCAGAAACTTCACAGATACTCTGTAGGATATTTCATTGCCCAGTGTTTTGAGTTTTCAACATGAAAAATGTTCCCTAATGTGAGCTGTATTATTTGTTTCTTGCAGAGGATATTAACATTTCAATACTTCAGCAAGCTGCATATACAGCTGAAGAGAGTAAATATGATTGCCTCTTTTAAAATGTCACCTTTTTGCCTAGCACAGAGAGATGGTCTATGTGATTCCAGTGGTGGTTAAAAACAGGGCTGAAACTAAAAACAACTTACAAACTTTATACTCAGCTATGTGGGTCTTAATCTGGAGTGGAATGGCTTTTGAGGGAGAAAGCTATCATGTGCTTTCAAGGGACTAAGCTCCATTGAATTTAATGGGTTTACTTCTAAGTAGACAGTTATAGGATTGCAGTTGTTGATCCATGCTGGCAGATTTGGCACCTAGTTGGAAACAACTAAGGAAATATTTATATACCTGCCTCTAAAAAAAAACAACAACAACCCACAATTGAACTGTTTTCCATCCAACCATTTACAGTCAGGCCTCTACATTTGTGGGTTTCACCTTTGCAGATTTGATAATTCACAGATTATTTGCTGTCACCCCTGCTGCCTCCCTATGCCATTTTTAATAGCGACTGCAAGCCTCATGAGACTAAGAAACTGCAAACAAGGTGTATAAGTCTCTATTAAAAATGGTGTGTGGCAGCAGTGAAGGTGGCAGAAAGCCCCACCAGCCAGCCACTTCTGCCTTGTGAAGGAACCCTGATGCCTCAAAGGGATCCATGGTGGGTTGAATATGATTATCATACTTTTTTGTGTGTGTTAAATATGGCTTGGGAAGGCCTAGAGTTATTCACATTTTTTTTACTTTCATGGGGGTCCTGTGCCCCTAACCCTAGCGAATGTGGAGGGATGACTGTATAGCTGTTCGCTTGTCATGTATTAATGTTATTAATGCAGCAGGTTATTTGGAAGAGGAAACATAGAGATGTTGCCTGCATCAATATAAATTTTATTTCAAACAAAATCAAGTCAAAACAGACACATACACACACACACACACAGCTTGGTTGGTTCTACTGGTTACATGGATATATACACACATTCAGTATGGTTGGGTCTATTGGTTAAAGTAATCAGGTAGATCACTGTTGGAGTGGGAGAAGAAAATGTTCTAGAGGTGATAAGAAACATTTAGAAGCTACATTTTGGGAAGGAGGTAAAGTTTCAAGACGTGAAAGCTGTCATATGACATATTCAAGCCTTTGTCAACTTGGAGCCTTCAAAACATATTAGATGACAACCCCATCACCTTCAGCCAGCACTGGTAAAGCTGGCTGAAGATGATTGTAGCTGCAGTCAAACACATCTGGAAAGTGCCCAGTTGTGGAAACTGAAATGTTATCAGGTATTGGTTTATCAGTCAACATTTAGCATTTAGGCGTTGTCTTTCTGCCTAAAAGAGAGCCCACACACTTTTCACTAACATAGATCTTCAACACTGTAACACTGGAAGTTTCCCAGTATTGCCTTTTTTACGTGGGCAGGTTGAATCTGTACAGCTAATGTAGAGACAGAGAGCTATACAGCTTCTAGGAAAGTTCTTCCACAATACAGTATATTGCATCCCAAAGTGAGAAGGTCATTGTTACCCTACCGGCATACTCTATCCCAAGGACTATAAATTTGATATCAGATATGCCCACCATGCCAGAGAGGTTGCCCAGATGGGCATGTAGGCAAAGAGGTCAAACAACCAAAAACAGGTCAAGACCAGAAAAATCCCCAGTCACGGAGCCCAAGGAGACCTCAGGCAATACATATCCACATAGACAAAGGGTCCTCAGCCAAGAGTAGCCAACCTGAGAAGAGGATTAGCATGTTTTCCCCAGGTTGAGCAACTTTGACTCTGGAAAAATCCTGCTTGACTGCAACCCCTACTTGACTGCAACCCTACTTGATTGCAACCCACTTGCCATTGTATGGCATTCCTTCCTTTGTTCTGACTATTGTTCTTCCTGGGAGAGGACCTGCCCTTGAGGTACATTCTGCCCTATAAGTAGTCTCAGTTTTTGAGGGTCTCTTTGGAGAACTCCCCACCACGCTAGCAGACCGGCACTCTGTTAGTTGAGTGATCCTCTCAGCCATCTCTTTGCTGAGCTCCGTTCTTCTCGCCGCTTCCCAGACTGAAGACTTCAGGATAGGTGTAGTATCACCGCCTCTACAATCCCTTTGCTATATCCCCTATCCATTTTCACCTCTTTGGCTTCTCAATAGACCTTGTGTATGTGTGTGAGTGAGTGTATTTATGCATGGGAATATTTTCTTTCAATAAAATCCATTTATTTGATATGTTTGTCTGGCTTTTTGGCTTGGACAGATCCCCGTAAAGTTGGGTAAAAGATCTTGCTGGGTTACCCTACCCCTCGTTTTGCTATTGCCAGTGCTCCACTAATTTTCCCTACCTTTATAACTTGGAGCAAATCGAAGTGTCCCCCACGGGACACCCAGAAGTCAGGGTAACATCATCAATGCTCAATCTACTCTACCAATTGCGATGGTAGAACATGAGCAGAGTCAACACCAAATATTTTGCTGACTACAGTGGAGCAAAAAATGGTGCCTTCTTTCTTCCTAGTCCCAACTTGCATAACACGCAAACTTGCACAGCACCCAAAGCCAACCATGTTATTTTGGCATATGAGGCAGAATACTGGCTCTCCCTTACCTAGGGCCTTTTCATACTATGCAGTTGCAATACTATGATAGCTTAAACTGCCATGGTTCCATCCCATGGAATCCTGAGACCTGCAGTTTAGAGAGAGGCATTTAGAAGTCTCATCCAGATAGCCCATACCCTCTAATATTTCATAGACACACCAGGATATGAGTAGCCAAGCAACATCAGAGTGTGATCAAAATGGCAAAAGTTATTAAGGAAGAAGAATACACAACCAAGGAGAGGCAGTTTACTTTTGCCTGAGGATATCAAGAGGTGTGAGGTGTTCTCCTCTTTCCCCCTGCTTATTTATTTGAATGCGAACTACTTTTGCACTTTGAATTCAGCTTGCAGCAACTGAAGCAAGCTGAGGACAAAGAGGGAGGAAGAAAGTGGAAGAAAGATAGAGAAAATGGGACATTTTATGATCAGCTGAAAAAGTAGAATGACAGCGGATTAATCAGGACAAGCCCTGCCAAACTGGGACAGTTGGAGGGCAAGGGACTGTCTCACCAAACTGCATACCTCAGAATTTCATAAGTGTTAGCTGTGGCAGTTAAAGTGTAATCACAACACTATAATTGTGCAGTCTGCAAGGGTGCCTGATAGCAAAAACATGATACCAAGAAATTAAATAGCAAACAATTTATAGCTTTTTCCTAACCCTGAGGCAGAAATTTCTTTTTGTGTAATGGCAGGGTTGGCCATTTCTGCCTGAGTCAGGGGTTTCTCCATTTTGAAAGAGTCATTCATGCTTTGGTGTAGCAGTGGAGAGGAGAATCTTAGAGAATAATGAAAGAAACTGTGTCTTGTCATTGCTAATGGGCAGCCTATAACCTCCATCCCTGGGAAACTGTTGAAGAATTTCTACTTCATGCCAATGAAATTTGATGAAATGATTCTCCACTCACCAACAGCTTTGCTCCTCAGGGACTGCTAATCAAGCTGCAGCCAATTGCAGCTAGGAAATCAGCCACTGACTAAATTATGTGACCCACAAAAGCTAATCTGGTGCTACAGACAGATATAAGGAGCCTCAAGTCTGCTTGTTTATTTAGTACTAGTGTATTTACCCAATGTTGCCTTGGATTTTATTTCCTCATAGGTAACATTTGTTAGAAATACCTTAGGAGTTACCTTATCTTACATTAGGAGTTAGATGTGGTTAAAATGCACAGATTTGAGATTCTGTGTCTCTAATTCCCCAAACTGCCTTCTCCAGTACCTGTCACTTTTGCCTGTATTCCCCAATCCAGTCTGTATTCAGAGTTGCTAACATACAGAGGTTGAGTTTCTGAGGGGAGTTGCTCCTAGGCCTCTTATAGCAACCAGCCGATTCAAAGCTCTCTGGCTGAGAATTCAGCCCCTCCCTAAACTGCCAACCCCAGGATTCCATAGAATCTTCACAGCCAGCCAATCATATGAGGTCTTCTCGCCTCACACAGCCAATCATATGAGATCTTTGCTCACCTGCCACAGACAAACACACAAGATCACTCACAAACTTTGACGTTTATACAGTAGAGATGAGAAACTTGTCACTGGGGGAGATTATCTAGTTCTTTTATTTGTGCCATGATCTTACCATCTATCAATGTACAGCAGCAGTGGGCAAAGTGTGTCCCACGTGCGACTCCCAGGGCCATTTTTGTGGCTGCCTGTCATGAACTGAATTCACACACTCAAATAGAATAGTGCTTAAACACTATTTATTAGGAGCGTGATACATTGTACAGGACTTCAGTGAGTGAACTGGAGGCAATAAGCAAGATTCAAAACATAGAATACAAAGAGCACATCTTCCCAACCGCAAGAGACCTTGAAGTCTTGGTGCAGCCGGGCTATGCTTATAAGTGCATTCCTAGCTTTTGTTTATCTAATGGTCTCTGGTTCTCATACCTTGTTACAAGCAAGCTGCTACTTAACTCCTACTACATATCCCATTACCAAAATATGGAGGGCTACTCGACATCCTTCCCGTCCTGAAAAACAAAACAAAACAAGTGAAACAGGAATTAGGAATTTGAATCAGCATAGCAGCCAATGAATAAGGAAAAAGGGGAGGGTTGGGTAATTTGGAAGAGAAAGGGAAAGGGGGACACAATAACTGAAAGGGACTTATCAAAAGCATTAGCTAAACAGAGAGCAGTGAAAGTGTTGATGCAGGAACATGTAGTCGGGTCACTCTCCAAAGAAGAATTTGAACGAGCTGGTTTCAATAAGCTGGAATGAAAAACAGGGTGAACAAGTTTGTAAGTGTCACATAAAGAAAGTTCAAAGGTGACATCATTAATGGCCCGTTTGACTGGAAAAGGATCAAGGTATTTGGGGGATAGTTTTTTGGAGGGGCTGTCAGTGGCAATGTTCTTGGAGGAGAGGTAGACTAGATCTCCAGACTTGTAAGGAGGATTGGCACGGCGTTTTTTGTCTGCAAAGCGTTCGTGAGAAGCTTTGGAAGAGCGGAGCGCACAGAAGTGAAAGTAGACGATAGTTTTTTAATCCAAGATGCAAGAGAGGGAGGTTGAGTTGTAGAGATGGCATCGAGGAGTGCTGGAAACGGTTTTGGGTCGGTGCTGAAGACAACCTCAAGTGGAGTTTTGCCAGTGGATGAGTGTAGAGCCAAACTGTAAGCAAATTTGGCAAAAGGCAGAAGGGAGATCCAGTTGCTTTGGTTGGAATTGACAAAGCAGTGCAGGTATTGTTCAAGGGTCTGATTTGTGCACTTGGTTTGTCCATCAGTTTGGGGATGATAGTTGCTGCTGAGTTTTTGAGAAATGCTGAGGGATTTAAGGAATGAAGTCCAGAATTTGGAGGTGAATATGGGTTCTGTACCTGAGATGATTGTGGAAGGGAGTCCATGTAGTTTCCAAATGTTATTGATGAAAAGGTCGGCTAGTTTCTCAGCGGTGGGTACTTTTTAAAGAGGAATGAAGTGAGATTGTTTGGAGAAATGGTCAGTGATGACCCAAATGGTATGGAAACCACAGAAGTTGGGTAGACCAACAATGAAGTTCCACGAAATAGTATCCCAAGGTGAAGAGGGAACAGGAAGTAGTTGGAGAAGTCCATGTGGTTTAGATGTAGATGATTTGCAGGTGTTGCAAACAGAACAGTTTTCTATGTATTCTTGGACATGTTTGGTGAGACCCGGCCAGTGGAAAAGCTTCCTGATTGAATGTAGAGTTTTAAGGAAACCAAAATGTCCAGCAGGTTTGGAGTCATGATATCTTTTCAAAATTTCAGGTCGGCAAGGTAGGGGGACGTAGATATTAGTTCTGATGAAAGCCAAGTCATTGAACCAGGCAACTGATTTTTTGTGTGTTTGTAGCTAGGTGTCTGTCGGGTAGGCAGATTTTGGAGAAAGCTGGAAAACAGAATCAAGCAGCATTGAAGCTGATGCATGGGCTCATTGTTGTGCTCGTGTAGTAATTTGTAATCCAAAAGCGTCTGGAGGAAAAAGAGTATTTTCTTTGGTAGGAGTAGAGAAGGGGGGTAGTTTGTGGCAAGGCAGTCTGGAGAGCAGATCTGCCAGAGTGTTTGTTTTTCCAGGTTTGAAAACAATTTTGAATCTAAAGCATTGGAAAAATTCAGCCCAGTAGGCTTGTTTAGGGGTCAGCTTCTTGGCAGTTTTTAGTGTTTCAAGATTACGATGGTCTGTCCATACTTGAAAAGGAATTCTAGCACCTTCAAGGAAGTGGCACCATGTGGAGAGTGTGAAATGGATGGCCAATGGCTTCTTTACCCCAGATCAGCCAGTTGCGTTGAGGGGTAGAGAATTTTTTGGAGATGAAGGCACATGGTTTGAGGTGGCAGTCTGTGTCCTGTTGTAGGAGAATGGCTCCCACGGTGAAGTCAGAGGCATCAGTTTGAATTATAAATTTCTTGTTAGTGTCAGGGAATAAGAATAGCTGTTCGGAGGTAATTTTTTTCTTGAGGGCATCAAAGGCTGTTTGGTATTTTTCAGTCCAGAGGATGCAGTTGCATTGGTTAGTCTGGCCGCCAGGTGCTTTCTTTAACAGGTTGGTGAGAGGGAGCGCAATTGTGGCAAAGCCTTCTATGAAGTTACGGTAAAAGTTTGCAAAACCAAGGAATTGTTGTAGTTGCTTTCTAGTTCTGGGGGCAGACCAATGCAAAATTGTAGAAATTTTGGAGGAGTCCATGTTTAGGATATTATTACAAACTCGATACCCTATCGAGTACGCACTCTGTCATGAACTGAATTCACACACATAAATAGAACAGTGCTTAAACACTATTTATTAGGAGCGTGATACATTGTACAGGACTTCAGTGAGTGAACTGGAAGCAATAAGCAAGATTCAAAACATAAAATACCAAGAGTACATCTTCCCGCCCGCAAGAGACCTTGAAGTCTTGGTGCAGCTGGGCTATGCTTATCAGTGCATTCCTAGCTTTTGTTTATCTAACGGTCTCTGGTTCGCATACCTTGTTACAAGCAAGCTGCTACTTAACTCCTACTACCTATCCCATTACTAAAATGGAGGGCTGCCCGACACTGCCAGGTCAATTTTTTGTCCCAACATGCCCTCAAACACCCTCAAGGGGGGCATGGGGAGACTTTTGCCACAATTTTAGGCTCACTTGGGCCATTTTGGGGCCAAGAGAGGCCTTTAAAAAAACAGGAAGTAAACTGGAAGTGATTATGAGTCTTACAGGAAGCATAGGAAAACTTTCAGCTGGAGGACAAATTCAATTCCAAGATGTTTTCAGGGGCCGCTTTCCTGTGTTGGATGTGGATCAAGAGCAAAAGGATAGAACTAAAATTCCAGCACATTATTGTTTTTCTTTCACTGATTAAACTTTACAATCTTTTTAAAATGGGAAAAAGGGGAGGACCAAAGCTACAAAACCTCCAAATGATGGTGTCATACAGAAGGAGAAGTGTCTGTATGGAGAATTCTATGGGACTAGATTGGGACCTCAGGAGGACTAGATTTCACCCCTGAGCCTAAGGGTCTCTGCTTTTTGACCTATGGACTGTCTGTCTGTGCACATGGGATATTTATCTAGCATGTTTTAATATAGACATTTTCCTCTGTAATTCTTCTACCTCACACCTAGGTGAGATTGTGTGTGTGTTTAAAGTCACAGCTCTGCTTCACAAACAAATGCGATCTCTGTGTATGGCCCTTTAACAGGGGGCAGGGCCCTTTGAGCTCTCTGGATATTTTCTTCTTAGAGGGAATGGTGGGGTGTGGGGAGTCTTGATACTAATGGCTGTGGAATTTGGGCCTAGCTTAGGCGATTAATTTCAAATTTTGAACAGCTGGGCTCAGGGCTTCTTTGCTCATATTTTACCCTTTCTCTGTGTTGCCTTTGGGAAGAAGGAAGAATGCCATCCCTCCATCTTTTGGGAAGAAGCTATGGACATCTGGACCAGGATTTTTTTAAGACACAAGTTGTTATTGTTGCAGAAATCTTGAAACCAGCAAGTAGGAGAATATTCTGTATTTGGGACAATCTGTCTGTAAGGGATTTTGTCACTCAGAAAGTGTTCATAATTGATAATTATATTGATAATATAAATGTGGATCTTTGTCAGAGAAGCAATCCTACGTAGGCATCCCAGATCTCAGGGCTGGGCCCCTCTCCTCTAGGCCAAAGGTGAGGGGAGTACTATATATTACTGGTCTCTGCTCCTGCTTCAGGCTGCTTTGGAGTGACAAAGCACTTCAGGTGTTCTGCATGGCCACTCTTCCTCTCCTCCCTCCAAGTTATTCAACCAGAGCATAGAGCAGTGGTTCTCAACCCGTGGGTCCCCAGATGTTCATGGACTTCAGCTCCCAGAGGCCCTGAGCATTGACCATAGTGGTTGGGGCTTCTGGGAGCTGAAGTCCACGAACATCTGGGGACCCACAGGTTGAGAACCACTGGCATAGAGGGAGGGAAGGCTGACACAAGGTAATACCAATAACTTCCTCACAAGTTGCTGAATAGGGTACAAGATTGTTCTTTTGTGGATTTTCCTATCTTATTATTGCTTTTCCTGGTTCTGTTCCCACATTCCTCATCCTACTCCAGATGGGTGAACACTAGAGTTCAATTTCCATTTTTTGGCCCAATATGCAAATGGATTGTACCATGATTGTTGGGGGGGGAATATGGTATGAATATCTGGTCTTATTCAGCTGGGCTCAGGCACTTGATTCTTTTTTCTCCCTGAATTCATGATTTTGCTTCTCTATTTGTTGTTGCATTCTCTCCAATTTTTCACAGATGCAAACTGCAACACACATGGCCAATCAACATCAGAGTGTGGTCAAGATGGCAAAGTTATTAAAGAGGAAGAACACAAAAGCTAGGAGAGGTTGCAGCAGTTTGCTTCTGCCTGAGTCTACAGAGATGGACAAGATTGCACCTTCTCTCCCCCCACCCTCTACTGAGTTAATTGAGGGCAAAACTGCTTTTGCACCTAAAACTCAGTTTGCAGCAAATGGAGTAAACTGAGGATGGAGGAGGAGAAAGAACCTGGGACATTTAAAAAATAGCAGGAAAAGTGGGATGGCAGAGGATTAACTGGAACTGTGTCTGTCAAATCAGGACAGTTGTATTTTCATTGCCAAGGAGGAAAGGCATTTCTAGTATCTTCTGCCTCTTGTATCTAAATAACTCAGGTGGCAATAAGTCCTATGTAAATTAACTTGTTTGAGTGGTTTGGTCCACCCTAGACAGCAAACTGTCTTGGTTTGGCCCTGCATCTATACTATACTACTATAGCTGCAGCAAGACATGGGAAGTGATAATTCATTCACCATGTGCAGCCACCCCACCTAGGAACAGGATTGCTTTGTAAATTGCCTAAGGATCTGTTTCTGTAAAAGTTTCTGTAATGGAGTCAGACAAGTTTGGCCCTCCAGATGTCACTGGACAGCAGGTCTCACCATGGCTTATGATTTTTAGAGTTTATAGGCTTTGCGAAGTTTCCCCAAGGTCTGAAAAACAGCTGTCTTAAAGTTTGGACTGAAACTCAGGCCCTTTCCTCACTGGGGGGGGGCGAAACGGGGCGGTACACGCAGGGCTTACCTGCTAGCGGGTTGCTCCGTCCCTGCAGGGAGTGTGGTTTCACCACTCTATATGCCGCCAAATTTCGGTGGCGCTCAGCAGTGTTCGGTGGCGCCCAAAATGGCGGCTGGCGGCTTCGCGGTGCTCCGCCAATCAGGGCAGCATACCAGCCGGAAGCCTGCCCCCAGGCAGATCTGCAGGGACGCGCTACAGCTTCTCTGCAGTTCTTCATCGGGGGCTGCCACGGAGCAGCGTGGGTGAGTTTCATAAAAACCACTTGGGAAGGTGGTTTTTATAAAACTCGCAGCGTCACCCCTGCGGCTGTGCTAGAGCGGTTTGAGGTGTAGAGCCTCACTTTTTCCAACTGCACTAGCGCACCCTGTGGTGAAGAAGACCTCCTGGAGAGGTCGCCCTAGCGTGGGCAATATGCCCGTGTGGAAAGGGCCTCAATTTCACAGATGTGGAAACAAACAGTGCCAAATTATAATTTAGCTCTTTCAGTCTAGACCTTTAGGTAAGGCCAGCTCATACAACTCTGTCCTTTCCATTGTGGAAAGGACACAATGATTCTGCATTTCCTCCAGATAAACCTCTCAGCATTATCAGAAGATATTGAAGAAAATATGTCACAGAAAAAAATGTCCATGTCCTGGTAATGCTACATGAATGTCAAACCTCCCATTTCATGATGCAGTTATCCCTATACAACAGCACAGAGAGGGCTTTAATGCTCTTCCGGTGCTCCACTGCATACGGGGGTGGATTTGCCGACGACAGCTGCAGCAAATTCCCTTGACTGAGAAGAATAACTAGCATTATCACCTAGATCATTAAATGAGGTTCATAGATTGCTGAGTGTCTTCAATCAATTCATCTAAGATAGCTTGAAGCCAGCTGGACCCCTTCCGCGAGAGCTTGACTTAATTGGCCAATAAGTGGCTGGGAAAGGTGCATGCCATTTGATACAATTACAAGCCGAACAAGCGATTACAGTGGGGAGAACCACAGAGGGTACCCTTTGGGTCAGCCCTTTTGGAAAGGGCTAAGTTAATGTCCACTATTAAGTGCCACTGTGAAAAATGTTGGCCTGCATGGTGCTCAGATGCAAGGAGGATCCAGGTCATCCTTCAGCTGATGGAGAGTGCAGGAGATGGGCCCATTTATCATCTCTTTGGCCTCATTTCTGCCTTGGTAATCGTCATGCACTAACAACCGCTGGCAGTTTCATGGGTTTCCTGTGAACCTTTCCATTTATTGGCATAACTAAAATATTATCTTAGCAGAGCAATCCATCTGCTAAAGAAAAACACTTTCCTTCAATTATGTCCCTGGAGTCTTTTCTCTAGAAAGGTTAAAGCATTGCAAAGTTGAAAAATATGCCTTATTTGGGTTTTATTCTTCACAATCTATTGCAAACGCAGCTGCATGTATGTGCATTTTTCTCTTTTTTAAAAAGTGTATATGGCCCACTGCAAAATATTAGGAGATAGCCTGACTTTTGAAGGAAATTGCAGAACTTACTTATTCACAGCCCTTTCACACTGCACAGTTATACCACTAGCATTCTACTTTAGGTGCTATGGCAACATCCCATAGAATCCTGGGATTTTGCAGTTTAGTAAGGGAAGTTACAGTGGAATCATAGTGCTATAATTCTGTAGTGTGAAAGGTCCTTCAGTCTGTACAAAAAGGCATAGCTATAGAAACTCTCCTTCCACCCTCCCATTCCCCAAAATTTCTCAAGTAGTTAATTGGCATTTGTGAATCTAGTATAAAACAACACACTGAAAATAGAATGTGATCCAAACAAAAATAGGACATTGAAGCTCCAAGATCATATAAAACTGGGCATAAAGCATGCTTAAGTTTGTAGAAAGATTGGGGGAAACATCATGACTCAAGTGCCTGTTGAACAACTTCCTCACCCCTTCCTTCTTGTTCATTGTGTAACAGCAATGTAGAAAAAGCTAAGAAAGCAAGCTAAACTGCAATATTGCCAAATATCTATGTCCTGTCCATTTCAGTGAGATGTAACTTGCTCTGCTTTGCCTTCCTAATGTTGAGTGTGGCTCAAGAATACATCAGGGAAATTTGGGCCCTTTGTTGGGAAAAGTCAGGGTATAAATTAAATGAACAGATATACTTCAGAAGGCCTATCTCTTCCATCTATTTCATGATCTTGGTATTTTTTTCTTTAGCCTCTCTTCCAGAGACCTCAGATTGGCATACATAGTTTCTTTCTTGCCCACTTTAACTGCACAGTAAAAACCTTGTGAGGAAACTCAGGCTGAGAAAGAGTGATAAGCTCAAGGCCACTCATTGGATCTGAGACCAGAGCCTGGATCTCTTAAGTTCCAGCCCCATGCTCTTACCATTACACTGTCATACCTTCTAACCGTCACAGTTTTGCAGGGATGGCCTGAGTTAATCCTCTGTAATCCACTTTTTCAGCTGCTTTTAAAAGAGTTTGTCCTCTTCCCTCTCTCCCCTTTCATCCTCATCTTACCTCAGTTGCTACAAACTGAATTCAAAGTGCAGAAGTAATTTACACTTGATTAACCCAACAAGGAGAGAGAAGAGAATGAAATTGTGTGTTTTCCAGTGGGCTCAGGCAAAATTAAACTGCTGCTGCTTCTCCAAACAGTGCTATGGGACTTCAAATTGCTTCCTGAGATAAGCAAAAAGAATAAGTGTACCTTGTAAAAAGCAAGTGAGGGCAGAGCAGTAACAATTAAGTGGAGTGTTCCTTGAGGACATCCCCTTTGAATTACAGTTCTCCCAGGACTGTGCATCAGGTGTTCTCTCAACCTTTCTTTGTCACAGACACAGGAACTAGCCTCTCATCCCTAATTTCCCTAAAATAGGATTTTCCCCTTCTTCCTTTAGTTCTGATTTTTGTTTGGTTTTGAGATTTGCAAAATTGTATTTTTAAGGCTTAGTTTTACTGTTTTTCTTCTCTCCACCCTCTTCTCTTTGATTAGCTAATTCACTGTGTGTGCCAAGACTTCCCAAAACTACAAGAAAAAAACTAAGTTATCAAGAACTCTCTGAGATAGATTAGGGTGAGAAGCTATAATTGACACAGAGTGATCATGTGCATGTTATGTTGCGATAAAACTGGGATTTCTCCTGATTTGTAATGAGGATTGAGCGGAAGAGGTGGGAGTGAACATAGAGTTCATGCAGTAGATTTGAGAGAGGTCTGTCATTTTGAGCAGGGCTGTTAAAGGTATTTTGAGTTTAGAGTACTGAATGATCTAATATTTCATTTCTGGTTAATCATTCTGTGCGCACACTCAGAGCACTGTATTTATTGATTTGGGGTTTTCTTTCCTTTTTCAGGCTTTTCTAAATTCAATAACGAATTCCAGAGTTCCTCTGTTTAAAATAGTTTTGTGTGCTCTTCCTCATTAATAACTGTTACTCCACTTTTTGCCTGGCCACATATTTTTGATACACTCTAATGTTGTTCAACCCATGTGTCCCAGTTGGAGGGGATGCTCGGCTTTTCCTGTGTTCACCATCCTCCATCTCTTTCAACAAAGTGCCCGTGCAAGCTATTGCTAATAATAATAATAATAATAATAATAATAATAGCTGAGATTTTTTACAACAGAAAAATCAGTCCCAGTTGGTAATAAATAGAATTTATTACCAGTTCAGACTTCCAGGAAAAACATTTTCCATTTATATGGATCATTTCCTCTGTCTCAGTCACTTGGAAGCCATAATTTGGTGTTTTCAATTTGGCTGGGGCAAAGTTCCTAGGGCATCAGCCAACCAGAAGTCCAGATTCAATTTCAGAGAAGTTCTCAGGGTTTATCTTACAGTCATGGGTGGGGGCAAAGCAAAAACGGTAAAATCAAAAATATGGGCATATTTTACTGCCAATAACTTAGTAGGGGCATTTCAGCCTTTTAGAATGGAAGGGGGGGAAAATGTACAAAAGATGGAAATCTATACCAGATGATGAGCTCTTGGGGAAGGAGGGTAGACATCTCGAGAACTTCAAGAAGGCCAAATTTGACCCCTGGGCCTAAGGTTCCTCATATACAGGAACTTGCAAGGACAATGCCTTCATGACATGAGGTTCCTGTTGTCTCTGCTACATGATCTCAGATTTTCAATGTGCTTTCACAGATCTGGAGAATGAGAAATGGAGTCAATATTCCCATCTGGTGCACAGACACAAAATAACAGTAAAACCCACAGGCAACCCTGAACCTATTAAGTTAGTTGAGAATGAACTTCTTATTGATTTCAGTGGAGTCAGGTTGACACACTGTGGCTGCAATCCTGTATACAGTTAGGCTGTTCAATATCCATTAAGTCAAGGGGATTTAAACAACCTAACATTGTCCAGGACGGCAGCCAACTGAACTTCCACTGGGCACACTCAAAACCTATATCAGATTAGAGATCTGTATCTACTGAAGAATCTTTAGTCTCACATTGACCTTCTAATTACTGAAACCTATACTCTGGACTTTATAGAATTCATCTTGGAAACTTTCTTTATTTAGCAGCCAAAGAACTGGCTTTGTATGCTACTTTAGAAGAATAACAATTAAACCTTACAAATAGGGAGCATCACCATCATTTCTGTTGTGGTGTACTGCTCTTAATTATCAATACAGGTATGAGTAAGGTAAGTCTATAGTTTCTTAGTGGAGAAAAGGTTTGACTATAGGAGATCGTAAGTTTAATTCTTAGTGGTATCTGACAAGGAAAAAAAAACAAAGACCACTACCCTGCATCATAGATCCAGGGCATGATAGTGAACAGTCCTCCTCAGTTGCTTGTGTCTCATTCAAGACAGGGTGGTCCACAACACGTTCACAACCAAGCATATGACCTGTAAAAGGGGCTCCCCTGGTGTGGTGGGTTGAGCAAGAGTGACTTCTGATGCCTTATGACAGATGGCTAACAATTACTTCAAGGAAAATCCAGAAATACAGGCAGCTATGTTGATCCAGTTTTAGCAGTCTTCATCTCTACCGGGGCAGTTCTTCTCTAAAGCCAATGGATCATAATTGTTGATCCAAGAACAAGATACCCTCACATAACAGGGAAAGCTCAAAATATTATTGTTGTGAAAAGCAACCCCACCCAGCTGTTTCTGAGGACTGCAGAGTAACTGAGAAGGAAGAGGAAAGCTGGTGTGTGTGTGTCTTTACGTTTATGTTTATTTCTAGGTGATGTCTTCATCTCTGTTAATAAAAAAATACCACTGTTTAGACCCTAGAATCCTGGTTGCACTAAACCATTGGGTTAGCATACTAGACTGAGAAGAGCACATTGCAGTTCTCTCAACCAAACGTACTTCTCCCAGGGAAACTGGGACAACCCTCTGTTCATCCATCTCAATTCCTTTTGAAGAAGGACAAATATGGCAAAAAGTAATTCAAGTGACCTTGCTTTTCTGTTGTCATGTGATACCAGGAAAGGCAACAGCAGTAGCATCCATGTATGCATATCAACCTATTTTCTGTTTACTTTCTGGGGGGAAAGAAGTAAAGCCCAAGGTTGGCTTCCATTTATCTTCCAAAAAGTCCTTGTCTGATGTGACTCAGGTTATAATGTTTCAAGGGCAGCAACTCCTTAATGAGAGCATTGAGATGGTGTCATTCTCCTGTTAATGAAAGAGTCAGAAAAAAACACAATGAAAGTGTATGATCAGTAAAGTGTTTCTCTTGCCTTTGTGACCATTCTTAATGTTTTATGAATATATTGTCGGAATGGAGAGGAATGGCACATTTTCTTATTTTTTTTTAAGGGTTTTCCTCCCCCTCCTTAAACATTTTTTCCTAAGGTGATTTTGAGTTAATTACTTATTCAGAGGACTTCTTATGCAGTTCCTTGCAAAATGTGTGGTGCATTAATTCTGATTATGTACAAAAACCCACCTGCAAGCAGGGAGGAAAGCGGGGTGGCGGGGGAGAAAGGAATGGAAAGCAAAACCTCTGAATCAGTAATGCTGATAAAATGAGCAGCTCTCCTGAGGTTTCGCCAAGAAGCAGGGTACTGGACAAAATTAGAATCGTGTAGCTAAGGCTATTCATAATGTCATTAACATAAAGGCAATTAAATGAGTTTTTAACCTACAACCCTTTATTGTTATTAATGAACATTAGGAGAACACAGGAGATGAAACTGGTAATTATCTCTGCACCAAGCTATGCAATAATGTGTTTAAATATAAAAACAAAACAAATGATTATTGTTAGTATTTTCAGTCGGAGGAACCCCAAGGAGCAGCTCCGTCACATTTAATCACATGGTAGTACAGCAAGAGGGTTAATTAAAGGAGGGCTCCACTTCTAGTAGGCTTGGTGTTTCTGCTTAATGTGAAATCAACAAACCTCCACATGCATTTGCAAGATCTTTCCAGCAGTTGTTCCTGCACACACACACACACACACACCCCTGCAGCTCAACTATTTTGCACAGCAAAGAATCCATGCATTCCTTTAGAACAGGGGTAGGCAACCTTTTTCCCTGAAAGCGCAACTGATCAACAAGAAATGTTAAATACAGCACCACAGCCAACAAAATCTGTAGGTAGGAAAAGCCAGGGCCCATGGCGGGCAAAGCTTGCAAGACTGCATTGGACACTCTCTTGCTCTCTCTCTCTCTCTCTCTCTTGCCATCATATCTCTTCCTCGTCTCTTTTCCAGAGCTTGGGCATATTACTTTTTGCATCAAATCTCCCAGAATCTAGAGCCTGCGAATGTTACGTTTTGCATCAAACCTTACTAGCACAGCCATGCTGGTTAGGGGATTCTGGGAACTGAAGTCTTTAAAAAGTCATTTTTCCCAGCTTTGCAATTCTGATGTACTTGCACAAACAAAAGAAGAAGCTGTTTTCAGAGATGTGGTATGGAGGGTAAGAGTGAACTTGCAGGGACTAGAAGGGTGGATAGATATGCTGAAGCTTCATAAAATTTGGCCTTTTGGGTTTCCTGGGACAGTTTTAGAACAATGAATTGCAATTTGGGAATCAACATCTTACTTGTTGTATTTTTAAGAACTACTTGCAGGACAATCCATGGAACTTTTAGCAAAAGATTTGCTTATTTCATTCATTTATTTAATTTATATCCCATTTTCCTCACATATGGACCCATAAGCACAGACACTGCATGTTAAACCAAAACAATTAATAGAATCTGTAGTTACCAATTCTTTTAAAAAAAAAACAATCTACCATAATTTAAAACAATTAAAAACACATAAAAACATGTACACATTTAAAAACAACATATTAGAGTCAGGGTTAGGGTTAAAGTTTATTTAAAATATTCATATCCCACTCCATATCCAGACATCTCAGGACAGTATAAAACTTAAAATTTAAAACAATAAAGTGCAATATGTAGTTTTAAAGTACATCTAAACTATGTAATAATTGCAAAACTGTGAAACCATGCACCTATACATACTGTGTGAAATCAGTAGAACCCAAAGGCTTTAGTAAAAAGCCATGTTTTAACGTGGTGGTGAAATGAATCATAGAATCATACAAATGTAGAGTTGGAAGAGACCCCAGGGGCCATCCAGTCCAACCCCCTGCCATGCAGGAACACCCTCAAGGCACTCCCGACAGATGGCCATCCAGCCTCTGCTTAAAAACCTCCAAGGAAGGAGACTCCACTACACTCCGAGGCAGCATATTCCACTGCCGGACAGCCCTGACTGTCAGGAAGTTCTTCCTGAGGCTCAGATGGAATCTCCTTTCCTGCAGCTTGAATCCATTGCTCCTTGTCCTGGTCTCTGGAGCAGCAGAAAACAAGCCCTCTCCTTCCTCTACATGGCATCCCTTCAAATATGTAAACATGGCTATCATGTCCCCTCTTAACCTTCTCTTCTGCAGACCAAACATACCCAGCTCTCTAAGTCTATCCTCATAGGGCATGTCTTCCAGGCCCCTCACCATTTTGGTCGCCCTCCTCTGGACTTGCTCCAGCTTGACCATGTCCTTCTTGAACTGGGGTGCCCAGAACTGGACACAGTATTCAAGATGAGGCCTAACCAAAGCAGAGTAGAGTGGTACCAGTACCTCTCTCGATCTAGACACCATACTCTTATTGATGCAGCCGAGAATTGCATTGGCTTTCTTGGCTGCTGTATCACACTGCTGACTCATGTTCAGCTTGTGGTCTATTAAGACTCCTAGATCCCTTTCACACGTACTGCTAAGCAGCCACGTGAAACCAATGTTAGTCTTAGAATTGCTAGATCAGGACCATCCCAAGTCCTAAGATTTCATGGCCAAAACCTGAGGTGTAGGGATGACCCCTTATGATGTCACAAAACAGCAGGTCCTAGTGCTATCACTAACCATGATACATTAAACATCAACCACAGTTTCTTTTGGCATGCATTCAAATAAAAACACTGGCTTGAACATTGTTGCTTGTCCTTCTTAAAGTAGACCCACTGAATCAATGAGATTTACCTATGTATTAATATACCATTCAACAATACATTGACTGGATCCACTCTAATTGGGTCCAATCAACCAGATTGCAGCCACCAAGCATGACAGATGAGGAGCACACACACAGTTTTCAAGGCTGTATTCTCATCCTGAGAGTCCTCTCACTTGCCCTATCACTCAGGAAAGACTGCCTAGGCCTTGAGATTCAAATTCAGGCCCTGAGATCTGGGAAGCCTAGTTGGTATCTTGCAAGCCTCTGAAAGTATATGTCATAGTCTAAACAGGAAGCTACAGGTTCATGTGACTAAGTTTTTCCTATCTGGGAAAGACCAGTCACAGGTGGCCCCAGGCTTTATCACAGATTCCATCTGGGCCTCCTATGTCAGAGACAGATCTAGAACAGTGGCAGAGCTTGGAGTGTGTGGAGAGGGGGACGGGGGGCGGCTACGACACAAGGGGCATGGCCACTGTGTGTGAGGGTGTGCTTGCAGTGCATGGGAGTGTGGCTAGGGCATGCGGGGGGGTGGCTACAGGCCAGAACACCCCAAAAACATTGCCGCCTGGGGCGAGCTGCCCTCCCCACCCACCCCGTCCCTACACAACTGTGTAGGAATGTTCACAAGCTATGCCCCTGCTCCTTTAGGTGAGAGCAACCCCACCGAGGTCAGGCAGCTCATCCAGTTCTTGGGCCCCAGAATCAACAATCCACAGAGCCCCCATCTTTTCATGAGTCACACTTAGGTTATTGGCCCTTTACAGCAGCCAGACATAGTCCAGTGCTTGCAAGGAGCAGTTGAGATGAGCATCATCTGCTGTGAGCCCAAAGTAGTCACCCACAGGAAAAGCTGTTTCCAGCTTCTTTCCGTGGTTCAAAGCTCTGATCCTGCCTCCTGCTGGTGAATCTTTTCAGGAAATACTGCTCCAACTTTATGAACTGCGTGGGATTGGATTATTCACTGCCTAGTGCTGATCCTTGATTTGGTCTCAGGAGGTATGCATGGAACAGGGACTGGTGTAAACACACAGGCAACGGGATTCTCATTAGCTCATACACACTGCACAGGTCAATATTTTGGAAGAGAAGCACCCCTTGAAAAGCAGGGTCATTCCATCACCTAAGCCTTGAATGGCTCTTCAGTCAATCTGGCAAGTGCAGCCCTTTGCCATCAAAATCAACTGGAGTGCAGTCACTGACTATAGTAGGTGTAGGATAAAGTCCTAATTGCTTTTAATAAAGCCTGCACGATAGAGCCTCTTGTCCTGAAAAGATGCATTGGAATCCAGCAGAGTGGAAAATAGCTATGGATTCTTAAAAGACAGTATAATTAAAGCTCAGCAAATTACAATCCCTTTGGAAGAAAAAAAGGAGAAAGAAGACCATAAAGAACAAGAGTCTGTCAATGTGGTTTCATGGGGCACTGTTCAAAGATCTAAGGATACTTTTTAAAGAAAAAAAATCTTGTACAGAAAGTAATGAAGATTTGGGGTCAAACACAATTAAAGAATCAATTATGACTTACATGGGTACAAGAAAAGAACAAATGACATCTAGACAAACACGTTTCGATGTTGTTGTTGTTTTTAAAAAAGGATACCCTCTTTTATGACCGTACAGTGGAGGAAAACATATAAAGACATTTTCATCCAGTGAAGTAGACTCCCAAATGGATACGAAATTATAAAATGTCTTTGAAATGAGTTTTTTGCTGATAACTTGGAGGTAATTAACTTGGGAAAATCAGTACAGGAAATGAACCAGAGATAAATAAGAGATCCAATAAAACAAATAGGCAAAATGAACTGAGGTAAGTTTCACTGGAAAGAAAGAGAAACCTATTACAGCCACAAGGATATTTCATTAGGCAAATTAGGCACTGGCCTTTATTCCAAAATGATATTCCATAATGTTTCAAGAGCTTAGCATGAAACAAAAACTATAACAATAAAAACAAAGAAAAACGCAGATAGCTTGTGAACAATGAAAACCCAAACACAACAACCAGCTGCATGTGGCATTTACTGAATCAAAGCTTGTGTCCATTTCTTACACTCTCAGTGCTGCAGTTTTTGTTCTGCAAATGCAAAGAGAATCCATCTATTTAACTACAGCTAGGCTGGGGGAATCTCACTAGAAGTTGCACTTAAGAGGAATAGGTTTTTTTAAAAAAAGGAAGAAAAAAAGGAATTAATATTTTTCTGGAACTAATGCACACATTCTTTTTTTTTCAAATAAAAACTAATGAATGAGGCCTTCTGGTGAAGAGGAACCACCTCCAGGTTTACTTCAAGTACAATAAATTAATGATGAAGCTTAATTGCATTCAAGAAGAATAAGCATTGACAGGCTTAGCTCCTGCCCCACAGAATACCCTAGGCCAGTAGCAACTGCAACATTCTCGCCAAATCCGTTTTACCTCCCCATTACCCTAGCACCCTATTATCTATCCGTTCAAAATATTTATATACTGTTTTTACTAAGCTCTAAGCAGCTGGCATAAAAAAAAAAGAACAACTTAAAACCAAAACTACATAAAATATATCATAATGCAATCTCTCTGTGTGTGGGGTGTGAGAGACAATGGCTACCAGATTGATTGAATCAAAACAGCTCTTCAGTGAAACAGAACACCAAAAGCCACAAACAGTAAGTGAGTTTAATAGGCATTCTGAACAGCTGTGTAGGAAGGGCTGTTCTTGACCTCCTGAGGAACAGGACTGGGCCAAGAGAGTTTGCTTCTTGATGTAAATCAGAATTTTGTATCATCTTCAGCCCACACCTAGCAACTGTTCCAATTTGGCAGGACCATTCTGATTAATCCTCTGTCATCCCACTTTTTCAACTGCTTTTAAAATGTCTCAGTTACTTTCTTATCTTTCCAGTTTCCTCCTTTGTCCTCGGCTTACTTCGGTTGCTGCAAACTGAGTTCAAAGCGCAAAAGTAATTTGCCTTCAATTAAGTCAGCAAAGGGAAAGAAAGAGCTGAAGTCTTGCCTCTCCCAATACGACTCTTTCCACAGCTTACTGGATTCTGGCGGTGTCCCATAGAGATCTCAGTAGAGCCTCTTCTGGGAGGGGAGCATGACAGGAGCACTCCTCTCTGCACCAGCTGCCTCTTTGAATAAAGGAAGTGCGATGGCACTACCTCTTCCTTCTACAGCACAGCCGGCCACTGTCCCAGGGTGTGCTGGGGCATGAAAGCACAGCCATTGTACTTCCAGGACCTCCGCACCTAAGATAAGTGTGCGAGGGCAGTGGGAGGGCTGCACAGTCTCTGGTCATTGATGGATAAAACCCACCAATGATTTACTGTGCGATTGCACTGCCTGGGAATGAGAGAAGGATGGGACCCAGACAACATTGTGCATAAGCGTCATCCCAGCCCCATCCTTTTCCCATCATCGATGTGGGATGACAACATCCTGCAGAAAGGGCCCAGGGTCAGGCAAAAGCAAACTGCTACAACCTCTCCTAGCTTGTGCGGTCTTCCTTATTAATAACTTTTGCCATCCTGCCTGTGGTCTGAGGCTGCTTGGCCACACACGTCCTGGGTTTCATCTGTAAAATGTTAGAGGGTTTATCATCCTGATGTCACGCTACATAGTACCTAAGGCTAATCAAGTTATTTTGGGATCTGAGGAAGAAAATCCTACAAGTGCTTTTCTCTGTTTCCATGGCAGTACAAATACAATCCTTATAAATTAATAACTAATGGTGTGTTGTCCTTTCATGAAACTCAAAATCTGCTGCATGAGTAGCGGCCCCACTTTGCCTAATGGCTGGCCTGGCCTACCTGAAAGAGCTTATTCCAGAGTCTTGGGTTCCACTTGTAGCACCTGATTATTTTTAGTTTATGGTATGAACATATAGGGAGTAGAGTCCAATCATAGAGTAAGCTGCACAGGTAGTATTTATAAAAGGAGAACTGAGGTCATCCCTCATATCTGTTCCAAGGCTGCAAATCATCCCAGAAGTTCACAATCAATCCCCACAGAACTGATTGAATGTGTCCTTGCTTTCCGACATTCACCAGGAGGCCAGCTGAAGCATTCTGCCTCAGCTACAGTTTCCATGTCTTCATCAAGGACGGCCCTTGCAGAGAGCTTGGGAATCATCAGTCCTTAAGGCTACGAAACAAGGAAAATCAACTTTGCCAACTATCCCCAGAAGCAGGCTCCAAACTCCATTCTTATTCATGGTACTCATTAGCAAAGAATCTAGTCTATGTGATTCCTCTCAGTCCAACAGTAACAACAAACTTGCTGAAAGAAGGGCTGAAAGCAGAGAGACCAGGAACTGTCAGGCCTGTCAGGTCTGTCTGGGTCTGTCAGGTCTGTCAAGCATTCAGCAAAATTCAATTTATTAAGAAATAGTAAAATGCCTATCATTATGATTTGTGGGTGGTATGTGGGAAGGGAGAGAACAGACAGAGTTATGGCAGACTTGGGCCATCATCTAACTTAGAGAGCCCTACTCATTGCTTTCATATCCGCATGCTGGGTGTTATTCCTCAGGCAATGAAACAGGAACTGGTATTTATATATATTAATGTGCTGGCAGTTCCAAGAGCATTAAGTCTTACATTTAGAACAGACTGCATACAATGGAAATTGTACACTTTTTTAAAAAAAATAATAATCTGCTTTCTTCCTTATTCTTAGCCAACTCGTTCTAAATACCTGACAGGTTCTTTCCTGGCAGCTACAGATCTCTGTTCACTGATGTCAAAGCTCCTTCAGTTTGCTGCTTAAGTCTGCTATACACTGGTGTAAAGAGAAAAAGGCCGAGGCTATTCATGGATTCTTATAGATTCAGGAATGATGTGCATACTGAAGAGGGTTTCCTATTGCTTCTTATAGTCACATAAGTGCAGCTGTTTTAGCTTCCTTTGAACTTATAGATGTTCGAGGAAGCCATTAAGCTACATGAAGATGTACTCAGCTTGCAAGCTCTGGAGCAGGAAGAGGAAGACAAGATGGCCTCCAGCACTTTGTTTATAAGAACACTTTCCTTCCAGCAATCTGTGTCAGTGGCAGGTAGAAGTATGGTGTCATTTCTGTCCTTAAGGCACCATCAAGCAGTGTTGCAAACACAAATCTTTCCATTTTGTACATTCCACGAATTCTTGAGTCTAGCATCTTTCAAGTCAGGACAGTTATTGCCTTATAGACAAAGAGACAGGTTGAAAGGCGAAGAAGCAGAGTTTTTTTTTCAAGCCAATGCTTGTGCTGATCTCTATACATCTATAAATATATTTATATCTAAACTATCTATCTTTCATCTTTCTACCTAGTTTTTGAAGGTTCTTGGTCTATTTTATCAGTATTATTATAAGTTTCATTTCTACATTTCTTTCTTCCCAATTCTTAACATTTATATCAGATGAATATGAATATATATGAGTGTACGTGAATATATATATATATATATATGCGCCAATAAATTGATCATCAGTCAATCAATCAATCAATCACTTTGTTCATTAATTACAATCATTTAACAATTTGACAATAAACAATGACAAATAACTCCCTCTAATACAATCTGCTTATCAGTTTGGAATGAAACAGGATTTACCCAAAATAAATGGTTGTTCATCCTGGAGCCCTGGAGTCACCTATGGTTCTCAGACACCCTTTTGTATAGTCCCTGTCACAGGCAGGACCACGGCCATTTTCTCTACATGGGAAAAAAATTGCTTTCCCTTGATCTCCTGAGATAGCTGTGCTCTCCCCATCTTCCAGCAGTGGTGGGAAAAGAGCAATTTTGGTGAAGATCACTTGTGATGGGAGAGCCTGTCCCAACATCTTGTGACCCTTCTTCTGAATTTTCTATTTTCTTATCGCTACTAATGGCAGAGAAACAGGATTCTATAGAAATGTGGCTTAAAAATAAGATGTTGGCAGTGGGAGCCATGGTGGCAGTGAAAAGTCACAGATGGGTTATGAGAGAATGGTATATTATCCACCATTCCCTACCCTACCGCCTTCTCTTGAGAAGCTGCTGTCCACTCCTTTCTTAAGTAATCTGAAGAAGGGCAGTTTGGTCCATGAATTCTGTCAGTAAAAATGGCCCTGATTGAATGTGTCTCTCTGGAAGGATCAGACTGTCCCAGGTGGGTCAGACACCAGATTCCTGGGCCCTTTCTGCATGGACGTGGCATTCTGGCATAGGGACACGAGAGGAACAGGATTGTGACAACACTTCTGCAAGATCTTGTCATGGTCTCATCCTTCTCCCCTCACTGGTTGGTACAATTGCAGAGTAAATCATTGACGAAAGGCCCAGAAGTGTGATGGAGGTGCTTCCTGCCCCAGCGTAGCATGGGCAAGAGCCCAGCTGTGCTGTGGAAGGAAAAGGCATGTCCCTCATGCTCCCTTCTGCAGGGAGCCAGTCTGGTGTGGAGGAGAATGTTTCCACTGAGCTCCCTTCCTGCCAAAGGTGCCATCAGGATTGTGACTGCAGGGTGACAGGATAAAGTAAGGTGTGCATATGGCCTTACAGATATATTATGGATCCACTTTAGAGAACCTGATTGTCAGAGTGGTCTATGGAGAAAGCCCCATTTACTCTTATGCTTGCAATGCTAAGCTGCCCATCAAACTGAGCCAACATGGAATTGCCAGGCTGTAAGTCAGTCAGTTTTGCAATGACAGATCTTAAATTTGCTGACCAACAACTGAGCTACTTCTCCCAACCTGTAATGAGGTGAATGCCTCAGGTTGAATTGACACCAGTTGGAGTGTCATTTGCTGGAAATCATAAGAAATACATTGGGGCAGGTGGTAAGAAGATTGGCCTTTCCCGGAGTGTAGGTGGCAAACTAAGGGAAGGCAGGGAACTAAATTCAAATAAGCTTTCAGAGCTGGATCCAGCTACCCTGTGTCTCCCTCCCTCCACTCCTGCCTCTTGGCTCCTCAGTCCAGCTTGTTTAGACTTCTGGACTTTTGCCATTTTGAGTTGATGTTTCCCTTCTAAATGGCATTTCAACATGAGCCTCCCTAGGTGTCCACCCTCCTTGCCTGGATTAACTCTTGGGCGCCATATGGTGCAAAAGGCCTGTCACACTTTCTCTGAATCAGTCTTTTTTTTTTTTTAACTGCCAGACTGCTGACGCCTTTGGCATGATGCCTCGTGGCTCTGTTAGCTGACAAGGGAGGGTGATGCGGCCTCAAAATAATTGAGAATGCATTTTGCAAGACTATTCCATGGTAAAGTGTTTCTGTGGAGAATCTCCTCCTCCTTCTCTTTTGTCTCCAAATGATCTTGTTCACTGGTTGCATAGTATACAATTATGGTAGCAAAGCTACACTGGAGTCAGTGAATCTTGCCATTGTGTAGCTAATCACTCACAGACTCTTCCATTGTACCACAGTTGATCCAACTCCCTTTCCACTGCTAAAGAAAGAACTTCCTAGATAACAGAATGGCTAGCACAACTATTTATATTTGTGTTGCAAGGGCTTGTGCAACCTTAAATCAGATGTCATCTTTGTGCAGTGCCTAAGAAAGCATGACTGCTTGCAGACCAGCACTGATTCCAGCTTAAAGCTACACCCGGATTCCAGCCATCATTATTATCATCACCCCTTCCTGACCTCATATTTGAAAAAGAGATACTGACTCACAAATTGCATTGATAAATGCACTTCATAGACAAAAGAAACAAACTTATGCAATTCCACTTCCTCGTAAAGGACATTTATTTTCTGGTGTCTTTTTAGGCAAAGAAAGCTTACATGGAACCTGGTTTCCCACCTCAGTACACAGCAGGTGGAATGAAAATATATATATAGAGAGAGAGAGAGAGAGAGAGAGAGAGTGTGTGTGAGAGTAAAATTGACAGGTAACGTTGGTTATGTTGGTAGTTCAGGTGCTGCCGTGTAGGCAGCGGAGGTGTTTTGTTCCCTTCTGATGTGCTCAAATGAAATATTTGTACAATGTGTCTGCACTAAACTTAAAGAGTGTTTGGTGCTTTTTGCTGTTAAGGAGAGATGTGACTTTGCTATTAATTCAGTTTGTGAAATGAAAGTGATACTGGAGCCCACTGTACTTGGATGGAACTTCTGAACCACAACAGTGACAGCAAAAAATGTTTTGTGTTTGTTGTTTACTGTGCGCTAAGGGTATGAAATGTCTTTGCTGTCATTACAGCTTCTGATTTTTTTGTAGTGAAGTTAAAAAAGAGGAAGAGAGAAACAGAGAGAGAGAGACTGTGCCCAATGTGTGGAAGAACTTTCAAACAACAATATTTATTATACATGTATGTACTGTATATATTTACAGCTTTGCTGTCACCACTGTTTGGTATGTTCTGGTGGAAATGAAAGGACATTGGTGTCTTGACTGCCACAACGTACCTCAGCAACCTAACTATTGACTAGGTCGTAACATGACCCATTAGTTCAGGAAGCAAGAATCAATCAAATGGAAGCTGCAGAATATTCTTAGTTTGATGTTCAAGAATAAGAGGTGACATGGCTATATGACATTTTATCTTACTGTTATAGATGGCTCTATATATGCCTTTTCCAAAGAACAGGTGATGATGATGATGATGATTACAGCTAAATCAAATCCTGTTTTCTTTTACACACTTATGTAATTTGTGAGAATCAGAATACTTTATATTAGATTCTTTTATTCCAAGCTGTTCTTGAAAAACATACACATACATACATGTGTGTGTTACTATTGAAATCTATATTGGGGTAACAATATTGACTCTGCTATTCTTTATTCAAAACAGCAATTAGTTGGATCGAATTCCCATAGCTTGTTCTATTATAACAGGCAAGGTTTCCTGGTCCATGGATGTTATATGCCTGCTTGCACACAGGGTGGCAGACCTTCGAACAAGCACTAAATGTAGGCTGGGACTGAATTCAAAGAAATGGAAAGCTTTGCTTAATGAAAACAAAAGGAAGCTTTCTGATTAAGCTCGAGCATGGAGTTGTTTAGGACATAACACTATGCTCTGAAAAAGACATAGAGGAATTGCCTATTTTTAGCATATCTTTGCACTGATTTGAGGCATTGTTACATGCAGCTGGTCGGGTGTGCTTGCTTTCAAACATGCGCTGCCCTTGCTTCGGCTGGGTATTTTTTGCACTGACAACATTGCTGTTGAAGCAGTGTAGCCCGTGATGGTGACATTCTGTGCCACAGATTTTCCTTTTCTACTTGAAGTGATTTTGGAAACTGCTGAAAAGTTTATATACTGTATTGTTTCCCTGGCTGATAGCAGCTGGTTGTTACTGATGTGAAGAACCACAATCTTTAAACAATTAAAAGTTACACCAGCATGACTGGACAGGACTCTAGCCAATCCAGCCAAAGTTATTATGTTCTTTTTTTTTTCCCAAGTTGCAAATTTGATGGGATGGAGGCGGATTTGCTTTCCTTCTTCAGACAACACTATGTCTTAGGCCAGCCCTGATCATTTGGCTAGGTTAAATTGTGTAGTCTCTGACTGCCATCATATTGTGTGTGTATGTGCTTTCAAGTCACCTTTTGACCTATGGCAACCCAAAGAATTTCATAAGGTTCTCTTAGGCAAGGAATACTCAAAGCTGGTTTTGCCAGTTCTTTCCTCTGAAATATAGCCTACAACACCTGGTATTCATTGTCAGTCTCCTATCCAAGAACTAACCAGAACTGATCCTGCTTACTTCTAAGATCAGACAGGATCTGGTAACTGTAGGGTATTTAGGCCACCATATTATTTGCAGCTTAGGTAGGAAATTCTACCTGGTTTTATATATCCAAAATAAATGAGCTCCAGCTGGTGGATGATTTCTGTGAGCAATACAGAAGTCTCCCCCAATACAATGTGATCTGATCTTCTTTTTTTTTTCTCACCACTTAGGTCCTTTCTGGAGGTTACCAAACCCAGTAGCATCCCGCAGGGATCCAAGTACAGCCTCTCCCAGGAGGGGAGCACAAGAGAAACACTCCCTCTCTCCCCACATTGACTGCCTGCAGGAATGGAGGAGGTGTGATGGCCATGCCTCTTTTTTTCGCAGTACAGCCGGGCACTTCCCAGGCTGCACTGGGGCAGGAAGTATGGCCATTGCGCTTCCTGACCCTACGCAGCTCAGGTAAGTGCAGCAGGGTGGCAGGAGGGATGCGTGATTGCCAGTCATTGATGAGTAAAAACTGTCAATGATTTCCAGCGTGATTGCATCCCCTGGGGACAGGAATATGACAGGACACAGATGACGTCATGCACAAGCATCTGAGATGATGACATCCTGCAGAGAGGACCTTAGAAATGTTCCTTTTCTTGACCACCACTCCCAGAATTCTGTAGCCAGTATGACCATGTTGGCTGGGGGATTCTGGAAGTTGTAGTCCAAAAATGGAACTTCTCTAAGCTCTCATTTTCCTCAAAGATCATTTCCTTCCTTACTATGTGCTGGAACAATTTCTCACTCAAATAATGTTGTGTACATATTACCTTTGCCAGAGACCCAAATTTACCTTTGCGTTGATCCAAACTCTAGACTCTTCCGGCCTGATCTAAAGAAGGATGAGTTGCTGCTATAGTGGCTCCTTGGGTGTTGCCACTTGTTTCCACCTACAAGTCTCAGAATTAAAAAGAAAACCACTTGAGAATGAGAACAAAATGCTACAGCTGTGAATTGCCAGTAAATAGTCTGGGAGACTAGAAATGATTATTAAATTGTTTACTCATTTATATTTCACTGTTTCCCCAGTACTGGGACTCAAAACAGCTTAGAGAATATTAAAACCAGAAAATATTTAAAATGTACAAAAACCTCAGTAAACATAACTTGGATTTTTTTTAAAAAAATCCAAGAACTACCGCAACACGTATTATTTATTTAGTTAAAGTATTTCTGTATCACCTCCCAGCCCACAAGGGCTGTGAGACAATAAACAAATAAAAACAATTAAAGCAATAGGGAGATTTTTTTAAAAAAAACTCATTAAAACAATCTTTAAAACTCCCTAAAAATTCTAAAAAACAGTAAAAACAGAACACTATAAAACATCAAATGCACCACAACCTCCAGCAACATCTGGATGTATTTGTCCCATATGAAGGAGCTCTCTGTCATCTTGTCTATGAGATTTTGATTTCAGTATGGTGTAATGGTTTGAGCATTGGACTATGACCTTGGAGACCAATTCCCCACTCAGCCATGGAAAACCACTGGGTGACTCTGGGCACATCTCACCCTCTCAGCCCCAGAAAACCCTGTGACGGGTTTGCCTTAGTGTTGCCATAAGTCAGAAACAACTTGAAAGCACACAACAACAACATTTGGGAAAAGCTAATGAAGGAGGCTGTATCACTTAGCAAAGTAGTGATATTAGTGAGCTTGGTAGAGCAAGGATCTAGCACACAAGTAGTGGTAAGCACTTTTCCAAGCATCTTATCCCCATGCTGGGACTGTTCAAACTGAAAAAAAAAATATCCATTACCCTTGTATAAGCAGGAACCAGGTTTATAATCCCTGAGTGTGCATCAACCATAAATACCAGGTCAGGGTAGATCTGAGTAATTTTATCTGCAAAGTGCTGGATATAAGTAGATGTAAAGCCAGTTACTTCATTGCCTTGGGCAGAAAAAAAATGTCTTGGGTTGGCTCTGGACAGCATGTTTTCAGTTACCATAATTGAAAACCAGACCATAGAACTTCCTGTTCCCAGAGAGGCAATTGTTTCCCCTTTTAAAGTGCCACTTTTGGAATTATGCCAAACCAGTTTGGTTTTTCTGCATCTTTAGGGTGGATTAATTCCCCACCTTCTTTACTTTAATATTGGAAGGGGGCTAAATTCAGATTTTTTTTAAAAAAAATATATTTTTAAAAAATATTTAAAAAAAAACCTATGCTGTTTTAACTGATCCTGTGAACTACCCATGTGGGACAAAAGATGGAATACTATTAATTTCTCATATAATTATTTATTTAAATGTTTTTTCCCTATAGCCAAAGATCACAGGGCAGCATACAACAAAATCATTTGAGGATTTTATTATTTTAAGTAATAATGAATAAGTAACAAAACATGAAATGTTTTGTTTGGCTTAGTTTTGTGGTTAGTTTTAGTTCTTCAGTTATTAGTTTAGTTTTTAATTTGTTTATTATCTGTTATTTGTACCCCTTTATATTTTGTTTTATATATTCAAAAAGAATATTTTAAGTTATGTGTGTGTGTGTGTGTGTGTGTGTGTGTGTGTGTATAAAAAGAAAAGAAATGTTTTAAATCACACAAGAAGGCTAGGAACAGAGAAGAGACTCTTTATTTGGACTGCTGTTCACCAATACATCAAAAGAAATAGGGCTGTGGGAGAAGATGTGACAGACTGAGGGCATTTCCGCACTAGACCGTTATAGTGCTATTATTCCACTTCCAACATCCTATGGAATCCTGGAGCCCCTTCTAAACTGCAAAACCCAGGATTCATAGGATGTTGAAAGTGGAATAATAACGCTATAATAGTCTAGTGCAGAAATGGCCTGGATAAGGCCAATCAGTACTGGCCTGCTTCCCTGCTCTTCTTGCAGTTGTAATTGTATGATGGTAAAGACCAAATAGGGATTACATAACTCCAAAAAAAAAAAAAAAGATGTTTAGGGTCCACAGTGGTCTCACTACTTGACTTTCCTCTGTCTCAGAGCTTGGAAAAGTTACTTTTTTGGGGTTACAGTGCCCAGAACCCACCAGCCAACATAGTTATCAGCCATGCTGGATAGATGGATTTTGGGAGTTGTAGTGTAAAAATGCAACTTTTCCAAACTCTGGTCTGTTTTTCTCAGCCTTGCTTCTTTCACTGGCCTAATAAAATGAACATCAAGAAATGTATACTCCAGACTTCTCTCTCTGCTACAGGGCACTGTAGGAATGCTGGTCTTTGTTTAAGAACTATCCTACCAAGCTTCCTTTATGTACAGATAAAGACATTATGTAGAGCAGTTCTTTTACAGTTTAAATGGGGACTGCCTCACAGATAGAAACATTTTATAATGAGAATTTGGGAAGGCTTTGTTGAACATGGATTCAGAAAGCCAGTGGTATAACTGCTCAGATCCTTAAACTTGAGAGGACACTAAGTTAACTGAAATAAATACTGTGTGACAATTTTCACACTGGCTTGATTGACAGACATTCACATTTGAATGAATTTTAATATAAACCTAGGGTTATTATGGTTTTTTATATAGAAAAAACAGCTCTAACAATGCCGAAAACATTTTAAATGTAAATGCACAGTAACCAACCATACTTTGAGCCCCTATGATTTCTTGATCAAGTGGCACAGAATTTCCAATGTCAATTAATATAAATCAATTATAGTCCACTACTGCAATATTTTAAACAGGATTGGATTAGGAGAAAAGGAGCTCTACAAATTATGTCCTGGCAGGCAGATCCCTAGTACTTTCAATGGATTTTACTTCACATTGATTCATGACACCAATAAGGTATAAAAGAAAAAGTCCTTTATTCCTCTAAGTGTCAGACGTTTGAACAGAGAGAAAAGATACCACACAGACAGGCTGAGGTTCTTCTACAACATGATTAACTGGTTCACTCTTACAACACTCTCTCCCATGTCTAGGCCTTCTACTTTCTTTCTTGAGATTCTTTAAAGCTCATTATAATTACTCCTATTAGAACAGCAGCACCTTACTACTCAATACATAGAGCTTCAATAGCATTACTGTGAAGTAAAGCATGATAATAAGATCCTCCAGGCCTTAGAGAGCTCTGTGGAAGTTGGAAGAAGTGAAGTATCTTTCATTGGACCAATGAGTTTTTTAAACCATTGAAAACTGGGGTGGAAGAAACACTATCCTACAATCTCTGTATGCGAAAGAACCCAGGTTTAATTCCTGGTGTTTCCAAGCAGGGCAAGGAAAGAACTATAGTCTGAAACCCAGAAAAACTAAAACCAAGGGAGTGGCAGACAGTCAGTAGACAACTACTGAGCTAGAGGGATCAACAACACAACAGTTTGACTACTTGTATGACCCTAAGGTTCCAGGCACTCCAATCCTTCGTCCATCCCAGCCGCATTACCATTCTGTCCCATTGATGTGCTGAGGACAAGCCTTATTGTGGCTGAATAGCCATGGCATTATTTGCTCCAGTTTCGTAAAACCAGGATTAGGAGACTTGGTGCACAATGAATTTGTAAAGTGACCTATCATGGATCCTGTTTATTGCACTGAAGGAACGATGCACATCTATTGCAGGGATTTCACATTTTTCCACCACTTAAGTTGCACTAGAATGTTCAAGAGAAAACGAGATACTTCATCTCAGTATGGCATTAATTGTTATTATGACTGCTGTAAAGAATATTGTTTTATTTAGTTAGCACCATCAACATACATGAAATGAAACAATAATACAATGAAACAATAAAAATAGACATACCTGCCAAAGACATGTGATCTACTTTTGAAAAAGAAATGGGAGAGAGGGAAGGGACAAAGGCCCTTTCCACATGAGGAAATTAAGACGGGCCAATGCATCTTGTCACAGAGGTCGTCTGTATCTTGGAGAGGACTAGGTTCGGACTATTTACCTTCGTTCCACACCTAAGTCCGATTAAATGCTCCCCCAAGTGGTCGTCCAACGCGCTATTTGAAGAACGGAAGAAACGGGTTTTTCAGTTTCCTGGACCGCGCCAATTCATACCTGCGCAGTTGTGCAGATGCGCACATTCACACCAATGCAAACTGGGGATCAGCGGAGGGCGGGCTGTAGGAGTGGCCAGCTGCAGCGATTGGTCCCACCAAACAAACCACAGGAAGCCGTGGAGATAGTGTGGATCTATGAACTCCCACTGCTCTGAATCAGCGTGGAACATACTGCGGAAGGACGTAAGGGAAAGTCCTCCCTGTTTCGAGCCCAGAAGAACCGGTAAGAAATGGCCCGAAGTGATTCGCTAGCCTCGTGCGGAAAGGGCCTAAGAAACCTAACTATTATTATGTGGTTGTAGAAGCATCTCAAGCAGCATTTTTAGGCTGTCAGTAGCATGGTCATTAATAGGTAAAATGAGGCTGCAGCCTTTATAGAAATTTCAAGTGGAAATGGTAGCTGATAGCTTGGCTTCTACTGAATCTTATTTTAATTTGATGGCTGTAATGTTCACAAAGAGAGTTAGCCTGGTATAGCAGTTCAAGTGCTGGAGTGTGACTCTGGAGATCAGGGTTGAAATCCCTGCTTGACCATGGAAACTCACAGGGTAACCTTGGATAAGTTAGCCTCAGGCAAAGGCAAAGTGCCCCTCTGAACAAATCTTGCCAAAAAAAAAGCTGTGATAGGTTTGCCTTAGGATCATTATAAATTAGAGACAACTTGAAGCACACAACAACAACAACATTCACGACAATGTCTTTCACCCAAGTGGTGTGATTTCAGGAGATACTTACGGGGGGGGGGGGCACAGCCTTACAGGAGAGGATAGGAAAGTCCCATTTCTCCAGTTTCTTCACATGATCCATTTTTATGTTCAACTTGATTTTCTGTACATCATAAAAAAAATAATGGCTGGAATCTCATATGACTGTGTAGCTTGGAATTATGCGCTTGTGACTGTTAAGTATTCACTGTCCCTACATATTCCCTACTTTGGGGCTATGTAGATACTGTGACAGTCTTCCAACCTCCACTTACTGGGAAGCAGCCCCTATGATTGATGGGGGTCTGTTCCTGTCTCTCAGGAAGCAGCTTGCTGCCATTCCCATCCACCCCTCACACAAGCAATCTCCAATGTGAGGGGGAATTGCGACAGGGACTCTGTTGCACCAGAGGTCACTCACAGAAGTGGGTGGAAGTGGCAGCCAGCTGCTTCCTGAGTGACAGGGGAACAGACCCCTACTGATCACAGCAACTGCTGTTTGGTAAGTGGGGGTGGAGGGGGCAAGTCAGAATTTACTGCATAGCACTATAACTATGGTGCTTATATATACATAATACAGGATTCCAGCTTACAGGATTCTAGCTTATGTTATTTTTATTTTAAACTAGCTGAAGTATTCATGCTTCTGCCTGAGTCTACACCTACTACTTCAAGAGGAGTCCATGGAGCCTGCTATTTCCCATTCCCTCCCTTTAAATCTCAGGAATTTTACTAGCAGTAATTCTAAGAGCCCTTTTCTGTTTTACTGTCATTTTTAAAATCTCAGGAACATTAGTAGTGGTACCTTAGCCTTTTCCAGTGATGTATTTAAGTCTTTTACTCCAAGTCATGTCTCAAGTCCCTACCTTCAAGTCTCAAGTCAAGTCTCAAATCCTTGAAAGATAATACAAGTCAAGTCTCAAGTTGAGTCTCAAGTCTGGGAGCCAATTTTAACAGAAATAAAAAGGAGGTGGTGGGGATGGGGTTTAAGTTTCAGTAACTAGAAAATCAAAGTCCCATCCTGTCACTCCCTTTCCTACCTTGCCTCAGCAATGCTTCAGACAAATTTTAAAATTTTCTTTAAGTGTTTAAATTTTAAGAGAATGCAGCATACCTATCCTGGGCCCTTTTTGCATGGCATTTTCCATGCCAAATGGTGCCTGCAGCGTTGTGTGATTGTGAGGAGCGATCTCCACGACGCACTCACAATTGTGTGACACTCCAGGGGCCGGCAGGCACTGATCGCTCACCTTTTCATTTTCAGCTAGAAGCCGAAAATGGTGCATGATTGCGCTTTGCTCCCAGGCCCCGCACGCACTTACCTGGCGTGCGGAGCCTCTGGAGCCGTGCTGGTCGCGCTTCCTGCCCCAGTGCAGCCTGGGAAACTCCCAGGCTGCACTGCGGAAGGAAGAGGCAGAGCTCTTGCATGAGCAGGGAGCTCGTCCGGAGCTGAAGGACCCCGGACACAAGAGCCTCTCGCTGGAGGCTACTCGCACGATCCCTGCACCCCAGCGCCGGAAAAGGTAAGGTGCAGAAAGGGCCTCGGTGGCTTCTTCATAAGTAATCAGAATTAGATTTAAATCTCCAAACCCATTGATTGCAGCCTTCCACTTCCCTGCCTTCTAAATCTCCTTTATTCTTTCTTTGCTTCAGCCAGATTTTTAAACCCCTCCAGATCTATTGATTCCTGCCTTTCACTTCCTCTGCCTTCCAAGCTTCTTTTACTCTAGAGGACATCATTCACCAAAAAAAAAAAAAAGATGAGTCTTGAGTCTAGTCGAGTCAATCCATAATTTATTGACAACTCGAGTCCGAGTCAAGTCATTGAAGCGACTTGAGTTGGACTCGAGTTCAAGTCAATTGACTCGAGTCTATATCACTGGCCTTTTCTGTTTCCCCATTTTTTTTTCTGCTTCAGGAATCTTTGAAGTAGTATTTCAAAAAGACTTCTCTTGTTTTCTAACCCTTAAAAATTCCCAATGAGTTATGGTCCCATACTTTTCCTTCTCTAGGAAGCCTTCCACCTTTGAAATTTCAACTTGAAATTGGCCACTGCAACTTAGGCAGCAACCAAAGAACCTGTCAGATTTTGAGGCATCTACCATGATTTCTGGTGAATCAAATATTTAAATACCATTACATATCAACAATCAAACATTTTCTGTCCAAATATCCAATACTGAAAGTAGGGATGGGCCAACCGAATCTGCGAATACTCGAATGCTCGAGAAGGATTTGAGATTCATGGATCCAAATCCCTGGGCCAAAACAGGCGAACTGAATCTTTCAAATTCCTGCACACCCTGGGGCCTGAGCTGGCGCGAGCACCCTGGATCAGGCCTGCAGAGGTGTGGAAGGCCAGCAAGAGCTGTGTCCCTGCATGCCCTGGGGCCTGAGCTGGTGCACGTGCCCCAGATCAAGCTTGTTCCTGCTGCCTGGCCCTGTGGCTGCCTCCCTCTGCAAGGTAATTATTCTCTTCTTATTATTCTTTTGACTTGAGACTGGAGGGTAGGGATTGGGACTGGACTAGAGGGTGGTGTTTGTTTTCATTAAGTGCCTTCCTTGTTTTAGGACTTAAGACTGGACATCCAGGTAGAGAACTGAGACTGGGCTAGAGGCTGGTGTTTTTGTTTTTTGTCTTTTTAAAGTGCCTTCCTTTGCAGGACTTGAGACTTGATTGGAAAGTACAATGTTCTTGAGATTTCAAAGACAGCTGAAGAAGATTCCTTTGCATAGCTCCCTTGCAAAGCTCCTTCATACACAATTCTGGGGTTTGAAGTTTTACAAGGTGTCACAGCCTTCTCTGCCAAAGTGTGCTGGTGCATCATCAAACTACAAACCCCAGAATGCCAGAAGGAGCTATGCAAAGAAAATCCAGTTTTCATCTGGGTTATTTCTGTACTGTAGTATGTGGCCCTGTTTACACAGGCAGGAAAATGTGGGATTAATAATCCACATTTTCTTGCCTGTGTAGAAGGGCCCTTATGTCATTTTCAATCTGGGGAGGTCCTGAGGAAAAACTATTGCCCTTTTCGCACAGCATTTTTGAAGCAAAAGGGCCCCTTGAGCGTTGCTTAAATGTGAGGAGCAGTCTGCATGACACACTCACATTTACTCAAGGGCCTGGTGCAGACCGTGCATGCACCTTTTCATTTTTGGCTCAAAGCCGAAAATGGTGCATGGTAGTGCATCGCTCTAGGGCCCCGCGCGCACTTACCTGGTGTGCGGTGCCTTGGGAGCCGGGCCAGTTGCGCGTCCTCTCCTCAGTGCAGCCTGGGAGGCCCCAGGTTGGACCACGAATGGAAGAGGCGGGGCGCTCACCCGAGGAGGAAGGAGCTGCAGCATTCCTTCCAAGCCTTCTCGCGCGAGAACCCCAACCCAGCAGTGTGAAAAGGTAAGGTGCAAAAAGGGCTTATGACAATTGTCCTGGCCAGATTTCTTCAGAGGGAGGTTTGCCTTTGCCTAGTCTTTTGCTAAAGCTAAGAGAGTGTGTCTTTCCCAAGATTATCCCTGCCCTTTTTTTTTTCTTTTGTAATAGTCAATCCAGGAGATGGCATCATCTCGAGCATCCTCCAACATCTGGAGCTACTTCCAAATTACATGTAATTCTTAATAAGTATATGGGTATGTTTTCCTGAAAGTGAAAACTATTATTTAATTTGTTCTTCGTTAAACAAAGATGTCAAATTCTGCTTCAAAACACTTTTCAGTAGAACAGTTTTGTTTCCCTTGCTTTTTAAACCCTTTTTAAAAAAAGGATTTGAAAGATTTGAGATTCATGAGATTTGTAGATTCGCAGAACTTTCCAGGGATTTAGATCCGGATTCAGATTCGGAAAATTCTGGATTCGTCCCATCTCTAACTGAAAGCAATTCTCTTAATACACCAAATAAAGGTATCCAAATATTTTGGTAAAAAAGTAAGCATTCAGAGACTATTGTGAAAATAATCACAACATTTCACAAAGAAGAACACTGAAGTGAAAACAACAGAGTTGTTTTAAAACTTTTCTTTTTTAATTTGAAAGTAGACAAAAAGAAATGAACCAAGAAAACCAAAAAGGAAAAAAAGAGACGGGGGAGAGACAGCTACATCATGGTTGTAGAATGTGGTACATTTGAAGTACGTTTACTTTGAAATATGTTTACTTTACTATATTTTACTTTGTCATGTTACCTGAGAAGTTTCTGTTGGGCATTATGGATGAAGAACCAGACAGTAAATATGGATTACTTCTTTGACACATTATTTGCTCAAACTTGCAAATAGACTGAAGCACTAAGTTGGTGAGCTGACCCAAATTAACAGATGACTGTAGTTTGTAAAGGATAAGCCAACTGAAGACTTTTGGAAGATAAGAAACCATTTATGGACTTTTTGAGCAACAAGAAATCTAATGACGTATCAATCTGTGGCTATCATTGTTAGTAATTTTAGTAGGATCGTTTAGTTAGGTCTGTAATGGTAGAATAATTTTCTTCCTTTTTCTTTTTATTACAAGCAGGATTGTGGGGAGAGTCCTAAAATCCCCTTTTGCATTTTAGTCATATGTCTTTTTTCTTCTCTTCTTTTCTTTCCCTCTCCTTTTCTTCCCTCAGTTTCTTTAGCTTTTGCTTGTTTATTATTTTGATTGTAAATTAAATTGTTAGTGTTAAAAATCAATAAATAAACTAATTGGGGAAAAGAAAGCTTGTGCTAAATAAAACACAGCTACCCCTGAGAACAGTGAAGAGAATTCTGGAGTGATTGGTTTTGCTGTTGTGTGGTTTCGGTGTATTCCTTGGAATAGTCCCCATAATCACTATACCCCAAGTAATCCAAAAGGGGACAGACAAATCACAAAGGGAAATGGCCAACCTTTAATGAGCACATTCAGTTATTTAGTGCATCTGGGAACACAAATACCTCACTGAAAAAAGTCAGCTTGAAATTTGCAAAGGAGGCATATTCACAGCTAAGAACTGTAGGTATTGCCGACCTTGTTTGGCAGTACTACAAAAGGTCACCCTTTTCAGATGGATGAACTGCACTTGAAGCATCCTCCCATGTCATGACTACTACAAACCAGCTTTACTCCCATTTCAGCCTTTGCTGAGCATTTCTTTTCCTTGTATCTCTTTTTAATTTAAATAATAGATGTACCATCACAGGGTAAGAAAAAGAAGCCCACAGAGATGCCTTCTGCCCTTCGAATTTGTGTGATGTGGATAGTGGGCTGACACTTCTATGAATCAAAGTTTATAACCACAAAACATGTACAATGCTGCCTACCTCCACATTCCCCGCATTCCCCTCTGCTGAGCTCAGAGCATGTGATCATAGCTAGATTTATCCATGGGAACAAAAAAAAAAGGCACCTAGGACTGGATTGGCTTGGTAAATGAGCTCTCAAATAAGGTGGAAGTTGCAGTCATGCAATACAAGAGACCCCCCCACAAGGGATCAGAAAATAGAACCAAAAAAATAAATAAAAATCAGATGATACACATGACATGACCAGACAACATGTGACTAAGGAGTACCAGGCAATATGCATGAGATACAGCATATTTTCCCTCCTTTCTCTTTGTCCAACAGGACTGTTTCAAGTCTCAGTGATTTGACACATGCCTTGGTTACATCCCGGTTGGATTAGCTTAACACATTCTATGTGGGGCTGCTATTGAAGAGTGTTTGGAAACCTCAGCTGGTTCAAAGAGCAGTAGACAGATTGTTAAATGGGGCTGGCTACAGGGATCATGCCATTCGCCTTTTGCAACAGCTCCACAAGCTGCCAGTCCATTTCTGGACAAAATTCAAAATGCTGGTGATGACCTTTAAAGCCTTACAAGGTCCAGGTCCAGGTTACTTGAAGGACCCTTACAAATCAACCCAGGCTTTGAGATCTGCTGGAGGGGCCCTTCTCTCTGTTCCACTACCCTCACAGATATATCTGGTGGGAACAAAGGAGAGGGCCTTCTCAGTGGCTGCCCCCAAGCTCTGGGACTCCCTTCCCAGAGAAATCAAGCTGGCACCTTCCCTACTTTCTTTCTGCTGTCAAGTAAAGACATTTTTATTCCAGCAGGAGTTCAATGTGTGATTATATGTGGCTGGTCTGATAGAATGTGCTGGTGTTGTCACTTGTGTTGCTGATGTGTATGGGTCTGTGAGTTTTTAATTATGTATTTTAACTTTGTTCTAATTCATTTTTGACTATTTGTGTTTTAACTTTTGTATTCTGTGATATTTAACTATGTATTTTTAATTGTCATAAGCCACTTTCAGTCCCAACCAGGGAAAAAAGTGGGATATAAATAAAGATCATCATCATCAATAATCCGCAGCAACTCAGACTCCAATAATAATAATAACGTTTATTTATAACACCCTTTGAACCAAAGGGCGGAACATCGACATACACAATTAAGGACAAAGACAATAAAACAGAACACCAAGTAAGGGTCTATGTCCAGCTGAATGCTTCTGGGGCTCATAATGAAAACTGTCATTGGGAAGTGGCAGAAAACCGGGGACACTTTTTAATGCAATAAATAGTGGCCTCCAGATGTCATTGGTGTCCAATCTGCATCAGGCCAAGACAGCGCCCCAATCACCAGGGGTTTGGGGACCTGGAGTCCCCACAGTGTTTTGAATACCACAAGATCTGTTCCCTGTTCTTGAAAAGACTACATTGTAGATGTTCTTCAGTTAAAAAAAGAAAAAAAAAACACTGTGGTGCAATTTACCCAACATTATTAGGTGTGGAGAAGCTCCATAGAAACCTTACAGCTAAAATTCTGACCCTATAGCTTAAATTTATTTTCTGGGATAATCTATATCCATGGATTATCCCACAAAATAAATTTCAACTGTGGGACTAACCTCTGCATCCAATGACTTGCGTTAACTTCAGATCTAAGTCTGCACTCCTATACAGACCCACCAAGGAAATAAGATAATTTTGCAAACATTAGATTTGTTGCTGCATAGAGATGCAGATGGCTGCACTGTAAAATTAAAATCAAGTCTGAACTATTCACACAGCTCTAGATTTTAGTACATATAGCCCTTGTTTAAGGGTAGTCCTATGGTTAGGTAGACTGAGGCAGCCATCTCAGGGAACAGATTTTCTGTGTCACACAATGGCAGAAAATGGTTAGTGATGCAGGTTGTTATTGATGCATTTTTACCACAAAAGATGGAGAGAGGTGCTTTGAGGGGTTTCTGCCTCAATTGCCAAAATAAATTGTTTGCTGCTTTTCTTTTTAATTATAGAATAAAATTAAGGCAAAAGCAATACAACAGCGACTCATGCAACTGGAACATTACTTCATATATATTAAGAAAGGGTGCTTCCAAGAATGCTTAATATCTGTTGCTTCAAAACTTTGGTTGATCTGCAGGAGGACCACATGGAAACAAATTCTCATGAGCAGACTTAAAGGAGTTACCATGTGTCATAAGTAATAGAAATGTTACTTTTGAGAACTGGAGCTTCCCAAAATCCCTCAGGCCATGTTTGCTGGGGAATTTGGAGAGCTGTAGTCCAAAAGTAACTTCTTAAAGCTCTGCTCTTAACATTAACATATTATCACTGGGATATTTTGAAAAGGAAAGTTTCCATGTCTTAATGAATCATCTTTCACTTATATGATCCTTGGGGTCTTTCTAATGTGTCACAATTTCCTGCCAGGATTGTTTGGCTTTGAACAATCTACATCCTGGATGGGTAGGAGATGGCATTTGCTGTTCCATCAAAGGTAGCAAGATGTCATAAGCCGACTTTGTCCTTCTTCAGATACTGAAGGACACGAAACAGAATCAGATTTCCTCCAAGTTCTCAAGTTAGGCCAGAAGCTATATGAAGGTTTTAACTAAATTGCCAAGCAGTGGTGGCTCATGGCTTCCATGTCTGTGGCCCTGTACATGTCCTGTGGTTTTTACTATGATTTTTAAAGAATATACCCAAAATCCAGGAGCCATTTCTGAGACAATTCATCACATCATCAACATGGAAGCCACCAGTCTCCACTGTGTCCAACCAACAATTGCTTCTTTCCCATTCATTGACACATTAGCCATCCCTACCAGACTGCCTGGGTCATTTCCTTTTAATAGCAGACAGATGTGCTGAAAGGCAAATGGAAACTAAATATAAAACAATAAAAGTAGCTTGCACTGTGGTACTTGCTGAAAAACACACTTTACATCCTCAAGTACTCAAGGGGGTAAACTTAATGAGCACAAAATATTCATCCCTAATAAGAACATACTGTCATAATCACCCTCTACATGTGATAAATAGATTACTGGGGAGTTGGAGGCCTTACCCCTCCCCTTTTTTTTTATTAAGCTAATGCTTTAGCCACAAGATAATTTAGTCAATTCTCTAAAAGCAAATCGCAAGTTTTCAAGACCCAATGGAGAGGATGTTTTGAATCTTGGTTTTAAACCAATTTTATCCAAATAAACTCTTCCTATTTTTTTCCCCCTAAAGCTGCCATCAACAATTTTGTTGTTCATTATAATCAGGCTCCCTGTTGGCTAACTTCTTATAGAAATTGTCTCCCTCTTTCATTTGAAGAAGAATTTATCATCCGGCAAGCAAAGGCAGGAAAACGTGTGAATGTCTAAAGCTTATGCAAATTAAGAGGCTATGCACACTGGTCCTAAAAAGAAGTAAATAATTACAGCATTTCTTCACCATCTTATAATTATAGGCCCCCTGTCATCTTTTTTCCTTGTTCTCTATAAGGTCACAGCAGTACTATACAAAATTTACAGTACATTACAAATTTTAAAATACACAGTAATTAGAGACAATGTATCTTCAGCATCAGTGATGAATGTTCACAGTAAATGTAACCAAAATAATAATAATAATAATTAAAAATATCCATACATTATGTGCCTTATGTGGACAAGGCGTGCTCTAAATGTAATAATCAGTTCAAGCTATCCAGTGGGCAATTTTATCACACTATTATAACACTATTTGCCAAGTCCACAGCGCACCCTTGGGCTAAATTCATCCTTAATGAAAAGACAAGGAGTCAGGTTAGTCGCAGTCACACTGGTGATGTAGCTCTTAAGCCCAGTCCTTTAAACACAATAATTCTATCAAGTTTATTGACTTGGAATATTGAAGATATTAGAAGGAATCAACTCATGGTGTATCCAGACTGATTAAAAAGACCAGAAAGTCCTGTTTTTTCTGATGTTATTTGGAAGACCCATACACAGCTCCAGCAGGATCAGAAATAGGGATGGGATGAATCCAGAATTTTCTGGATCCGAATCTGGATCCAAATCCCTGGAAGGTTCTGGGAATCCACAAATCTCAATCTTTCAAATCCTTTTTTTAAAAAAGGGTTTAAAAGGCAAGAGAAAGAAGGACAATCTCGGGAAAGACACACTCTTTCAGCCTCAGCAAAAGCCTAAGCAAAGGCAGACCTCCCTCTGAAGAAATCTGGCCAGGACAATTGTCATAGTTTTGCCTCAAGATCTCTCCGGATTGAAAATGACATGAAGGCCTTTTCTACACAGGCAGGAAAATGTGGATTAATCCCACATTTTCCTGCTTGTGTAAACAAGGTCACATACTAGAGTACAGAGATAATCCAGGTCAAAACTGGCTTTTCTTTGCATAGCTCTTTATGGCATCGTGAGGTTTGTAGTTTGATGATGCACCAGCACACTTTGGCAGAGAAGGCTGTGACACCTTGTAAAACTACAGACCCCACAATTGTTTATGAAAGAGCTTTGCAAGGGAGCTAGGCAAAGGAATCTTTCAGCTGTCTTTGAAATCTCAAGCCTGTAGCTTCCAGTCAAGTGCTGAACTTAAATATTAAATGTTCAATTTAAATATCTTAGAATACAACCTCAGATGTAATTTCTGAAATTGTTAGCCAAGGTTATTATTATTCCAAGAGAAAAACTCGCCTACTTGCCATCTCCCCTCGTGTGTCTGGTCTCCCAGGTTTTCAGGCATCTCAGTCTCCAACCAACTATTTGGTTGGTGGATTCAAAAGAATCAGTTTGCCTATTTTGGCACAGGGATTCAAATTCGCGAATCTCGAATCCTTGCCCAGGATTTGAGGATTCGGTTGGCCCATCCCTAATCAGAAACTTTTTATACCAGCTCCCAAGATCAGTTCATTTTAATCCTGTATGAAATTGGGAATCTGGAACTTTTTGGTTAGTCTGGATGTGCCTTCACTCGTAGTCACACTGATGATGTGTGTCTGTTGTATGTTCTCAAACCATTTCCAATTTATGGTGACCCTAAGACAAACCTATTATATGGTTTTCTTTCTTTAACTCTATCAAATGTGTTGAATTATAATAAAGAAGGAATTAAGAGAAACGATAGAGACATTATTTCAAGAATTGTAATGGGTTTTTGTAGTTGTGATTCAAAACATTTAAATAATGAAACTATGGGAAAGTTGAAAGAGTCTTTATTTAAATACCTCAATTTCTTCTTTCCCAAAAAGCTGATGTCTGAGGACTGGTGGAGATCAACCTTTATGCGAATACATGTTCCTGCTGAAAGGCAGGGATAGCTTGAGACAGAGCAGCAAATGGCACCCAGATTCTGTCATCCAAATCAATATACCATAATCAGATTCATAAATCAGTCAAATTATTTTGACATATGACCTATGTCAATTGCCTCTCCTCAAAGCTGGCAGTAAAAATAAAATAATAACAAAATAATCAAGTAACTATTTGCTGCCTGAAGTGGCTACTTCACACTGCCCAATGGTAGGACCAGGCCTGCTGAACAGCACTTTCAGAACTTTCAGAGGACAAAGCACTGCCACAACCAGGGGCCCTTTCACACTACACAATTATATCACAATGATTCCACTTTAACTGCCATAGTTCCATCCTGTGGCGTGTTACAGTCTGTAGTCTGGTGAGGCACTAGAGTTCTCTGTGTGACAATTCTAAGTAATCCTAGGCAAACCCCAGAATCCCATAGGGCATGGAAGTTAATGTGGGATCATAAGGGCTCTAGGTGTGCAGTGTGGAAAGGACCCTGCTGAAGCATGAAAACAGCATTCCATCAAGGCTAGTTTAGTGAAACTTGCACACATTGGTGCCTCTCAGAATCATTTTTGCTGCTTCACAGAGAGATTTATCTTTTAGCTCAAGGAAAGAGACACCCACCTCACACTGTTTTACCTATCCTGACAGGTGCTGAAGTAAGCAAACAGATGAGGATAAACAAACAGAAAGATTCCTCTAATGATAAAGTAAGGCTTAGATGGTTCACAAGATAATACGAGAGAAGATGGACCATCTTTGCTGGCTCAAGGCATTTCATCTTGCCCATCTAGACTGGGATCTGAAAGACCAAAGCAAAGACTAGAGAAGAAAATTTGGTTATCACACATGTTTACATGAGGAAAAAAAATTCTTTTTCTCCCTCTCTGCTGGATCAAATTACCAAAGTTCTATGTATCACTATTATTACCATCATTGCCACATGATGGATTTTTTTCCCCTAGAATTTCATTTGTGCAAAAATATTAAGTAGCTACAACAATGTAAACCAGATTTATGATCTCATAACTTTTGGGATTCCAAGGTGCTGCAGATTGAAGCACTGGGAAATAAGGTCTGCAGCATTCTCCCATTCATGGGGCACATTGAAAGAAGCAGTTGCGGCAGGACCTCAAAAAGAGTTTCTAGATACCTGTTGTCAACACGGCCCATGACTAGGAGAGTGCTTCAGGTATCAATTTCCAGTACCCTCATATGCAACAGCCCAGAAAACCATTACGTTAAGTCACTGTCTGGCTGAAATGGTTGTTTTCAGGGGGTGTTGGCATCAGATATAATGACATTAATGGAGTTTCATTGCTGCAGTCACATATGATGATGCAGGATTTCAGCAAGTGTATGCTGTATTTTCCCCAAAAGTTATACTTTGCATAAAATACAATGTTGTTATATAAATGAATTATTTTGTTTTATTTGCTGAAAATACCCCACATGCTGACAGTCATTGAAAAATGCAGAAAACTATCTTGCAATGTGCAAAGATGCCTTGAGACGCCACTTCCCCAGAAGATGGGAGAAACTGCAAATGTTCTTTACATCTCTAGGAAAATGTGGGTGGAGGGCAACTAACAAGCAAGAACAGTTTGTGCCATTGCCCAACATTCCTCATAACAGTGGGGACGCATCTTAGCTTATTACTCCCTGGCTTTGAAGGGAAAGAAGCAGTATGGCATAGCCCTAACTGTGGTCTGAAACCAGCAGCCTGTCAAATAATTTAATAATAAATAATCTACACATTCTATTCCATGAGTAGAAGCTGACCAAACTGGCAAATGAGCCTTATTTCAAAATGGGACAGCATTCTCCGTTTCAGTAGGCCAACAGGGAGTATGTGAGCTGTGGACCACATAACTCAGAACTCCACCACTGCCCTGTCCCCCACCCTCTGCCCCACCTGACCCCATATGTGCTAACTGAGGCACTGCCTCATTATGGCTGAAGACAGCAGGATATTACGTGAAAAATAAAAGAAATCATATTGCCCTGCCGCCTGGGTTTAAGGAGTTGGCTAGTTAGGTCGTTGAGGATTCCCTCCGGAGCTGGGTCATTTTTGTCTTACATTGCGGCCCATGCTGACTGGGGATTCTGAGAGCTATAGTCCAAAAAATGACTTTGCCAATCCCCGGCTCTGTCTTTTCAAATGGCCCCCATTGTCCAAAGAGGACAACGTGCTTAATTTTCCCCTCATGTTACATTCCATCTGCCCCGCCAGAGGAATATAAATTGGCATCATAGTGAAGGAATGAGGCTCAAACTGTGCCATCAGCAATATTTCTTAAAGCGAACTCTTTCTGACAGTGCATTGTTTGAGAATATTTTCAGATGAGTGTGCAGCCTCCGTGTCAGCCGCTCAGTGGTGAACTTCCCTTCCATACCCTTCCCCAAGTGTACTGCATAAATAAACAGAGTCTATTTGAACAAGACCAATGACAGCAAAATTGCTGGCTTGTCTCTAAAAAAGACTCTAATAATGTGCACCAAGGGAGAAGGCCTGTGGTTTGATAGAGCTTCTCCCTCCCCCTCTTCATGCTAAAACATTTTTTTTAAGAAATCCATTTTGATAGCAAGAAGACAGTTTAAAGTACATCCCTAGTTAATTGCATTCAAAAAGCTAATAATAAAACAAACTATTAAATTTAAGGACTTCTTCTCTATTAAGCATTTGATAACTGACAGGGAGAGGTTTTTCATTTAAAAAATGCACTTCTCAAACATCACACTATGTCATCATTCAGAGAAGCATCCCAGAAACCAGACCTCTCTGCAAACCTTCATTTTTCCTAACAGCACAACATCATGTTCTATGGCGACTCAGCTGGTTCCAGTAATCTGAACTGCAGTTTAGCAGATAAGTTTCTGCTACAGAGAATTCACATTTTACCATTAACTGTTGCCTAAAGGACTTCCAAAGACTTTGACAATTCGAAACATCTAACTGCAACCTCTTGTGTCATGTTATCACCTGCTCTGGACATTCAGGAGTGGCTCTGCAGAGGATTCAAAGAAGTGTGGTAGTACAGTGGGCCTAAAAATCTCATTGCATGGTGGGAAGTCCATATACAATCCCAGGGATTGTGCCATCTATGGTCTGAAGAGATAATTTTTCCACCCACCAATGGTTTTCACTGCATTCTGCAGCACCTTGTGGAATTATGGTAGGGATGAGTGAGAGTTTATTTTCACTTTGGGCCACAGCACTATGATTGCACACATACCGATATGCCTGCATCCTTTGGAATCCTAGAATTTATAGTTACCAGGAGTAGGGGTATTTGGGATTCTTTGGGCCTTTCTGCATTTTATAATGCTATTATTCTACTTTAAACATCCTATGGTATCCTGGGGTTTGCAGTCTAGGGAGGGGTCTTTAGAATCCTCAACCAGAGAGCTCTTTGGCCTACAAACCCCAGAATTCCACAGGATATTGAAAGTGGACTAACAGTACTAGAACAGTGTAGTGCCAAAAGGCCCTCAATCAGAGAGGCATAGTGCCTCACCAAACTACAAACCCCCAAATTCCATAGGATGTAGCCACAGCTATCAAAGTGGTAGCACAGCACTATAATTTTATAGTATGAAAAGGCCCTCCCCCTCTTCCTGTGGCTTTGCCATTGTGAACACTTCACTGGAGTTCTATCTTAGTTTAGCATATTTTTCTTAAAAGCGTAAAGCACAGAAGCATTCATGATATCATTTCTTTTATGACATTTTATGAGTAAACAGAAAAAAAAGATAATTAAGTTATAAAAACAGAAAATCACAAAATCCTTTATATCAGCGGTTCTCAACCTGTGAGTTGCGACCCCTTTGGGGGTCGAACAACCCTTTCACAGGGGTCACCTAAGACCATCAGAAAATACGTATTTCCGATGGTCTAAGGCTCCATTCCCTCCTCGGTGGTGGTGCGCAAGCACGAGCCTTGCGCTCGTGTCCTCCTGCCCACTTTGGCGGGAGCGTGTGCGGCTGCACGCGCTCCTGCCAAAGGGGGCAGGAGGACGTGAGCACTTGGCTCGCGTGTGCACACCACCACTCCTGGGCCTTTTCCACAGGTTACCTTATCGCGGAGGTGGGGGGTGCCCTCTCTTTACTGCTCCTTCATCCTGCAGCTGGCTTCCTGGTCGCGCAACCGCCCCGCCCCTTCCTCCCCAGTGCAGCCTGGGAGCTGTAGGCTGCGCTGGGGGAGGAAGGGGCAGTGCAGTTGTGCAAACGCCCCGCCCCTTCCTTCCTCAGTGCAACCTGGGAGCTGTAGGCTGTGCTGGGGAAGGAAGGGGAGGGGCAGTCGCGTGACCAGGAAGCCAGCTGCGGGACAAAGGAGCAGTGAAGAGAGGGCACCCCCCACCTCAGCGATAAGGTAGTGTGTGGAAAAGGCCCAGGAGTGGTGGTGCGCAAGCGCGAGCCACGTGCTCGCATCCTCCTGCCCCCTGTTCAGAAGGGACTGAAATCTCTCCCGTTCTGCGCTACCGGGAGAACCTCCCGTCTGATGGGCCAGCTTGGGGGGGGGCGGCGGCAGCACGGGGGGCAGGCCCCCTCCTCGCCACGGCCCATGCCCCACTCGCCACAGAGGGAGGTGCTGCGGAAGAGCTGGGGGGCCGCAAGGCGGTACTTTTCTGGGGAGGCGAGCTGCGCCCGGCGCAAAAGACAAAGGTTTTTTCCAGGGGGAGATGTGCGGCTCCTCTTTCTTCTCCCGCCCCCCCCCGTTTCCTGGCCGGCGAGGTGTTCTTTGCTGGGGGGGAGGCATTGTAAATAATAAATAAATAATTTTATGGTTGTGGGTCACCACAACATGAGGAACTGTATTAAAGGGTCGTGGCATTAGGAAGGTTGAGAACCACTGCTTTATACATATTGTGTACATAAAGTGTCCCGTTCACCCAAATCCATCTAACCTACATAGTTTTCAAATTTATTAGAACACTTTGCAGTAAACCTATTAGAACCACTATGACTTAACTTCTCCACCATAGCAAATCCCCACTTTCTTTTACTCTCTTTTCTCTTAAAGTTTAGCTGTGTCCTGTGTACTTCCTTTTTACAGCACTAGAGTACATGTACCTTCTGTTTAAGCCTGGGAGTAAGTCTCATTGAGCTTAATGAAACTTACGTCTGAGTAGAAATGCCTATGCTTGTGTTGTAAGAAAACTGAAGCATATTCAACTCCACCACAGGGTAGCTACCACTGCTACACATAGCGATGTTCCTTTCCTTTGGTGGGGATGGTTATACATCATAAGTACTGAATGGCCTACTTTACTGTTAAAATGAAAAGGTCTTTCATCTTTGAAGACCCCTAAGATACTTTATTACTGCAATCAAATTTATTTCCTCACCTCATGGAAGTGTGTTTATTTTACACTGGAATGCTTTTCTCAATAAGCCAGAATGTCAACAGCCATCTTAGAAAAAGAAAGTGGGTTTATTGGGCAGATATAACAGGAGGGAAAAAAACACAATTGTCTGGGCTTACACTCTCTTCAATCATTTTCTTCTCTTCTGTGTTTAGATAAAGAGAAATTAAGATGTGAAGATGGCCTGCTGATTTCTAAGTCAGTGCAGGAGGAGGGGGATGGAGAACCTACCACTGTTTTTAAGAACATCAGTTCAATTCCTGGCACAGAGTCTAGTGAATGGCTAACAAGATGGGGGATTATAGACTGCATTATAGCTTCTGGCTGTGGAGAAACTCACTTTGATATCACTTGAGTAAATAGCTGTCAAAAGCCAAGAGGAATGGCTGGAAATGAAGAAAGGGTAAGCTATTAATAACAGGTTAATATTCTTCTTCTGTTTTTGTGTTCATGTATATATGATTGTTAAAGGCTACTTGATGGAAAGTTTAAAAAATTCCTCAAAGAACAAACAGGGAATTATTTTCCATCCCTGTTTAATTATTATTGTCACTTTTTCATGGCATGCTTCCCCAAGGAACCCCATTTGATCCTCACAATGATCCTGCAACACAGAAGGGGAGCTTGCAGTGGAGAATCATTGGCCTGTCAAATGTTTTGTCCTACAACTCCACAATGCATTACCATTGGGCATGTTGGGTGGGGCTGGATGGGAGTTGTAGGCCAAAACAAATAGAGAACCTGACTTTAGCCATGAGATATTAGGGCAATCAAGAATATTGGCCAGGGTTTTTTTCATCCTTAATGAAAAAGTGTATCTCAACACGTCAAGACCTGACGAGAAAATAGTGATCTATTGCAAGATTTTTATTCTTTATGTTTTGCATTTTGAGACTTTTTGAGAAAAAAAATCCTTTGTGCAAAATCATTTTTTGCACAGAAAACTGTATTTTGATCAAAATGTTTTCTGCACAAAAACATTGGTTTTCCTCCACAAAAGTGAGGCTTTTGTGCAAACGAATTTTCACAATAAAATTTTCAAAGTGTCAAAAATAATTATACAATCCAGAAAAATTCACTGATCTTACCTAGTGGGTAAAAATTAACAGTCCGGGGCTTGCTTGTTAGGTCCACAGGTGATGAAGTAGACCAAAAAACAGGAGAAGAATGTCCCATTCAAAAGAGGAAAAGAAAGAACTGGTATAAGTGGGTATTCACATATCTTTAGTGCTCTTTCTTTAAAAAGAAATGATCCTACAATGATTTTTCCTGAAAGTCTTCTTCTCCAAGGAAGAGACAATACAAAGCCATAACACGAATACTGCTGGAACTCTAGAAATCTTTTATTATTTATTCTCTTTAGTAGATTTGATGCATCTTTTTAGAGTTTTCACTCTTCCCAAACAGCTCACAAAGAAATCAGTAAAACAACCATATAATAGGAATACATACTATAATAGAGCCACTGTGGGTTGAGTGTGGGACTAGAAGTCCAAGAGAACAGGGTTTCAATCCCTGCTAAGCCATGGAAACCCACCGGGAGACTTTGGGTAAGTCATAACCTCTCAGCTTTAGAGGAAGGCAATGGCAAACCTCCTCTGAATGAATTTTGCCATAAAAACCCTGTGACTGAGTCTCCCTTAGTCAGGGTTGACTTGAAAGCACATAATAGCAACAAATGAGCTATAAAAATAATAAAGTAGCACATGATAATAATGGGAAGATGTCTTGATGATGGAGGACTCCAATGCTGGAGGCTTCACTCTATCCTACATCTAATCAGGCTCTTGTCAACAGCATGGACGTAACAAAGGTGCAAATTGTTGGCAGGTCAGAAGTTCCTTACTGTGCGGCTTCAAAAATATATAAATAAAACAAGATTCTTTCCCACAGTAATTAATGGTCTGGAATTAATTTAGCTGGAAGCTGAGATGGCTGTAGATCTTGTGGATCTGTGCCTTCTCACTCTCTGCACTCACCTCACAGTCCCACCATACCTCTTCCCTGTCCTCTTGTGCAGTTGGAGCCACCACAGAAACTTCTGAGACGGGTGGGATAGGAGCCAGGAGCAGGGCTCTGAGACTGATTCTCGCTCTCTGAGATCAAAGCATTGTGTAAGACCTTAGAAGACATTTTTTTTCTGATAAATCCTATGGTTCTGGGATCCATCACTGAGAATATAAGGCTGCAACTGAACAACCTAAAAACCAACAGCAGCAGATAAAAATGGTTATGAAAACGTATCATAATATCACTCATATAGTGTTTTGGAGTTTTCCAAAAACCAGTAGAGAATGAGCCACACATGTCTCTCTGGGCAAGGTATTCCACAAATGGGGGCCCAGCATAAAGAATGACCTATGGTTCTCCCCAGCTTCAGGAGAAGAGATGGTGAAAATCATGGTTGAGTTCCCTGCTCCCCCCAGCAGAGGACCCATCAACAATCTGTATTCAGTGTTGGCAGGTACTGGTTCAATGGACGTGTTTTTCAAAAGACCATACCTGTGAAATAAATACATTTCAACCGATTGAAAATTAGGCCTCTTGATAGCAAGACAGACATTTGTTAGCATACCCTCCAACTGTCCTGATTTGTCAGGGACAGTCCCAATTAATCTTCTGCCTTCCCATTTTTTTCAGCTGCTTTTAAAAAGTCCCAGACCTAAGGTTTTATCACACATGGGGTTTGTTGCATGATTGCACTGACTTAGTTCTGTCTCTGATCTCTCCTTATCACATGATGTTGTCATTCTTCCATTTTTGGATTGCATTCCCATTGTTATTAGGTCAGCTGGCTCCAGCAACACTGCATTTCCACTATTGTCTATTCAAGTGATCCTTTCATTCTGCTGCAGTTCCAATATTGTGGTAGTCATGTGGAGACAGTAGGCGTTGTTCTCTCCTTTCTCCCTCTCTATCCCCAAGCAGGGTGAGTAGGTGAAAAGTGTTGCTTTTGCTCCATTCCCAGTACTTTTTTAAAAAAAATCTTTTGGCATAATTGTGACTCTGGAAGAACAAAATGCTGTAATGGCAGCAAGACAGGAAAACTGTGACTTTGCAAAGGCAAAATGCTAAAATGGTGGCACAACAGGAAAAGCAATGCCAAACTGACACAAGGAAGTTTTGGGGAAAGAAGAAAAAAACAAAGTTCATGAGCTAGCTAGTGTGGATGTGAGAAGGGAGGCAGGGTCAGTGGTATGGAAGACTTACCATGGGAAGCTGCATCACCAAATCTGAAGCATAGTGTTATTGTAGAGATGGTGTGATAGTGATTCTTTCTATACCAATATGTTTCCATTTCCTTAAATAACGTGATAGCTGAAAGACAACAGGATGCTGTGATAAAGCTCCTAATTTCTCTATCCTCCTCCTACATTCCCCCTTTGTAGTTTGCACTCAATTAACTCAGCAGGAAGACGAGAAGAGGAGGGAGGTGGTTCTTGCCCTTCCCAGTAGGCTCAGGCACAAGCAAACTGCTACAGCCTCTCTTAGCTTGTGTATTCTTCTTCATTAATTATCTTTTGCCATCTTGAGCACACCCTGATGTTGCTTGGCTGCACGTGTCCCAGTTTTCATCCATAAGATGTTGAAGGGCATGCATTGGTATGCTTACATATTAAAGAGACATTAGAAACAGGCTTATGAGAAAACGGAAAGTTCTCTTTCTTCCACCATCCTCCTTCCTTAAAACTTGGTGCCAGCCTTACAAATTATGCATTACATGCAAATGTTCAACAAAACAAATTACCCCGCAAGCAGCTCTTCTACCTGCAGTGTTTTTGTCATAGGTTTACTCTTGTAAATGTGTGGCTGAAAGCCTGCATAGACAAAAGCAGTTAGGGAGCAGCAGGGATTCAGAATGGGAAATCTCTGACCAGGGATGCAGTTCCTGAGGGTAGGGGGACAAAATAACGTCTTTGCCCACATAACAGTTCTTCCCCTGCTCCCAATTGAAAACTTCCTTCAGCTCCCAAATTTTTAACATTCTAGTAACTTAAAAATTCAGGTGTGTGCTTATAAATTATTGTGTGTCTTCAATTCATGCCTGACTTACAGTGACCCTAAGGTGAACCTATCATGGGGGTTTCTGGGGGCTGACAGTTTGGGACACACCCAAAGTCACACAGTGGGTTTCCATGGCTTAGCAGGGAATCGACCCCTGCTCTCCAGGGTTGTAGTCCAGCCCTCAAACCACTACACTATGCTGGTTTTCTTCTTAGAAATACTATACAGTGTCAGTATCCAAAGAAAAGAGGCAGGCAAAGTTACCAAGAGAGTTTGAACACAATAAATGTTAGGTGTGAACTCTAAAGCCTTTTCTGCAGAAGCCTCCCATCCTGGCATGGGGACAGGAGAGGAGTGGGATTACAACAATGCTTCTGTGTGACATCATCCCAGTCCTGTTCTTTTCCTGTCACCAGATGGTGTGATCGCGGATTAAATCATTGATGGGTTTTCCCCACCAATGACCTGTGATAGTGGGACCATCCTGCACTTACCTGGCCTGCGGAAGCACTGGAAGCTCAATGGAGGCACTTCCTGCTGCAGCGCAGCCTGGGAAAATGCCTGGCTGCGCTGCAGAAGAAAGAGGAGTGTCCATTGTGCTCCCTTTGGCAGGGAGCCAGCCGGTGTGGAGGAGAGCGTTCGCATCCCTGCTCTCATCCCAGCAGAGGTGCTGCCATGACTGGGACCGGACAACAATGGATCCAGGCAGGGTGCAGAAAGGGCCTAAGTGTGAATGGCTTTCAATGTCTCATTCTCTGCAATGTTACAAATCTGAGGACTGAAGGAAAATATAATTTGCAGGGGCAGAATTCTTACTGGGGGGGCAAAGTCCTCATTTTGCTGCCATCACCACCTCTAGCTATATCCCTGTGCTGTGTGTGGAAGAAGTTAAGGAGTCCTTTCCCAGGCACAGCCACACTCCAAATGCCCTCTTCCAAAGCTGCTTTTCCTTGAGTAAAGCAGCCATCAAGACAGCCTATGTGCATTTGTGGCGCAGACTGCTCACCCATACTGAGATGTTACACGGTGTTACACAGCAGAATTGGCAGCACCTACACTGCTTAACAGTTCTGAACTGAGTCGAAAACATGTAGCATACCCCACTTTTCAGAGTCTCCTCTGATGTCTTACATTGCTGAACATTAAATATTAAGATTCTGCTATAATCACCATAAGCAAGCATAAGCTTCTGTTTCAAACCAGCACAGGTGCTTTCAGGGCTGGCTGGAAATGGCATTTCAAGGTCCTATATTTTTTTTAAAAAAAGCCAGAAAGGTATACAAAGACTCACCACTTACTGGCCTAACTAGGAAGGCCATTTTGCACTGCCTATTCTTAAAAAATCCAGACTCTAAACAATATAAATCGTAAGTGGGGAACCTTTCACCCTCTAGATATTTTGGAGTACAATTCAAGTTTCTTACATTGGCCAAGCTGGCTAGGGCTTCTGAAAATGGTAGTGCAAAGCATGCAATGGACCAAAGGTTCCCCAACTGTGTTTTAAATGTACAAAGCATGTGTGCAAGATCTTTTCAGAAATGCAGCATCCGCTCTGGTTTAAAAGCACGGCTTAAAATGAAGTTGTTACAAATAAGTAGTTAACTGTAATTAATTTCCCCCAAAATGACAGTACAAGTCCATAAAATGTCAATTGTAACTTGAGAAGGGATTGCCTCACTTTGTCTGCAGTGAAACTATAATGTTTTAGTTACCTTTATATGGCTTCAATAAGTGGTGGAGTGGGATTATCACACAATTTAACTGCTGGCTTGTGGTCTATCCTGTATTGCTGCCTGATGCTCTTGTGAGGATGTGGAGGTGAAGACGCAGGTGAGAGGAGTGTCTGTGTTTACCACAGGCCAGAGGTGTATCTAGGGTGGGGCAAGGAGGGTATATGCCCTAGGAACCAGTGCCAGGGGTGTGCAAAAAAGCTGTGCATGTAGGTATGGGGTAAGAAGGTGGGGCATAACTTCCATGTTTGCCCTAGGCTCTGTTTATGCTAGACAGTGCCTTGCAGCATTATTGCATTCTTAAACAACTAAAAGTAATTTAAGTTACTCTGTGCTAGGAAAATGAGCAGTTATCTTTATGACTGTAACTATAACAGTAACTAAGTACTGTGAGATCTTAGGATTACAATAGTGACTAGCTATTTCTAAAAGTAATTTTCCAAGCTTTCCTTAAGAACATAAGAACTGTCTTGATGGATTATACCAAAGTCTGTTTTTTTCTCCCAAGAACTTCATCCGCACTGTGTAGCATTCCCTCCTATAGAACCCTCTTCTTTCTAAGTGCAGTTCATCGTCTCAAAATACTAAAAGACCTGTCTTATCTTGGCTGACAGTTCTAATAGAATTAAGATTTCTTTGTCCAAGTAGATCACTGTCTGACAGCCCTACTAGAGTTAAAAGGTTCACTCTTTTCCTTCATAATCTCTCCTTCCAGGGGAGTGGAACTCAGCCGTTAAAACTTGCTCTTGGCGAAAAGTCTCTCAACAAAGTCCCATTCCCAGAGTAATCCTTCTTATTTATTTACAGTGTTTATTTCAGAAAGCTCTTCAAGCACTTTTGTGAATCAAGGTTATTCAAAACACCACCAATAAAAAAAAAACAACTTAAATTTTCAGCTAGTGGCAAGGAACAAGGGTTAGATTCTGTAGTTTCAAAAATCAGAACTTAATCGATATTTTTTATTTGCATTACCCCTACAAATTACAGTTTGTTCTGAGATTTGCCACTGTTTTGTGATCGTGACTTTAACAGGTAGACCTTTCAAATCATCTATATCTCAGATCTCAAAATATTGGATTTGCACCCTACTGGCTGGCCATGAAGGATTATATGTGGCTTTATACTGTACAAGCCAGGAAACATTTTATGCCTTTGAAGATATATAAGTCACGCAGTTAATGTTATGGGTTGGCATTTACATTAACAATGTCTGAATGACAGTCCTTTCTGGAGTCTAGAAGTATAACAGTGCAAATAATGCCATTACCTGTAATGTGTTACTTTTGAGGGTAACAAAGGGATAAGGATGGTCCTTTTGCAAAATAATGCGGTGACTGCTAACTATCTTACATTTTCCCAGCAGTGAGAATTATTGACTCCTTTATTCTTTTCATATCTTTTGGGGGCAAAAACTGCTTTTGGAGATATAGTAAAAATTGCTAGATTCATTAGAACTTTTAACAGAATTTAAAATAACAAAAAAGTAGTAAGTAATGTATCAAGTAAATAATTACTTTTTAAAAATTAGCAATATAACAAGTTTCTTTTCCCCCCTAATATTAATGCTTACATACTAGTTTGCAGGCAGGAATTTCCAGGATCCTGTTTGTCATTCTCATAGCCTAAAATTATGCCAGTGCAACTTTGCCAGAGTTACTGGATGCACCAATGTGCATCCAGTCGTCTGATCGGTGGCATGGCTATTGAGTCCCTGTTGAGCAATAGATGATCCAGCTTCCCAGCCAGCATTAAGGATCATGCCTATAGAACTCCCTAGTAATGCAATGACAATTTACACTGGCATCATAAGGTTTCCACGGTCCTGAACAGAGTAACATCCTTGCACAACCTCTGATAAAGTTCAGTCATTTTTGTGCTGACATTGACATTAACATACAGTGATAACAGGATTCTGACCATAATGAATTTTTAAAAATAACTTTCCCAGCTCTGGCAGGATAGGAACTAGGCTGAAGTCCATATGGTCTCAGCAGTTGGATGCCAGATAAATATGCAGAGCTGAGACACAAGGACAGTGGGATAAATCAAGACTGGTGTTGTCAAAGACATTGAAACAGGTCAAAACATAAAATGGCAAATAGAAGGAAACATTATTGTATCTTTCTTTCATAAAATCAATCTTCATTCACTGCTGCTGCTGCTTTGCCAGCTTAGGTGAAACTTCAGGATGAACCATTCAGAGGCAGCAGCATTATGGCTGCAGTGATCAGCTCCTGCCTGGTTCCCATGACATCACCAATCCAACCCCCCAGTCCATTAAAAAAATATTTTAACAGATAGATAGATAGACAGAGATTAGTGTGTACATGCATTTCCATAAAACATATGTTTTTAAAGACCAACAGTCGCCTGATTCAACAGTAACAAGTGAGTCATTTGCTGATCCAGTATTCAGCTTCCCGCTGTGTATGTTTCACCATCAGTTCCAAAGCCCGATTCACACTGCTGGATGCAAAATGCTACAGTCTGTTTTCACCTTGATATAAAGTGTATTGTGTAAACTAGGTTAATGAAGGATCACCTGCTCCTCTCATTCAGCTGTGTTACTGGAGCTCTGTTTAGTACAGATTGTACCTAGGATAGAGCAACTATAATCCTCATAGAGCACCGAACATTTAGGCAACTGTATGTTGTGGGAGATGCACAATTTGCACAAATACCAAAACATGTTTGAAAATTCTACACTAGGTTTTTGGCATTGTGAAGAAAACTCACTCCACCATGCCATATCTACAAAGCAGTTCTTATTTATTAAGTCAGGCCCAAAAATAGAATATAAATAATTCACAAATAAATGGGGAAGGGAGAAATGGATAATACAGAAAATGAGTCATTAGATCTGATTATACTCATAATGAATTGTCAAGAAAGAAAATCTTATGTGATCAATCAGAATAAGTCCTTGGAAAGGACATGTGGCAATTTTCAAAACCTAGTCAGACAGGACTGTTTTATGATGGCTTCACAATGGCACTTAACTGTACAGAAGCAGCATAAAATGCATACAGTAAGAAATGTCAGGTGCTGCCACTGTAAAGCTAATGAAGGTGATTTTTACCACAAGTGCTTTGATAGAAAAATGTCGGGGAATGGTGACTAATATAATCAATGAGATAATTAAGCTCAAGAAAGCATTAGACCCTAGAATATGACTGCTTAACTGTCATTACCAAACTGGTATGTCCTTAGAAATACCAAGCACCACTGTTACACACCTGAACAACTGTTGAAACCCTTTTCATAAAGAAATGGAACACAAAGCCAGGTCCAGCAAAGGCTGGAGAGTTCAACAGATTTCAAGAACTAAATGTTTGTTCTGTTAGCACAATGAGTCACCCTGTCCCTCATCTGGTAAGGTAGATCTAGATAATACTAGGGCTCTTGAGACACCTTCCTAAGGACCATAGGGCTATACCCTTTGCCTCAATCCAATCCTATAAACATAACAGTATAAAAATAAGCATACATAAGAGAAAGAGAGAACAGATTAATGAGGAACATTTATCATCAGCGCTCAGCCACCTGGAACATGTCTCCTGAGAATCAAGGAAGATCTCATGGATGTAGTGGACCACAGTGTGAGGATGGGATCTTCTACTGATGAAAGGTGTCTGCTTCCAAATTTCAGGAGGTGATCTCCTCTTGCCTGCCCATGCCAACACTGACCCCATTCAGCAAGATCCATTGATCCTTGGGAGATATTTGATGGGTAGGGGAGGAGCTTCATAAGGAGGAGGAATTCACCTTCCATCTTCCTCCCTTTTACAGGCATTGCTTTTCTTTGTATCCAGCCCAGACTTCATCAAGCTATAATTCTGCTGAAATCTGTGTTGAACTGCAAACTGGCTGTTTCTCTTCAAAAAAGAAACCTTGAACTCCAGAGACTAGCCACCACAGCTTGACTGCAGCCTAAAGATGCTTGAATCTAAAATACCTTGAGTAAAAAGAAAATATGGACTGAACTGTAATTTTTTTAAGACTTCAAATCATGCTCATATTCTGGAGAAGAACTCTTAATTTTATTTTATTTTTAAATTGCATGGAGCTAGAGATCTTTATTTCTCTCTCCCCACCAATAAATTAATGCAAAGAAAAATGTTGACCCCAAAAGGCCCCAAATTCACAGAAATGCCCCCAATACTGCAAATCTAAAGAATAACACCTATTTCTTTATATATATATTGATGCTACTCAGGCTACCAATGTTAATAAAACATTTACAGAACTGTTGCTGCCCATTGCAATGGTATCAGGAAATGCTTTCTTGTTCCCCTCTGACTCTTTGTTTGTTGGGAAAATATCAAAGGCAGCCGAATAGTAGGTGTCCCAAAATGTCTTAATTCAGAGAATTAGTGTTAACTGAGTCTGATTAGCTCCATTTATCTCTAATTAATTACCTTTACCTAATTAGACACCCTGTTTCCAGTAGACATGGAGTCAAGTAGACTAGATTATTAGTGCAGTCATTGTGCCTTTACAAAATCCTGAAATTAATGAAACGTGCAAAAGAATCTGCAGTTTTAATTGCACAGGTGTTGCCTTATGGCAAAGCTTTATCATCTGATTACACCAAGGGATTATTAGTGACTTTTTATATAGAGGATGAGCCTGTGAAATGTACCTTAGCAACAGCTCATTAGTTTAGGGTTGTTACTGTATTATTTATTACTTTCAGCCTTCCCCATTATCTAGATTGATTCATGGACCTATATATTTCTTCCCCTCTGTGCAATGGCGGGGGGGGGGAATCTGTGACTATCACCAGTCCAGCTGCAGTGAGGAAGGGGATATACAGTGGAATTTAATAACTGCCTTTCTCTTTTGTAGCAGAGTATCCAGTTTATGCTGTTGCAGATATATAGAGATCAAGTCAAAGGGGTGGATGGAGATTAGATACATAGGTAAATAGGTAGATGGATAGGTAGGTAGCTAAGACAGAAAAAGAGTATATGTGTGTTTTGTTAACAAGAAACAACAACCCAGCAGATTATCTTTGAATACAAAAAATCCCTAATCTTCGCTAACATATAGGTGCACTTTCAAAAAAAGATTAACCTATGGGCCATTTATTTCCCTGTTCTTATGCCTGATATAAACTGTTACAAATAACAGATGTGTGAATTGTAAATTTTGAACTATTCAGCATCCACTCTTCTCCCTCAACAAAGTTTACTAGATGTTATAGGTTAGAAAGGTATGACCTTACATTACCCAATTCTCCTCAGAAAACACCTTTTAGACCTCGCTGCTTCAAGGATGACAAGCTGCAGCCGGTATGAATTGAACAAGGTTGCAAGCCAGAACTAACCGAAGGGGCACTTATTGATAAATCAATAAACCTTTTAAGTAAAGTGTAAACAAAGATGTAATATATTGGATTCTGTGACACATTTTCCTCTCCTACCTCTTCAGCTTTTTCCCAACATGTGATCCGAAAGATCATTAAAAAAAATGTTAACCATGAGATGTAAAATACTGCTGTTGTTCGCTCATTGCTGAATTTAAAACAGCAGAAGATAGCAGGTGCCCCTTGTATTCTATAGGATCTGACAACTAATCTGAGCTGTAATGATGAATATTTAATGATGCTCCTTTCAAGCATGACTGCATAACTATGCATGTGTGTGCACGCATCACAAAGCGTATAAACTTTAATCTCTAAACTACAGTTGTAATTAAGTAGGTAGATAACTCAGCGTGCATAATTAGAAAATACATATATAAATATGTAATGTGTTGTTGCAGCCTTTACTCAAGCAGTTTGCCAGAGTGAACGAAGCTCTCCTAAGGAGGAAGGAATATGCATGTTAACAAGGACGGTAGGCTCTTCTAACCATATGATACGTGTGTGTGCGTCCTCAATTACTGTCTGCCATACGCAGGGGGCTGGAACTGGTCTTTCCAAACTCTTAACTTTGAAGATTAGCCAAGGAGGTTTCATGCAGGCATACGAACCCACCTGAGCCCTGTGATTGGCTTTGGAGCTCCTGGTGTCTGGTCCATCACTAGAGAGGGTTAGATTGGTAGGCGTCAGAGACAGAGCTTGGACAATTTACCTTTTTGAGACTAAGAGAATCCCCCAGAAAGATTCTGCGAATTTTAGGTCCCCCAAACTAGCCTTTCCTAGCTCTACAACTCTGTAGCTCCATAGAGTTTCTTTTCCCAGAAGCTCAGTCAAGCCTCATATTTATTTATCTATTTATGTGTTGAAAATCCCATCTTTTTCCCAGTGTGGGAGCCCAACATAGCTTGAAACACTACTACCACAACACCATCATCATCATCAACAGATTTAGAACAGCACTGAATTTTTTAAAAAAACACAACTTTTAAAGGCATTGAAAATACCTGAGAATAATCGACAGGTTTTGTTGTGTTTTTGTGTGCCTTCAAGTAATTTCTGACTTATGTTGACCCTAAGGCAAACCTATTATGGGGTTTTCTTGTCAAGACTTGTTCAGAAGGAGTTTGCCTTTCCCTTCCTCTGAGGCTGAGAGTATGTGACTTGCCCAAGGTCACCCAGTGGGCTTCCATGGCTGTACAGGGATCTGCACCCTGGTATCTTAAGAGTCCTGGTCACTCAAACCAGTACATCACATTAACTCTTTAAAAATCCTTCTGCAACACCCCATCTGTTGCCTGGTTTTTGAGTGCAAGGTTAAAACAAGTTTTTTTTTAAAAAAAAAAAAAGTTTATTTAGCTTCTCTTGCTACAGATTTTAATATAGATTTGTCTTGAGGCAGCAGTATGAGCATAAGGAACCTCAAGCTGGTATGACCTCTCTTCCATGCATCATGAGAGCAGTGGCAAAAAAATTTGCCACACAACAGGGGAGCTACCAGGCCTCACCAGAGAGAAGTCATGAAGGAGCTTTACCATCACCACAGGCGCAGAAGAAAGTCTAAGCCTTTCAGGCTTCAGAGAGTACCCATCAAGAGGCTCCCACGGACACCACTTCATCTAAGCAAGTCAGAAGACTGAGGGAGGGGGCATGTGCTCCCCAAGGAGTGGCTCTGACAGCCTTCAGTCAGCCAGCTGAAAAGGGATGATGGTTAGTTCACAAGATTCTTGCCTGGGTGGGAGAAACATGAATTAGTCATCTGAGAAAACCAGTTGGGAGGACTGTGCTTAGTGAATCTAACTGGTGGTCCCACTGGAAGCAGGCATTGAAGAGTTGCTGTGGAGTGTACTTACCTCATCCCATGAAGATATAACACAGCTAGAAAGACTATTCTTATCCAGTTCCATGTCCTGTATAGAAAACTAATAAAACTGAATAAAACTGACTTGCTCATATGACTCTCATGATTTCTGATCAGCAATGGACAAAATAGATTTAGTGTGCCTGATTAAGGGGGAGTACCCATCATGTGATAAGCCTGCAGCTAGCCCTAGCTGTGGCAAGTCTGACATGCTCTCTTTTTGCTCCTGCAAAGAATACTTGCAAATTTTCCTGTCCACAAAACAATGAGACACCCTGTTCAAAAAAAAAAAAATGCTGCTAGACAGACGGACAGATGGATGGGGGTGAGAGAGAGAGAAAGAGAAGACTTTTGTGTGCCAAAAATCCATTTGTGGAAAAAAAGGTTTTTTGCACAAAATAACTTTTTTGTGCAATATTTTGTGCAAATGCCCTATTTCCTATGCAAAAATCTTGGCTTGGGTGTGAAAAATACACCTTGTTCACAAACATTTTATTTCACAAAAAAATTACAGAAGTATAAAACAAAATCAGAAATGCACAAAAATTTTGACAAACATGCCCAGTAGGTAGAACCCTTTTGAAATAATTTGTTCTTGAATGTGAAAATGATATAAGCATAGATTTATATCTGTAGCTAATGCATGTTAATACAGACTGTAATCATAATAGTTTCACTTGTAAGACTCATATATGTGTTCTTTAAAAAAAATGAAAGTGTCTCAGCTTTATTAACTTAACCTAGTTAATGGTTTTTGAATAAATAGAATAAATATGAACAGTACATTACTTGATTTGTTGTGTGCAATATCATGCAATCACATGAACGTCTACACTCTTTTATATTTAGATCTAGCTTTTATCTGCCTGCAGTTCAGAACACTAGCTAAAGGGGGGAAATGAATGCACCACTTCCATTTATAATAAATTCTTTTAGGCTCCAAGTGGCCTTGATTGTTTTAACACCTAAGATCTGATTTCTGAATCTTGGCATCAACGACTAAGTAGTGAGGAGCATAGAATTCCACCTAGGTTCCTCATTTTTTCAAATTTGAAAGAGGAAAAATTGTTCCATCCATATCAGATGAAGAAGGGGCTGGTACCAGCTTCAAAAACAGATTCTGTCATCCAGAGCAGAGATTTAGTTCAAATACCAGTTATTACATTTGCAAAATAAGATGGGCCATAAATTATACTTGCAAAAATAGAACAGTAAAAATATATATATTTTCTCTTCTTTTTGAGTGCCTTCAAGTTATTTCTGACTTATTGCAACCATGATCTCCAAAACCCAGGTCTCCAGAGTTATAGTCCAACATTACACCACACTGTCTTTCTGCTTCTTTACAATAACATGTAGATAGAGAAGTATTTATATGCTCATGCTCAAAATATACAGCTATTGGTGGAGCTCATTGGAGCATTGTTTCCCTAGTCAAAACAAACTAGTTATTCACCTGAGATTTGTACTATCCAGATATTTAAGGAGAAATTTCCATGTACAAACACTGAAATTTAGGGCGGGGCTGAAATAATCCATACCTACCTTTGCAAATCTGAGACACATAAAAAGTGTTGTTCCTGGGGGTCTTTTGATATTGTGGCAGCGGTAGCAGTGGTCATGGTGGTAGTGGTGATGATGATGATCATCATCATCATGATCATCACCATCACCATCATGATCATCACCATTTTTCATTGTCTCCCCCCCCCCACACTATTCATTACTTCTGTGGTTTATTTCCAAGATGAACCTGATCACAATGCACCCAGTGTATGATGTATACCTGTATGCCTATGTTTGCTGTCCTGATGCATGTAACAATATAACACTTTGGATATTTCCGCACTATACTGTTATAGTGCTATTATTCCACTTGCAACATCCTATGGAATCCTATGGTTTGCAGTTTAGGGAGGGGCCTTTACATTTCTCAGCCAGAGAACTCTTTGGCCTCAGTAAACTACAAACCCCAGAATTCTACAGGAGTTGAACATGGAATAATAGCACTATAATAGTGTGGTGCAGAGATGGCCTTTGTTACATGAATGATGATGTGACATTATATGTTGGCAGTGATTTCTTTCTACGTAACTATTTCTTTTAGATTTCTTGCCACCTCAATCATTTGATATAAAATTATTATTGTTTACCATTGTAGGAGTTTTTAAAGTTTGGAAATGTCCCTGTTTAAACACTGTTGTTGGTTCTGAAAGAAAAAGAATAAAATAATTGCTACAAATGTTTTCCAAATAGTTTTTCTTATACATTTCATTTAAATGCATTCAAAGGCAGGCTATGGAACCTTCTCTCTTCTCACTCAAATCTGACCACATCCTCCATATTTCAAAGATCAAACTGTAACTCTTGTTATAGAGTTGATGCCTTTGCCCATAAACTTAAACTTGCCTATGGCATTTTGAAGGCTTAGTGAAGCCATGGTTTCTACACAAGCATGATTCACTATGTTACCACAGGCCACCATGCTTGGCAAGTATCTCTGAAAATGGAGCTTTCCCCATACAAATCAGCGTTATTCAAGAAATACAATTGAAAGAGAGAACACAGAGCTGAGGTTATCCTCACAAACAGAACAGCCAACTATTTCTACCAATCTCAAAACTTTTAATAGAGATGAGGATCATAAAATTATAGAATTAGGGGGAATCCTGTAGGTTGTCCAGCACAAATCCTTCTTAATACAATCTCCTTCTTGCTGTAGAAAATCCAGAACCCAGACTCTGCCTGAAGACCTCCAATGAAGGATAAACCACCACCTTCATCCTCAAAACTGCTGTTAATATCAAAAAATTCTCCTTCTGGAACCAACTTCTCCTGCTCTAGTGGGCAACACAGAACAAATCTTTGATATGATAATGCTCCAAGTATTAAAAAATGGTTCACAAGCCTCCATCAGTGTTCTCTTTCCCACAGTAAATTTGACTAATTTCTGCAAGCTTTCCTCATAAACGATCAGAGTTTTCCATATCCCTGATCATTTTTGTTGTCCTTCTTTTCAGTTACCTTCCTTAGTATTTATACTTAACTGTTGCTTCTAGAGCTACATAAAGCTCTCCAACACAAGGTCAAACTATTACTTCTTGTGGCTTAGACCAAGTGCTTCTACTAATGGTGCCCAAAATTGCACTGGCTTTTTTCCTTCCAGCTTGTGATTGACTACAATGCTAAGATTCTTTTCATAGGTACTATTTCCAAGCTAGGTGACTCCCATCCTATACTCATGCATTTGGTTCTACATGCACATGCGCACAGAAGAACTTTGAATTTGTTTCTATTGAATTTTGTTGCTGTTATGTTTGGTCCAGTTTTCTATTTTATGATTTTTTTTTCTTTTGAGCTACTGACAATCTCAGTTTTTGTCCTTCACAGATTTGCACAGGACTCCGTCTCCCATTTAAATAATTGGTAGGAAAGGTAACAGGTCCAGGAAACATCCTGTCTTAAAACAACTTCTTCCCTAGTTTGATGAAGAACAATTGACAAGCATTCTTTTAATACAGCTTTCTAAAAAGCTATGAATTCACTCAGCAGTATTAAAATCTAGACTCTTGCTAACCAAAGTATCATGGAGGACATAACAAAATGTTTTGCCAAAACCCAGTGCAACAGGGCTTACTTCTCGCTCAGATTGGTATGACAGCCCCTCAATCTGATAAAGTACCCTGTCTTTTCCACACAGCTCTGCCTCCCCTGCTTATAACACGACCTTTGTGTAAAAGGTTGAAACATTTCAATAGTTATTTAGACCCCTTTATAGTTATATGGTAGCACATTCTCTGGGCGTCTTTAAATACTATATACTACTCATCTAAGTCAGTATTTATAAAAATAAATTGTAATATTTATTAAGATAGCATGCAGAACAAAGTACTGGAGTTCATATGCAGGTCAAAATTTATACAGTTCTTCAGAGTACTTCCTTATATTTTTAAACCCTTATATATGCACAGGTATAAGAGAGTCCTTTGGCTACTCTCTCACCAAAGGCTCAATCCTCAACCTAGGTCACACTTTCTGACCAGATTCTATGATGGCTCAATTACTCTTCTGCCTCTTACTAGGCTTCCACTGAGAAATTAAACTCTTCCCACAGAGTCACCCTCCCCGGCTGACTGAGGGACTTTACTCTAGCGCGCTCTCTGGCAAGAATTCACACTGAAAGACTGCCCCAAAAAGACATCCAGCGTTTGCCTTTATAAATCTTTTCTTCTCAGCCAACAGCCCTTCCCACAAACTCTGGGACTCAGTTTCTCACCTGAGGAGCTATTCTAGTTGCATGGCAACCTGTTTCCAAGCTGCTCTGGCACTCCAGATAGCCACACCCCCAGAACTCTGTCACACCCAGATAAAGTATATCCAAAGCATTCTCACAATCCACTGAATTAGCAACTCAATTAAAAAAGAAAAAGGAAATATAAAATTAGTTTGGCAAGATTTATTCTTTACAAATTCATGTTGACTGCCACTAACCACAACACTAGCAAGATATTTGAAGCTTATCTTTATCATCTTAATCTAGGATCTTCCCTGGTATTAAAATTAAATACCTTTGGGCCCAATGGTGCAGAGAAGCCAAGGTAGCAAGAAGCCCAAACACTGATTAGCCTGCAGTCCTCCAGCTTTTTCAGCAGATGCTGCTGCTACAGATGAACTACTGCATCACCAGACTTCAGTATCATATGGCCTAGTCCTTGCTCAAATAAAGGGTGGGAAGTGCTATGAAATTTGGCCAAGGTCACAACTAAGTTACACAGCCTTCGTTCCCAATTCTCGTCATTTTGCCTTTTCCCATCTCAGCTCAGCTGTTGCTCCTCCTTTGTCATGTATCTTGATGAGGCTACTGCTGCTGGTTCCTTTGACAAACAAGGCCTGGTTCCCACTCACTCTTGCTCCTGGCAGTGATCCTGTGAAGAGCTGGCAGCAGCTGTTCTGATGAGCTGGTCTGCTTCGCTACATCCATGGGGGGCCCTATGCCAGCTATTTTGATGAGCCAGGCACCATGTTGGTTAGTTGGCTGAAGGGTGTGCCCCTAAAAGGAAGCAATGATGTACTCTACTTCCCCCTGTAGGAATTACCAGATATAGAAAGATTTTATGTTGCTTGACTTTCTTTGTTGGAAGTTTCTTGTACTGCTAGGGAATAAAGAACAAACTTCTGGCTGTGTTGGTTAAAGAAGTGGTAAAACACAAAACAAAGCACTACGTGGACAAGGACATAAAATAACACAGACATAACCTCCAAAATCAAAGACCTAGGTCTTGCCACCTGTTCCTCACCTTTAACCATGCTGCATTTCACCAGCTGTTTTCCAGAAAAATTTGGATATATGATATGCTGTAATATTTAATTTGAAATAGCCATGTGCTCTGAGGATGCCACATACTGTTTTGTTGAGTGGGAAATTAAAAGGAGTGTATTTGTTAGTAGGCCTTCCTCAGAAATAATAATTTTCATAAAGATGGGGGAACCAGGCCCTTGAGAAGCGTTAGCATCATTGGATCACACAGGGCTTTTCTATATTGTTTGCATGGTGACTGAAAAAGTAACTGCACTGTGTCATAGATCATGGCATAAAAGGGAAATGTTAGAACAAAACTCCTATGTGATAAATTTCACATCTTGACATCCTTAGGACACGCAGGAAATTCATGTGCAAAGATAGGAAAGGCTGTCTTTGTGTGATTCTACAATTATTTTCATATTTTAGTAACAAGGATGAGGTGCAAAATAATGTATTGCAAACTGAGAAGCACTGAATTACTAATGTGCTATGCCATGTATTAAAGCCCATAATAAAACTACTATTAGTTTTTAAGTTATACACAGAACCGACATTTCTTCAAAACTCTTCCAATAGTAACCTGAATTCTTCTCCCACAGCAAGGGGCTTGTGGGTTGCACTGAATTTGCCAATATAATCCCAAGCAAAGGATCCCTTTCAGAAGTCTTGGACCTAGGATAGTCCATTAACAGCAGAAGAAACAGGAAACTGTAAGTGTACTAAGAGAATGCCCCAGTCTCCTATATAATAATGGGATGTTGTCACGTAGGAATTCTTGGGAATACTCCTAGTCAACATGCAATGTCGACTTCACTTACCTGACCAGACTATACAATGAGAGCTCCAAACAACTCTTCAGCCAGCAGTCAGTGCATTCCTTAGAAAGTAGGGCCCCAACAGTTCCAATGCCAATGACCATCACTTGTACAAGTTCACCAGGATCCTCTACAGTACATTTGTTCTTGATTTCCTGAAGGAAATGCTCTCTTAATCAAAACTTACTTTCAAACCTCCTCTCTTGGAGAGTATTTTTCATTTAACCTTTACTTTACAGTCTCTTTAATCATCCCCTGCACCTGCAAACCAGATTGGCTTCAATGATAAATAAGCAGATCTGCAGACTCCTCCAAATTCCTGAAGAACACAAGTTCCTGAGTGCAGCCCTGGGAGATTTGGGGGGAGGGGGAGCGTTAATGCAGAAAGCTTGCCTGCAGCAAATATGGGGTGAAGTGGGACAAACAGATGAAAATGCACTGAAAACTTTATCCTTGCAGAAGAAATGAAAACAGAAAATGTGAACTGCTCATTAAAACTGGCTGAACCATCAGAGGGCGAAGTATCTCGTCATGGACCTTCTTTTACTTCTAATGAATGCAACTATGCAAAAGTAATAACAGATTCCAACACCACATTATCTGTACTATGGCAAGTATGGCCCAAAGCTAATTCATGATTGTTTCTCTTCCTGCTGTTGTTGTGTGCCTTCAGGTTGTTTACAACTAATGGCAACCCTAAGGCAAACCTATAATAGAGTTTTCTGGGGGCTGAGAGTGTGTGACATACCCAATGTCACCTGATGAGTTTCCATGACCGAGCAAGGAATTAAAGCCTGGTCGCCAGGATTGTTGTCCAGCGTTTAAATGACTACACCACACAGGCATTTCCACTTAATATACAGATCCCTCTTTCTGAACTCTTACTTAACATCCAAGTTATTTTTCATTCTAACTTGTTCAGTTCATACATCTGAAAGCTCACATGACCTTGCTCATACAAGATACTGGAGTACACTTGTTATCACATTTATGACCATGAAGCCAACACCATTCTGAGGATTTGAGTGGATGGGATTCCAGAATCACATGGATAAGTGAAGGATACAAATGGGCACATTTGCGAAGAACAATAGCATTGCACCTTCCACTCCCCATATACATATAGAAGGAGCTCAGTTAGGCCACTCGGATAGAAGGCACTGAAGAAGGCATTACCAAATTGGTTTCTAAGAGCTAGTTCTAAGAATGGAACTTTTAGGGCAGTTATCACTCTAGTCAGCAAGGGCCAATTACAAATTGGCTGGTGCCTCCCTTATATTCCACTTGGACATTTCTTTAGGGCATTGAGTTGGCCACTGTTAAGAGACAAGTTTGATGGACCTTTGGTATAGCCCAGTAGGGCAAAGATAATTCCTTAAGTAGCTTTATGCATTTGGTAAAATACCCCACAACTCTACATGCATTTCAGTCCTTATTTCTGCCTTCATTCTTTAACAACAGATAAGAGAGATGTATATGGATTACAGACATGCAGCTGAACCCCTTGCTTTTTTTTTTTTTAAAGTTGTCTGGAAAGCCACAGCCAAGCGTTCCTCTTCCTTCCTCTTTGCCTGACACTTCCACAGGCAGCAGTGCTGTCCTCAGCAGCTCTGTGGGGTGGTGGTTAATTGCCCCCGTAAATCACCGTGCAGCAGCACGCTACTCCGTTTATTTTTCTGACAGTAATTTAGTGCTTGCTCTTTTCCACACTTGTCATTGCGTGTTTTTCCTCACATTAGAAGCCTGTAGAAAAAGGACAGTAATTAACGGTGCAATACACCCTCATGGAAACTCCTTCATCATATTGTGATAATTGTACTTCTTGTCTGTCAAGGTAACCCTCTCCCTCTGCCTTTCCAAGCATTCCACACTGTACTATTTGTCAACTATAAAGTGGTGACAGATCTTTTTTCTTGCCTTAAAAAAACAACTTGACAATTGTGTAGAAACTTCCCCCACTTCATCCCTTCCAAACCAGTTTTTCTATTTATCCATAGAGGAAGTCATTTGTATTTTAGGAGATTTGTCAACAATTTTTAGCCTGATCTGCAGAGTAAAATTCACAGGAAAGATACACCTGGCTTTATAGTTTCATAAGGGAGGCATGAGACTACAGGACTGGCTGCAGCAAGCAAAAATCAGCCATGTTTTGCAGGTTTTGCCAAGATGAAATGTAGCCCCCGTCATTTGGTACCAATGTCATATACTAAATTGATTTCCTCTAGTATAGCAAAGCCACAGATATCCAAATTCACAGGTATAAGAATTGAAAACTAAGGTGGTAGTAAAAACTGCTGTAATGAGGAGTTTGATGGATGGGTTTTGTTTGCAGACAATGTCTACTGTCATGCTTCTCAAAGTGTAAGGTAGGCCTGTACCAAGGAAATATAAGAAAAGTTTCTACAGGAGATATGAGGTCCTTCAGTTCCTTCCGGTTCACTTTTTATGTTTCTTGATTGGTGTAGGAAGTGGCGTGCCACCTTGTTATTTTCCCAGTTCAGAAGCACAGAGTACCACCTTGTTATTTTTCATGGCCTCTGCTCCTAAGCCTGCCACATAGGTGGAACACTACAGTGAAAGAGTTAAGCTAAGCAGGGTACTGAAAAAGTGGTTAGGTAGGCAAAGAACAATGGCAAAAGTTCTATCTAAATATTCCCTTTTAAAGAATAAGCTTTTAAATCAATCCCAGATAATAGTTTCTGATTAGAACAACAAAGCAAGACATCTCAGTAAACTGACATTTATCAAGTGTACTCCATAGGTGTTCCAAATACCATAGATTCATAAATAAAATAGTAGTTCAACCACATTTTCTACATAGTGTTGTGGGCAGAGTGCATCCCTGATCAGCTTGCTTTTGCATGGCCCTCAACTCCCCAGGAATGACTTTTTCTGGCAAAAAAAAGTCTCTCTTGAAAGCCTCCAGGTTTAGTGATTCATTCATTTTAGATACACTGAGGACTCCTCTACATGGTTTAATATAAAAAAATGCATGTTTTTTTCTAAAAAAAAAAGCAGAATTCTGGCCACTACTGGTTTTGTTTTTCTCACTTTCAAACATTTTTGCCAATTCATGCTGCATTGGAGGGTCTCAGGGCAGAAAATTAGCTCTTGGATCTACTGAAGTTTCTCACACATAATATGTGTGAGAAACTTCAGTAGATCCAAGAGCTAATTTTCTGCCCTGAGACAGGGCACGTTCTTTATCTGTACCAGGGATTGGCACAGTCCAGAATCTGGAAAGCCACATTATCTGATTTCTGGCTGCTCTAGACAGTCACAGGCTCGCCATTCTGGCCATTTGGGGTGACTGGAAGTGATGTTCTGTAACTTCTGGTCACATTTTGAAGCTGTTATCAGGTGCTGTTTTAGGGAGAACCCACACTAAAACTGCATTTTAAGTGTCCCAGAACTCCTGAGAATGTTTTACTATTTCAAATGTGTTTTGAGGGGCTGAAATGTTTATGTGAAGGCTTGGCAGGTCAGTGAGAGTGCAGTGGCGTCCAAAGGGCCTCACTGAACCTCCCAAAAGCTTCACTTGATTCCCACCCTGAACTCACTTGATTCCCAACCTGGATCTACACTAAATAAATATGGAACTACGCATGCATACAATTGTTGGAGAAAGACCACAGTGCTGGGTGGGTCATCCACGATACTATTCACCCCTACACACACACACACACACACTTACAAAACATATGGTTCTGCATAGAGCATTTTGGAAAATCTAAAGAAAGACAGCTGTCCAACCAGCTACCAAGCAGCAATGCAGAGCCAGATATATAATTAGGCAAAGCAAGTTGGCTGCCTCAGCCACCACAGTTAAGGAGCAAAGAGAAAAAAGAATTATATGTAGTGCAAAACTACACTAGCCTCTTTCTCTTGCTGGGGCATATGCTGCATTGTCATAAACACTGAAGTGAGTTTTTTGCCCCTAAACTTCCAGACCAATCTGCCTTTGTATATGGAAAGGAAACAATGCCACCTTCTCTAAGCAACAAAATGCTTCCGGTAGCAACTGAGGCAAACAGTGAAAGAACCAGATTACTAGACAAATAGCGATATCCTCATCTTGCAAATTTTTTAAAAAAACAAACAAAAACATAGAAATTTCACCAACAAGAAGGCAGCTTTGCCATACAACAATGGCCTCAAGCAAACGCTTATCCATAAGTACCTTAATCTATGGTACCTGTATTAAACATGGGTATCTTCTGCAAGCTGAAAATCAGGTTATTAATGAGAATACTGTTTGGTATTGAGAGGCAACAAGATGGACATGCCAGAAACATACAATACCAGAAGTGTAAACTCTTTCTCCTTGTCATTGGAACCAGCTGGAGGTGCGCAGGTGCTGGACCAGTGCCTGGATACTGTAATAGCTGGATAAGGGCCAATAAACTGAAGCTGGATTCCAACAAGACAGAAGCTGTGTGGATTCCTGCTGCCAAGGTTCAGGAACAGGGTAAGCAACCTACTGTAGATTGAGCTATATTTCCCCTTAAGAAGCAGATGAGTAGCTGGGAGTATTCATGCATCTATCTCTACGACTAAAGGACCAGATGGATTCTGTATTTCAGAGCACCTAAGGCCAGCTTCCACTGGTCTGTCAGCTACAACCTCTCCTGGCCATAGTAGGTCACTCCAGTAACCTGCATATAGACTACTGCTATAACCTCTTTATCAGACTGCTCTTGAAGAAGATAGTACCATATGCTGCACTTAGTATGATACACAGCAACTAGAGTGCTGACAGGAACACTATATAGAAATCATGTGACGCTGGTTTTAAAAGTATTCAAGAGGCTGCCAGTATGTTTCTTAATTCAACATGCTAGTGATGACATTTGACATCTTAAACAGCCTGGCAGTTTGAGACTTGGAAAGCCTTTACCTATACCCTATAGCAGTGGTTCTCAACCTATGGGTCTCCAGATGTTTGTGGACTTCAGCTCCCAGAAGCCCCATCCACTATGGTCAATGCTCAGGGCTTCTGGGAGCTGAAGTCCACAAACATCTGGGGACCCACAGGTTGAGAACCACTGCCCTATAGGGACCTACTGAATGGGCTACTCTATGTGTTTCATCAACAGGAATAACACACACAGGAAAAAGCTTTCTCTACTGCAGCACCTGGGTTGCTGAATGTCTCTCCTTTGGAAACACAACTAGTGTTGAAGTTGACTTCATTTTGGCATCAGGTTAAACAGTGTTGCTTTACCAAAGCCTTTGGAATTTAAAGATCTTGTCTTGACTCTATTAGTTAGGCCATTTCCGCACGGACTTAAAGAAATGGTGTGGAGCATCCTCCAGGGAGGACGTCTGCACCTGGGAGCAGACTGGGCCGGACCTACTTAGTGTAGTTCCGCACCTCAGCCTTCTCCGGAACGACCTGAAGTGGTTGTCCAGCGTGCTTTTGAAAGACTGCTTGAAACAGGTCTTTCAAAAGCACGGAGCACGCCACTCCGTGCCCACACTCCAGTGCAGATTTGCAGGCTCACACCAGTGCGAGCCTGCGATCTGCCGGGGGCGGGCTTTAGGCTGGCGAACTTCAGTGGTTGGTGGAAGCTGCCATTTTCGTCCCCAGAGCAGTGCGGAGCAGCAGCCACGCACTGCTCCAGACCAGCCTGGACCCAAGCGTGGAGCCAAGAAGTCCGGTAAGTACCGGCACAGGGCGATTCCCTCGCTCCGTGCAGAAATTGCCTTATTTGAAGTTTTTAAACATTTTAAAGATGTGTTTACACTATTTTTTAGATTGTTCTTTATTGTTTCATAGAATCATAGAACTAGAACAGACCACAAGGTCCATCAAGTCCAATCCCCTGCCATGCAGGAATAGACAATCAAAGCATTTCTGACCAACGGACATCCAGCCTCTGGCCCTTTCCACACGGGGGGGGGCGAAGTGAAACGCAGGGAAACGGGGCGGCGCACGCAGAAACGGAGCTTACCTCGATGTGGTTAGCTCTGTCGCCGCGGGGAGCAGCACGCTTTCGCCGCTCTACACAGCAGCGGCGTCCAAAACGGTGGCTGGCGGCTTCCGGCTGCTCTCCACCAATTGGAGAAGCACGCCAACCGGAAGCCTGCCCCTGGGCAGCTCTGCAGGGACGCGCTTGCGCACCCCGCAATTCCACACGGGGCACTGCGACGGGCTAGCGCGCACGTGTTTCATAAAGACTACATGAAATATGGTCTTTATAAAACACGCAGTGCCACCCCCGCGGCCACGCGAGGGTGGTCTGAGGTGTGGAACCTCCACATTTCTAACCGCCCTAGCGCACTCCACGGTGTGGACGACCTCCAGGTGGAAAGGGCCTCTGTTTAAAAACCTCCAAAGGAGACTCCACCACACTCCGAGGCAGCATATTCCACTGCCTGACAGCTCTGATTGTTAGGAAGTTCTTCCTGAGGTTTAGATGGAATCTCTTTTCCTGAAGTTTGAAGTTATTGCTCTATGCCCTAGTCTCTGGACCAACAGAAAACAGGCTCACTCCATCCTCCATACAACATTCCTTCAAATATTTTAACATACCTATCATGCCATCTCTTAACCTTCTTTTCTGCAGGCCAAACATACTCAGCTCTCTAAGCTGATCCTCATAGAACATGGCCTCCAGGCCATCTCCCATTTTTGTCGCCCTCCTCTAGATGCATTCCAGCTTGTCAATATTGTAGGAAATGAGACTAAGATTTCCCAACAAATATCCTTTCTGAACTGTGGTGCCCAGAACTGGACACAGATGGGGTCTTCTGACCAAAGCAGAATGGAGTGGTACTGTTACTTCTCTTGACCTTGACGCTATATTCCTACTGACGCAGTCCAGAATCACATTGGCTTCTTTAGCTGCCACATCACTCTGCTGACTCATGTTAGCTTGTGATCTACTAAGACTCCTAGATCTGTTTCATATGTACTATGGTCAACCCAGATCTTACATCTGTGCATTTCATTTTTTTTCTGCCCAAATGTAGTACCTTATACTTCTCCCTGTTGAAATTCATTTTATTAGTTTTGGTCCAGCTCTCTAATCTGTTTGAATTCTGATCCTGTCCTCTACCCCTTCTAATCTGGTGCTACCCCTTCTAATCTGGTGTCATCTGTTTTAAACAACTTTTCTTTTCATATGCTGTCCTAAGATTTTATGATAAAAATCAAGGTATGTGAATATTTAAATAAACAAACAAACAAACCAGCATCTCTTCAAAAGAGTGACAATTATATCTCTACTCTGCCCCCACTGTCTTGTATAGAAACCATAGGATTTCCTCATTTTGAGACAAAAGGCCATTTTTCTTACACAGTAGTTATGCTCATCCACTGGCATAACAGAAGTTTAAAGGAAAATTGCTACTTTTACCTGATTATTAAATGCTCTGGTGTTTTTTCTCATACTCTCCAAGCCTCAAAGTAGTTTCAGATCTAGGAGGCTTAGGAGGATGAGGAGAAAAATGATAAACTGAAAATGCATTTTGAGCTTTCTTTTTCTTACTGTCAATCCAAAAGCCCACCATCTTCTTTATCAAAAGGTTAATTT